>CM031954.1:20113959-20143959 GCA_018749465.1 Paracanthobrama guichenoti
ACGTAAGTAATGCACTTTATAATGTGTGTGTGTTTGCTAATGGCCTTTCTGACTGTGCTAATGTGGCTAAAGCTAGCATTGTCTCTGACGACTGTGTTCACAGAGACCAGAGCTTGTTATTTTTAGCCCGAAAATGCTCACCTGTACAATTGAGAAGCGCACTTTTATTACTTCTTAAAATAAAAGTAATGACAGCTCTGATCTCTGTGAATACAGTCAGAGGCAATGCTAACTTTAGCCACATTAGTGTGTGTGATACTGCTATTTTACCACTGTACCCCTGCTGTTGCTAAATGCAATTTCCCCACTGAGGGACAAACTAACTAACTTAGCCGTCAGTGCCCTAACCAGCACATTCACAAAATATAACGTGTGGTACTTAAATTATCTGGATATGAAGATCAAAGATTGATCCATCTTTGAGAAGCAACGTTTGTGCAGATGCTGTGTTTTACTGACCCTCATTAGCAAAGCAGACTGAGCACTGAACAAGAGCAGTCCCGAATGAAACGTCCCATCGGACTAACAGGGAACCGTATGGGAATGCTCTGAATGTCCCAAATGTCCTCTTTGTAGCGTTGCTGTGTGACCACAGAATAACCAAAATGGAGCGTCCCCCTAAAGTCACATCAGGAACTGCAGCACTTTCATCACCAAAAGAGGAGGCTTTTGCAACGTCCCTAATGTTATAAAGAATGCTATAAAGATTCAGGATTTTTGTCACCTTTAGAGAACTTTTAGGAAACGTTGTGCAAGGTCGTGAGAACGGCCCTCCTATGTGGGAGTGGAGACATTATTTCCATAAACTGCAGATGTTGCCTTTCTAGTTTAAAATGTAGTTATTTATTTAAAAATCTAGTTAAAATTGGACATTTATATATATCAGTCGGCAAGATTTGTTCATGTTTCTGAGAGAGTCTCTCCTGCTCATGAATCTGCTCATAACTCCAGTAGATCAGTGTAATACTCCTCCAGTGTAGATCAGCTGTTCTCTGTGTGAATATATAGTAAAGTGTGATTTATTCCTGTGATCAAAGCTGAGTTTATCATCATTACTCCAGTCTTCAGTGTCACATGATCCTTCACTGATCACTCTCAGATGAGGATCTGATGATCAACACACATTTATGATTATTATCAGTGATGAAAACAGTCGTGATACACTTTATTTCTCAGGCTTCTTTGATGAATTGAAAGTTCAAAAGAACAGCATTTATTTGAGATAGAATCATTTGTAACATTATAAATGTCTTTACTGTCACTTTTGATCAGTTTAATGCGTCCTTGATAAATAAAAGTAATAAAAAAAGATCTTGCAGACCCAAAACAGTTGTTTATACAGAATTACATATATATATATATATATATATAGACAACAAAATAATCAGTAATATGTTTAAAAATGCCATTCTCTATTGTAAAAGCATACACACTGATTGCACATGATTATCTCCCAGTCATGCAATGCCAAAAATGCAAAGCCAAAAGGTCACGACCTGCAATTCTGCAACAATGCCTTCTGCATGGCAGCTACACAAGCGTAAATTCAGGAATAAACAAGAGGTTGTGAGCGCAGACGTAGGAGCCGGCCAAAAAAACAATGGTCATTACAAGCGACAACACAACGGGGTTTGAGAGGCAGAAGAATGCCGGGATTGTGCCGTCTGTCTGTGGCGTGGGGTGGGCGGCCCTCGGTGACACACTCGGCATTGTGTGTGAAACAATCAGCCTTCTCTATCTGACCGACTCGCCTGCTGAAAAATCACTCGCTCTTGTGCTGAGCGCTTGATACCGAACCCTGATTTACACTGACGTGAGAGGATGCTTGATGCACGTAACGTGATAATTCACCCAAAATAATCATAATTTACACTCCTTGTGTCATTCCAACCCTTTATTCTGTGGAACATGAAGATACACTATATTGCCAAAAGTATTGGGCCGCCCCTCCAAATCCCTGAGTTCAGGTGTTCAATCCCTTCATGGCCACAGGTGTATAAATCAAGCACTAGGCATGCAGACGCTTCTACACACATTTGTGAAAGAATGGCTCGCTCTCAGGAGCTCAGTGAACTCAAGCGTGGTACCGGGATAGGTTGCCACCTGTGCAATAAGTCAATAACAAAGTGGAAGCAATTGGGAACAACAGCAACTCAGCCATGAAGTGGTAGGCCACGTAAAATCACAGAGCGGGGTCAGCGCATGCTGAGGGTCACAGTGCGCAGAAGTCACCAACTTTCTGCAGAGTCAATAGCTCCAGACCTCCAAACTTCTGTGGCCTTCAGATGAGCTCAAGAACAGTGCGTAGAGAGCTTCATGGAATGGGTTTCCATGGCCAAACAGCTCATCCAAACCTTACATCACCAAGTGCAATGCAAAGCGTGGGATGCAGTGGAGTAAAGCACGCCGCCACTGGACTCTAGAGCAGTGGAGACGTGTTCTCTGAGTGACCAATCATGCTTCTCTGTCTGACAATCCTATGGACAAGTCTGGGTTCGGCGGTTGCCAGGGAAACGGGACTTGCCTGACTGCATTGTGCCAAGTGTAAAGTTTGGTGGAGGGGGGATTATGGGGTGGGGTTGTTTTTCAGGGGTTGGGCTTGGCCCCTTAGTTCCAGTGAAAGGAACTCTTAATGCTTCAGCAGACCAAGACATTTTGGACAATTTCATGCTCCCAACTTTGTGGGAACAGTTTGGGGACGGCCACTTCCTGTCCCAACATGACTGCGCTCCAGTGCACAAAGCGTCGGTCCATAAAGACATGGATGAGCGAGTTTGGTGTGGAGGAACTTGACTGGCCTGCACAGAGTCCTGACCTCATCCCGATAGAACACCTTTGGGATGAATTAGAGCGGAGACTGCGAGCCAGGCCTTCTCGTCCAACATCAGTGCCTGACCTCACAAATGCGCTTCTAGAAGAATGGTCAAAAATTCCCATAAACACACTCCTAAACCTTGTGGAAAGCCTTCCCAGAAGAGCTGAAGCTGTTAGAGCTGCAAAGGGTGGGCCGACTCCATATTAAACCCTACGGATTAAGAATGGGATGGCATTAAAGCTCATGTGCATGTAAAGGCAGGAGTCCCAAAACGTTTGACAATATTGTGTATTGTGAACTGAAAGTCCAAGGGGAGAGAGAGAGAATAAACGCTGACTGAACTCATGTTTAGGAGAGGAAAGTGAGTGTTTGTGCCATTGTTTCGCCGAGTGGACGTACCCTTCCTCCTGCGCCGCCAGTGGGATCAGCGAGAGCTTCGACAGACTCTTGGCGTACTCCTCCTCGATCCTGATCCTGTCGACATAAATGAATGTATTAAAGTTGTGCTTACATGACGCACACACAGCCAGCATGAGCCCAGATGTAGAATCCTGACATTCACACACGAAGGTCATTTCCTTCCCAGACTCAGAGTGAAATGTTTCTCCGCAGGGACGACGACACGTAACGTGAGCCTTACACACTTTACTGCTGTAGCTCATTGAATCCAAACATCTGCGCAAACATTATCCAAGAAGTAAAAAGTAACACACACACTCTCTCTCACACACACACACACACACACACACAAACATACACACACATTAAAAACTAAAGCGTTTAAGACTAAAGTTGAAGAAATAAGCACACTCAGTCATTCTCCTTTGAAAAGATACTATTAATGAAATATAGGAAATGAGCTACAGGAAGTTGCATGGGCTGTGTTATGTGTTTATGGTTTTAGTAACAAGAAACAAGGCAAGAGGACGAGCAGCTGTCACATCAAGATATTGCGTAATATTGCCAACTGAGATATAGCCATAGTAACTATAACCACAGAGTTTGCTGTAAGACCTTAGTGACCGCTATCATGGTTAGATCAGTGTAACGTTCTGCACATCTCACAACAGTTTGGAAACACACAGTAGTATCCTAATCCACACTTATCTCACTCTATATACAGTTAGTATGATGAATCTTGTCCTGAACAGCTGCTCCGCTCTCAGTCTGAGATCTGAAGTTTACCTCTCCCGCACAAACTCGGCCATCTCTTTCTGCATCTGCTTTCCCTTCAGCTGTTTCTGCAGCAAAACCTCGAATCCTGAGACGCCGGCGCTTCCCTGTGGGTCCTTCCTGTCCGCCTGGATGGACAGATGAAACACAAGGGAGGGTTGATGTGTACAGACGCATGCGAAGGTGGCAGGTTTGTTCACAACATTCATAATCCTAACTAGATTACTACAGATGCTTTATGGGATTCATGCTGTTAAATAGTATAAGGATGTGTCATTTGCACTGTGAGGGGGTGTTTGTGAGACTTTTTGAAACTATGCAACCAAATCCTTGTGGTTTTTCAGAGACGTTCTTACCCAAAAATAATCACAGTAGCTCCACTCGTCTGGTTTAAGCAGCTGCTGTTCAGACATGTGCAGTGGAAGAGGGAACGTCACGCAGTTGATCTGCAGAGGGACGAGAAAGACATCAGGGATAGAAACTGATTAAACTTCTTCAGTGCACACAGCTTTAGGAGAACATGCTCTGAACTGACCAATTACAGTCAGAAATGCATCATGACCATTAGCTGAGGTCCGGTATCATTAACAGCTCATTTGGACAAATAAACAAGGGAAACACAAAAACACAATCACCCGTGATCAAACAGATTCTGTTGTTCTGCGTTTCAGTCGGTTTGCAGTGTTGGGGAAAGTTACTTTGAAAAGCATTACAATATTGCGTCACTCCAGTAAAAAGTAACTAATTGTGTTACTTAGTTACTTTGTAAGAAAAAAGGCTGTTTTTTAAGAAAAAAACAGGCGACTGGCTTTGTGAGTGAGTCATTGAATCGTTCATCTAAACTGCCTCGTTGAAAATGCTGATTCATTCAGGAGATTCAAGATTCAAGAGTTTTATTTGTCACATACACAGTTATATACAGAATATACAACCGGCAGTGAAATGTAAAATCAGGAGCAATTCACTGCTACTGTGTGCTGCTCGGAGACACTCGTGATTCTGCTGGGGATTCGTTTATCAAAAGCACCTGATATTGCGACTGAAATGTGATTCATTGATTATTTACATGTGTATCACACAATGTTTGTACACGAAAAACGCAAAGGAAAACCCTAAATATCATTGACTGAAATAAAATTATTTTAACTAATTGCTGAAATTTAAGCTGAAGTACTAAAATAAACTACACTATATTTCCAAAAGTTTTGGGACGCCTGCCTTTACATGCACATGAGCTTTCCCCTGGCAACCGCCGAACTCAGACTCGTCCATGGGATTGTCAGACAGAGAAGCGTGATTGGTCACTCAGAGAACACGTCTCCACTGCTCTAGAGTCCAGTGGCGGCGTGCTTTACTCCACTGCATCCCACGCTTTGCATTGCACTTGGTGATGTAAGGCTTGGATGAGCTGCTCGGCCATGGAAACCCATTCCATGAAGCTCTCTACACACTGTTCTTGAGCTCATCTGAAGGCCACAGAAGTTTGGAGGTCTGGAGCTATTGACTCTGCAGAAAGTTGGAGACTTCTGCGCACTGTGACCCTCAGCATGCGCTGACCCCGCTCTGTGATTTCACTTCGTGGCTGAGTTGCTGTTGTTCCCAATCGCTTCCACTTTGTTGTAATCCCACTAACAGTTGAGCGTGGAATATTTAGTAGTGAGGAAATTTCAGGAATGGACTTATTGCACAGGTGGCAACCTATCACGGTACCACGCTTGAGTTCACTGAGCTCCTGAGAGCGAGCCATTCTTTCACAAATGTGTGTAGAAGCGTCTGCATGCCTAGTGCTTGATTTATACACCTGTGGCCATGAAGGGATTGAACACCTGAACTCAGGGATTTGGAGGGGCGGCCCAATACTTTTGGCAATAAAATAATATGAGAACTGTATTGAACTACACAGAAACTACAGAAAAGCACAGATGTCACTTTTTTTTGTGACCTCATCACCCCGTACGATACATTCTCTCCCTACAGTACACCAGTAAGATAAACCCTGCTGCTCTGTTTTTTCCAAATTACAGCCACATTTCATTGATGCAAAACAGTTTGCTCTGAGTCTGCCACTAGAGGAATGTCTCATGCTGACATGTGCGTTGGTGGCAAATGAAAATTCCCCTTGGTTGTCAGCAATGTGATCATAGCAACACTCCCCATGTTGCCTAATATTTTAATTTTGCTCAGCATTCATATTACGCCAAATGAGGAAACGGACAGAACTAGCCTCATATTGCAACCATTGTCTCACTTCTGGTTTATCTGCAACTGGATTTTTTCTAGATAAACACAAGAAGTATGTGCATTGACTGGTTGCACAATGATCTTAAGTTCCTCATGATCCTCACACTAATCCTTCTGTGAGAGAGATTTGTGTTGACGGTGGATAACATGAGGAGGATTCAGCGTGTGTTTGCATTGGTTCTCATGAAGATAATAAAGTCTGAAACACAGGACTGCGTCATTGAACTATCTGCTCTCCATGTCACCAAACATCCAAGTTATGTGAAAGGAAGTTCTTTCGATGACAGTGTGTGTGTTTAAAGGAAGATCTCAGATTAAAGTAATTGCTACTAACCCTTGGTCAAAGCGAACTGAAAACACTGAAAACCCTGGTCAAAGCATCCTTTGTGTGTCTGGTATGCTGGACGAACTTCACTTCATCTTAAGCCAGCGTGAAAGGATCTGACGGTCGGCACGGGTCAGTTCATTCCTCTTTTGTCTGCTAGTCTTGAGTGGAATGTGTTGGTGAAAAGGCAGATGAAGAACAAAAAGCTAACAGTAATCCAGAAGCCATTGGCACTGGCGTCAGATGATTTGCTTTACTGTTTGATAGGTGTACAGAAATATCCAAAACTTCTCATTCGGACAATCATAATGTGGATGTAGGAGTAACAAATCACAGTTTCACAACCGCAATTAAACCCCATTGGCAGATCATTTAGTTTGTTTTAAGCAAAAACTCCCTTCATTTAGATCCAAGCCCCCCCCATCTAGTAAAATCATCTCATTTTAAGATTTGTTTTAAATTTAGACATACTAAGTAAGAAAAGCATTTTTGGCAGTGTAGGGGACATTCCATTGTATCATTCTTCAAACATTATGGGAACGTTACTTTTGAATGTTCTCTGAACGTTCTGAAACAAGTTGTTACATTTAAAAAAAAACGTTACACGAACGTTCAGAGAACCTTGCAGAATGTTCTGAGAATGTTCCCTGTTTGCTGGGAAAAGTGAAAGTAATTTTCACAATCCAAGTTTCAAAAACAACATTAGATCATTTTTTGTGCTCCTGTTTACGTCGTGATAACTCTTGTGGAGAGCTCTTTGTGTCTGTGATGATGGACGCATCAGTCAGTGACTCGCGTCTGAGAGCTGGCATAACACTAGTCTGACCAGATTATTGCAATAATAAATCTCTTACAGTTTGCTCATTCAAGAGCTGCATTTCACCACATTTCTGACTGTATTGCGTCTAATGGACAAAGTGATCAATTGGAGAAGTCCATCACTAATAGTTACGCACTGTAGTGTGAGAAATTTCAGAATTTTCCAGATCAAAAATTGCTCATTAAAGCCTTTTCTCAACGTTCTGGCAAGTCCTCTCAAAGTTATGAACAAACATTCTTCCAGTAACTCTTCATTCCGTGTTATCTGGTCTTTAATAATGTTCTCAAAATGTTAGCACAAAAACATTTATACAAAAAACGTTTTTTCCTGAAACATCTCAGCTGGACATTTTTTTGAATGTTACTACTTGTTACTTTTGAATGTTCTCTGAACATTCTGAAACCTTCTCATGATGTTTGCGAAATGGAATGTTCCCTTAACGTTTGTATAACCAAGAAATAAAGGTTTTTCTAACATTTGAAAACTGGACATTTTGGCCTGGTTTCACAGACAGGGCTTAGATTAAACTAGGATTAGGCTCAACTTTTATAAACGTGTGCCTAAGAAAAAAACATTACTGGTGTACATCTCGAGACACAACATGACCACTGACATATTTTAAGATGTGCTTTCAGTTAAAACAGCCCCATAAGGCATTTAGTCTAGGACTAGCTTAAGCCTTGTCTGTGAAACCCGGGATTTAAATCTTCAGAGAACATCTGAAGAAAATAAAATGTTAGAACTTAATTGGAATGTTAGCAAAACACACTTTTTTTAGCTGTGTTGTAAGTCTAACGCAATGCATTTGCTCGTCTGTCCAGTTACAGACGTGATGGCTAACCGCAGTCAAGCGCTGTATCAGCTCTGATCATCTTTCTCAGTCTGGCATCATGAATCTGCACGGCCGCCTCTGTTACCATGGCAGCTGAGCATGTGGTGTCTCTGTTGTTTATTGTGCACAAAGACATCGAATACAACAATAACTCAAAGCAGACACTGCAAAGCCTCCTTCCCCCGGCAGGATGATGTTTCATCATCGATCTGTAATGTAACTATGATAATATAAGAATAACTTCCCCTCCCTCTTCATCTCTTCTCTGATGACGAGGGCGGGGCAACCTGTCACTCACATGAGATCCACCAATAGCAAACCACAGCCATCCAATCAATTCCCCAAGGAATTCAAAAATCAAGCCCCACCCTACATTTGTTCGTGTTTGAGAGGCGTTTCACTCGGATATAAGTCACAATATGTTTTCTTGAAACACACCATGAATCCCCCGCTGTTTGCTGTCATGCAGTTTAATCTACAAGCATGAACACACACACACACACACGCGCACACACACACACACACACACTGTCCTCATACTCACAGTTACTGTGGATTCACACTCCTGCTTCCTGATGGGTGATGTAGAGCTGGGACTCTGAGAGAAGAGAGAAAACCGAGTGTCAGACATGCTGTGGATGTTATGATGCTGTGATTGTGTGAGTTTCTCTCTATAATCTGTCATCATGAGGATGAGGAGGAGGAGGAAGAGGGAGGGATGATGAGAGAGCGGAAAGAGAAGTCCCTTCGTTCTCTTCGCGTTCATAGATGATATCTGCTGCATCTTTAGTAAATGCTCAGGTGAAGTGTGTCATTGCAACATGTTTTTTCCCAAACACTCCCCTGTTTTTCTATTGGATGGACGAACGGATAGTCCCGCCCCCAAACTCACGCCATTGGTTGAGCCGATGTTGCTGTGTTGAGAGAAGCACACAGGCATTTTCAAGGGAATGAACCTACGAATGGCTTGCTAATAAGTTAGTCTTGCATAGCCAGACTAACATCATATGCAGATTACAGTTGGTTCTGCCCACTCAGACAGGACCAGAGCCACTCGTAGAGCGAGCAACCGCAGCATCACAGACAAAAACATTCAAACACTGGGGTGGGCTCTGAAAATCACTGGAGAAACTGAGGAAAATCTAAGAAGTGATGCTATTTCATAGAAATATACGCTACTGTTCAAATGCTTGAGGTTGTAAGATATTTAAATGTTTAAAAAACGAAATTAAGGCAAATTATTTTATTCGGGTACCTTGTAAACACAACTCGTTTCTAGGCGGACTGATAAAAATATGTGTGTGCCAGATCAGATTAGAGTTTGGTGGATTGATTTATAATCACTCCAAGCAAATTTAGTATCAATCATATGTTGAATTATCACTGATTCAATATTCATTCAATTTAGTTAGTTCTGTCATGACAACTCTCTGAAGATTTTTAAGCATGGTAATGGATATGATAGTGTTAATGTATTTGGTCTTGGCGGGATAGATCTGCTGCTGTTATTGCTGCTGCTGATGTTATTGCTGTTGTTATTGCTGCTGCTGTTATTACTGCTGCTGCTGCTGTTATTGCTGCTGCTGATGTTATTGCTGTTGTTATTGCTGCTGCTGTTATTGCTGCTGCTGTTATTACTGCTGCTGCTGCTGTTATTACTGCTGCTGCTGCTGTTATTACTGCTGCTGCTGCTGTTATTGCTGCTGCTGCGGCTGTTATTACTGCTGCTGCTGCTGTTATTGCTGCTGCTGCGGCTGTTATTACTGCTGCTGCTGTTATTACTGCTGCTGCTGCTGTTATTGCTGCTGCTGCTGTTATTACTGCTGCTGCTGTTATTACTGCTGCTGCTGCTGTTATTACTGCTGCTGCTGCTGTTATTGCTGCTGCTGCGGCTGTTATTACTGCTGCTGCTGTTATTGCTGCTGCTGCTGTTATTACTGCTGCTGCTGCTGTTATTGCTGCTGCTGCTTTTATTACTGCTGCTGTTATTGCTGCTGCTGTTATTACTGCTGCTGCTGCTGTTATTACTGCTGCTGCTGTTATTACTGCTGCTGTTATTGCTGCTGCTGCTGTTATTGCTGCTGTTATTACTGCTGCTGCTGTTATTGCTGCTGCTGCTGCTGCTGCTGTTATTGCTGCTGCTGCTGTTATTACTGCTGCTGTTACTGCTGCTGCTGCTGTTATTGCTGCTGCTGATGATTATTGCTGCTACTGTTATTGCTGCTGCTGATTATTGCTGCTGATGATTATTGCTACTGCTGCTGTTGATTATTGCTGCTGATGATGATTATTGCTGCTACTGTTATTGCTGCTGATGATTATTGCTACTGCTGCTATTGATTATTGTTGCTGCAGTTATTGCTGCTGATGATGATAATGCTGCTGTTGTTGATTATTGCTGCTGATTATTATTATTGCTGCTGGTTTTGATTATTGCTGCTGATTATAATTATTGCTACTGATGATCATAATGCTGCTGTCGTTTATTGCTGCTGATTATTATTATTGCTGCTGTTGATTATTGCTGCTGATTATTATTATTGCTGATTATTATTATTGCTGCTGCTGTTGTTTATTATTGCTTCTGCTGTTGATTATTACTGCTGATTATTAGTATTGCTGCTGCTGTTGTTTATTATTGCTGCTGATTATTAGTATTGCTGCTGCTGTTGTTTATTATTGCTGCTGATTATTATTATTGCTGCTGCTGATTATTATTATTGCTGCTGATTATTATTATTGCTGATGATGATAATGCTGCTGCTGTTGTTTATTATTGCTTCTGCTGTTGATTATTGCTGCTGATTATTATTATTGCTGCTGCTGTTGTTTATTATTGCTGCTGATTATTATTATTGCTGCTGCTGTTGTTTATTATTGCTGCTGATTATTATTATTGCTGCTGATTATTATTATTGCTGCTGCTGTTGTTTATTATTGCTGCTGATTATTATTATTGCTGCTGCTGTTGTTTATTATTGCTGCTGCTGTTGTTTATTATTGCTGCTGTTGTTTATTATTACTGCTGATTATTATTATTGCTGCTGCTGTTGTTTATTATTGCTGCTGCTGTTGTTTATTATTGCTGCTGATTATTATTATTATTGCTACTGCTGTTGTTTATTATCGCTGCAGGTACTTGTTACTGCCAATACATACGCTGATACACTGCTGGCTGCTGCACAAATAGCATATCAATTACCCATAGCAGATCTATACAGGTGGAGCTGGGGAAGGTGGAGGTGGAGGTGGAACTCTGAAAGTGCGCTGCAAACCACTATAGTGAATGCTAACCAGCCATTTAAATGTTGAGCAGCAAGCTCATTGGCTGCAGATGTGACATGAACCAATCAGCTTGTGCCAAGTAGTTAAAGCTGTAAATATAATCAGTTTGCATTAAGGGCCATCTAGAGTTTAACGACAGAACTTGGCATTTCATAGAATGTCAGCTTGAATCTCCACTGAATGTTTTAATGCCTATGATATAGATGGAGATTAGTTGAGGTATTGAAATAGAGCATATATTTGTAGTCCAGATGAATATGCTGGATGAATAAACGAGCGATCGGCCGTACCTGTTGATCTGTGCTGGCCTTCCGCACGACTGCATGCGACTGTTCGGTCTGATGCAACGGGCTGCCATTAGCATGAAATCCATTCACTGCGGGAAGAAAACGTGAGATGAGTTTGATTCAGAGAAGATCTTTTCCTCTCACAAGGTTATTTAACAAAGCAAAGACAAAGGACACCAGTTTGTAAAGAAGTTGTTCAATTGAATACAGTGTGTTTGTCACAAAGCAGCTTTCAGACATCAGTGCCTTAAAAGAATAATTCTCTCAAAAAGGAAAACATTAAAAAATCATTGATGTCAAACCTGACGCATCAAGAAAATAAATGTGTGGTGGGATATTTAAGTTTCACTGTTAGTTATAAGCTATGTGTTTGAATCAGTCTTGATGAATCACTACAAAGAATCTCTTGTGTGGCTCATTTAAGAGAGTGTAGGATCTTTCTGAGTGATGGAGATGAACATGTCTACTGTTTCCTTCCTCAGTCCCTGTGCAATGACACTCATTTCTCTTGAGCCGGGTCATAATTTCATTTGCTTTATGGCATGCTGTCCACATGCTGGACACTACTATCCTGTCCATCTGTCATTGAGATGTGCTGGTAGACATTGTAAAATGCTGATAGCCGGTACAAATCAAATCAAGAATACTAAACCGAGCACAGTTTGGCTCTCAGGACGGAGGTGCGGACAGTAGATGCTCCATTAGCTGATCTGTGGATGGACTGAGGAGGAAAACCTTTTGGACAAGTGTTGAACTACAGTGATCTGTAATGGGGTCCAAAAGTCCGCATTGACAGTCTGGGATTCACTTACAGAATGTTTTAAGGTTCAAATGCAGCTAGAATGAAACTGTCCTAAGATCTGTCCTCAGTGAAGCGGCTGACCTAGACTAGGAGTGGCGTTTGTATGCCTGAGCTCAAAGGTCAATCATTAACTTAGCCTAGATGAGTGTGTATCTCACACTCCTTTCTGCTGATCTGTTATGAAGATTTAATAACAATACTGAACAAGTTTATAGTGACTCACTCTCTTTGTTTCCTAACATTCTGAGTCACAATCTCAGCATGTGAAACTGATTTATGTCCATCTGTCCTACTAATTCCCAGAGACTTAAGTGCACTTTCTTTGCTGACTGGCTAAAAACCCAACTGGGAACGTTCTCTGAACTTTAGTAGAATGTTTGTTCAAAGTTATCTGGTCTTTAATAATGTTCTCAAAACGATACCTGCAGGTAGAGAGTTCTTGTGTTTGACGGGTGTTCTCGGGGTTCCAGGGGTGCTGGACGGCCTCTCCCATGTTGTCTCTGAAAAACAAGAGCAGAATCAAACCAATCAAAACTTTGATTTTAGGGCATGATTTCATTTGCACTGAATCAAATCAAACATCACTTACTGTAGTTGTTACTGTATCTTATATATTATTGTTAACCAGAACACCCTAGCACCTGCATATCATTAGCAACTATTCAGAACACCATAGCAACTGCATAACATTACCCTAGCAATCAACCAGAATGACCTAGTAACCACATAGGGAACATCTTAGCAACCACTAGGAACACCCTAGCAATCACCCAGAATACCCAACCGCATAACAACACCCTAGCAACCATCCAGAATACCCTAGCAACCATATTGTAACATCCTAGCAACAAGCCAAAATATACTAGCTACCGCATAGCAATATCCTAGCAACCACTCAGAATACCCTAACAACCACCCAGGATACCCAACCGCATAGAAACACCCAAGCAACCACCCAAAATACACAACCGAATAGCAGTATACTAGCAGCCACTCAGAACACCCTAAAAACCACCCAGAATACTCAACCGCATAGCAACATCCCAAAATACCTTAGCTACCACCCCGAATACCCTTGCAACCACATAGCAACACCCTTAAAATCACCCAGAACACCCTAGCAACCACCCAGAATACTCAACTGCATAGCAACATCCTAGCAACCAGCTAGAATACCCAAACACATAGCAACACCCTAGCAACCACCCAAAATATCCTAGCGACCATATAGAAACATTCTAGCAACCAGACAAAATATCCTAGCTACCACATAGCAATACCCTAGCAACCACCCAGAATATCCAATTGCATAGCAACACCCTAGCAACACCCAAGCAACCACCCAGAATACACAACCACATAGCAACATTCTAGCAACCACTCAGAACACCCTAAAAACCACCCAGAATACCCAAAAATATCCCAAAATATCTTAGATACCAAAATATCCCAAAATATATATTTTGGGAAAATACCATATCCCAAAATATCTTAGATACCACATAGCAACTCCCTAGCAACCCCCCCGAATACACTTGCAACTGCATATCAACATCCTATCAGCATTCTATCAGCCAGCCAGAATACCCTAGCTTTCCACAAGAAAACACCCCAGCAACCACTGTATATTCTAACTATATTTTTCCGCCAAAAGTTACATTTCCAGGTAAACCCTGTACATCATGTGACATAATAAAGAGTATAATATGATGTAATGAATGAGGCATCAGTTCAGATCAGATGCAGAGAAACACCTACAGTTTCATGCGTTCGCTCAGAATGTTTTCTCCTCATAAACATCAGTGAAGTTACAGTCATTTGCATGATTAGACTGATTTTGTCTTCATTGATACAGAACTGCATTTTAATCCTGATCCTGCTTGCATAATTCTTAATATGTATATGCAATTGAGAAGAAAGTTCATAAACAGCCTGACAAACATCTGAAAAGCCAGTTACTAAGCAACAAGCATCTGAGAAGCTGATTAGTCGAATTATTTAGTTGAAACGAGGCCCGAGCGCTTGGACCGGCCGGACAGGGCTTCACATCGGCCGTATGAGCACTGAATGATCTTCTACATCACACTCCTCCGATCGCTGAGCGACGGATAATAACCCCGTTTCTGTACTTCATCTTTAATTTACCACCATCTGCACTGCTCACAGCTACTGCTGTTCAATCCAACTCTGAGCAAACATACGCTGAGAAAAAGGCTGTCAAATTGTTAGAAAATAATGCACACACGAGGTGGTAATGCTGAAATTTAAAATAACTGCACACCTTAGATGTTCGTCAACCAACCTGATTCAAGCATTCAACAGCCCGTAGTATAAGACAAAATTATTCGAGTGTGTTTTACAAGAAAATACTATTTGTCTACTTTCACATTTCATTCAATTCCTTTGTAAATATTTATGAAATTTTAAAAATAGTTTCAAAGTAAATCCTTCAGAGGGTTTCCTGAAGAGCCCAAGCGTTACCTGAGGTTGATCTGAAACTAGAAGTTTATTTATTTAGAAAACCCAGCCACTAAACCAAACCACTACAGCTGTGAAGAGGAAGGAAACCACACACACACTCACACACACACATGCACGTTACCATGGCGATCACACAAAACACAACAACCCTCTGTTTAATCGGCATGAACTTCAACACAACAACACAAACTACAAATCAAACTGAACCAGGAGCAGAAATGATTCCTGTGAAGTGTAACTGCGTTTTGTGGCTGTTTGTGAATGAGTAACTAACCAAGATTAGTTAATAATGTCCTAGTAATCATTAATCTGGCTAGACTGGATTTGGATAGCGAGACGAAACGGCCGGTGCATTCCAGTTTCTGTTACTCACAGATTGTGTAGGATTACTGTAACTGGTGGGTTTGAAGATTGATTTCTGTTCTTTCTTTCACAACTCGTGTCTTCAGAGCGGAGGAAACGCGTCTGGGTGTCAGTGGCAACCATGGAAATGCAAGTGCAGTAATGGAAACCATAAGTCAGAGAATCCATCACGTCGGTGCTCAGTTCAATGTGTTCATTATTAAATGTCAAGCACCTAAATATAAATCTTTAAGTAGCCTGTAGTAGTAACTTCTCTTCCACTCTGTTCGATAGTAATAAAATAACTAGGGCACCACTTTATATTAGTTGGCCTTAACTACTATGTACTTACATAAAAAAATAAGTACAATGTACTCATTGTGTTCATATTGTAATGGGTGAGTTTAAGGGTAAAGTTAGGCACAGGTGTGGTGTATGGGTAAGTTTAAGGGTAAAGTTAGGCACAGGTGTGGTGGTGTGGGTCAGTTTAAGGGTAAAGTTAGGCACAGGTGTGGTGGTGTGGGTGAGTTTAAGGGTAAAGTTAGGCACAGGTGTGGTGGTGTGAGTGAGTTTAAGGGTAAAGTTAGGCACAGGTGTGGTGGTGTGAGTGAGTTTAAGGGTAAAGTTAGGCACAGGTGTGGTGGTGTGGGTGAGTTTAAGGGTAAAGTTAGGCACAGGTGTGGTGGTGTGGGTGAGTTTAAGGGTAAAGTTAGGGACAGGTGTGTGGTGTGGGTAAGTTTAATGGTAAAGTTAGGGACAGGTGTGGTGGTATGAGTAGATTTAAGGGTAAAGTTAGGCACAGGTGTGGTGGTATGAGTGAGTTTAAGGGTAAAGTTAGGGACAGGCGTGGTGGTATGAGTAGATTTAAGGGTAAAGTTAGGGACAGGTGTGTGGTGTGGGTAAGTTTAAGGGTAAAGTTAGGGACAGGTGTGGTGGTGTGGGTGAGTTTAAGGGTAAAGTTAGGGACAGGTGTGGTGGTATGGGTGAGTTTAAGGGTAAAGTTAGGGACAGGTGTGGTGGTATGGGTAAGTTTAAGGGTAAAGTTAGGGACAGGTGTGGTGGTATGGGTAAGTTTAAGGGTAAAGTTAGGGACAGGTGTGTGGTGTGGGTAAGTTTAAGGGTAAAGTTAGGGACAGGTGTGGTGGTGTGGGTGAGTTTAAGGGTAAAGTTAGGGACAGGTGTGGTGGTATGAGTAGATTTAAGGGTAAAGTTAGGGACAGGTGTGTGGTGTGGGTAAGTTTAAGGGTAAAGTTAGGGACAGGTGTGATGGTGTGGGTGAGTTTAAGGGTAAAGTTAGGGACAGGTGTGGTGGTGTGGGTGAGTTTAAGGGTAAAGTTAGGGACAGGTGTGGTGGTGTGGGTGAGTTTAAGGGTAAAGTTAGGGACAGGTGTGGTGGTGTGGGTGAGTTTAAGGGTAAAGTTAGGGACAGGTGTGTGGTGTGGGTGAGTTTAAGGGTAAAGTTAGGGACAGGTGTGGTGGTGTGGGTGAGTTTAAGAGTAAAGTTAGGGACAGGTGTGGTGGTATGAGTAGATTTAAGGGTAAAGTTAGGGACAGGTGTGTGGGGTAAGTTTAAGGGTAAGTTTAAGGGTAAAGTTAGGGACAGGTGTGGTGGTGTGGGTAAGTTTAAGGGTTAAAGTTAGTGGTGTGTGGACAGGTGTGGTGGTGTGGGTGAGTTTAAGGGTAAAGTTAGGGACAGGTGTGGTGGTGTGGGTAAGTTTAAGGGTAAAGTTAGGGACAGGTGTGGTGGTGTGGGTGAGTTTAAGGGTAAAGTTAGGCACAGGTGTGGTGGTGTGGGTGAGTTTAAGGGTAAAGTTAGGGACAGGTGTGGTGGTGTGGGTCAGTTTAAGGGTAAAGTTAGGGACAGGTGTGGTGGTGTGGGTGAGTTTAAGGGTAAAGTTAGGGACAGGTGTGGTGGTATGAGTGAGTTTAAGGGTAAAGTTAGGCACAGGTGTGGTGGTATGGGTGAGTTTAAGGGTAAAGTTAGGGACAGGTGTGTGGTGTGGGTAAGTTTAATGGTAAAGTCAACCAATCAGAGCACAGTGTGCTTTTCAGAAGGAGGGGCTTCATAGAGACAGGAGCTAAACAGAGCAAGGCTGACAGACTGGGAAGAGAGGAGCCACAACAATGTAGAATATGAGGATTAATCAACATTCAAGCCGCCCCTGTCTTCATCTTCAGGCAGGAACTGCAAGCATCCGCTACTCTCCGGATTTGGACGGGCCTACGCCAAAGAACTCTAACATTTCTTCTATTTGATACTCATTGTATACAAACTGTAAATAAATCTTATTCAAATGTTTTTCTCGCCTCCTGAGTCTTTCAGGTAGAACTGATAGTTGTGATCAGTATAATGCTGATTGTTTGGACACATGAGAAGAGAAGTGGAGAGATGTGTACCGAGAGCCTCTGATCCGTCTGGACCAGCCTGTGCCAGCCCTGCTCCACTGTCCTCACACATTCAACAAGAGCTTTTGTTAAGTCTCAGACTCACATGACAACATCATCGACTGGAAGCAAAGAAAAAATATTGCACATTCCCAACTGTGGTCGAAAGCTAACGGTTGTATTCTAGTGAACAGGGAACATTCTGTGAAGGTTCTCTCAAAGTTATGAACAAATGTTCCAGTAACATTAATAAAACGTTTGTTCAATGTTATCTGGTCTTTAATAATGTTCAGCACAAAAACATTATTTATACATCATTTATGGAGTTTATTCTGAAATAATTCTTTTTAAATGTTACTTGTTTCAGAACGTTCAGAGAACATTCAAAAGTAACTTTCCCATAATGTTTGAAGAATGATACAATGTTCCCTTAACGTTCACATAACCAAAACAAAATGTTTTTATAACATTTATACAACTGGACGTTTTTAACGTTCAGAGAAATTACGTTATCATAACTTAATAGGAACGTTAGCACAGTGGTTTGCGGGCATGTGCTCACCGTTGCTGACGGTGTTGACGTAGTACCGGCGGCCCTGCGGCGACATGTAGCACTTCCAGTCCCGGGGCAGTGGCTCGTCCAGAGGAGACATCGAGGGTAAACTCTACAACACAACGGGAATAAATAATGTCAGAACATCTTTAGACACTTCACTGGGAAAATCTGTTATTTCAAATAAATGCTGTTCTTTTGATCTTTCTATTCATCAAAGAATCCTGAAAAATAAAATGTATAACCGTTTCCACAGAAATATGAACTGTATCAATATGAACATTGATAATAATAAACATACATGTTTGTTGATCATCAGATCCTCATCTGAGAATGATTAGTGAAGGATCATGTGACACTGAAGACTGGAGTAATGATGATAAACTCAGCTTTGATCACAGGAATAAATCACACTTTACTATATATTCACATAGAGAACAGCTGATTTACATTATAATAATATTTACAATTTTTAAGCCTTAAAATTGATGCTGGTTCATGCGTTCATGACCTCAAGGCTAGATTATTGTAATGCTTTACTGGGTGGTTGCCCTGCTCGCTTAATAAACAAACTCCAGCTGGTCCAAAACGCAGCAGCTCGAGCTCTTACTAGAACCAGGAAGTATGACCATATTAAATCTCTTTACTATGGCATACACATAGAAAATTATAAATTTCTATTATTCAAATCAGTAAATGATTGTTAGGCTGCATTAACTAGGTCAGCCGGAACCAGGAACACTTCCCATAACACCTGATGTACTCGTTACATCATAAGAAGAATGGCATCTACGCTAATGTGAGTCTCTCTGTTTATCCCGAGGTTTACTGCAGTCAGCCGGATCCGGGCCGTTTTTTTAAGTTTACATGAAGATGATAATGGTATTGTTTCTAAACCTGTGTCGGGGTGTGTGTTCTCCAGCGCTGGCGCTGTTGCGTCTTGGATGGCGGCGGTATTGAGAGTTTTTGGTTGAAAATGGTGTCGTGTAAGTGACCCAAAGTAAATAACTAATGATTATTCACAACAGAAATGAACCGATCAAAAGCTGACTTTAGCGGATAATAACTTTATTCTAGAGCTGATGTACACAAACAATCTCTCTTCCATTAATCTCCTGTTTTCACTGTGAAGCTGCTTTGACTCAATCTGTGTTGTGAAAGCGCTCTATAAATGAAGGAGACTTGACTTGACATTTATTTAGTAGTTATTTGACAGTGAGTGATAAGCAGCTCTTGTGTTTCCATCTCTGTTGTGCTTAACCAGTTTCTCAGAGTTTAGGTCATAGAGGTTTTCCCACTTGTAATTTCATCCAGTTGGGAATGCTGAAAATGTGTGGGAAGGATTCAGTGCCAGACATCAGCGTGGTCGAGATGACTACGAGAGCTGAAGGGTTTGTCCAAATAAAACGACAGTTCACCCAAAACTACAATTTTCACTCATCATGTTCACTTCTACCTTGAGAATCACATGAAACACATCACTATGATATAGTTCAGGAGGCATTCACTCTGGAAAGTGGAAATGGATCCGTCAAACGCCTGAGGTCAGAGATACTGAGACTGAATCTGGTTTTCCTCTGGTGTTTCCTGATGATAAAATGATCTAGTGGGACACAAACTAACATTCCTTATGGCCACAAGTCCAGCAGAAAACACGTGCACACATAGTTTTTACTGCCCTGTATTATAAATGATCATTGGCACTCATGGGACCCGGCTGCATTAAATTAAATTAAGTGTTTGCTTCCTGTAAAGCAAAAGAGTGACTGCTTTCAGACTCCTCAGACAATATTGATCAACAAAAGAAGCTTTAACTCGCGCAAACACATGATCTGGTGAATGTACTGATATGGGGTGATGATTGTCCAGCCATATGTACGATTAAATAATGCATTATTCCAGATGGTCGACCTTATAGACCCTGAGGACGTCCACTCATGAGACGCCAATCTGCCCGAGGCTGCCGACATATGCTTTCAACAGACCCAACCGAGCCCTGATCATTCACTTTCCATCCACATACTTTGATGCAAATGTTGGGATATCACATTAAAAAACCCTGGATGGAAAGAAAAAGATGATTTCAAGGCACATCATTTTTATCCAATAATAAGAGATACACATAAACTACAATGGAAACACATTTACTGAATAAATCCCTTGATGCGCAACAAAACTCTCTGCAGAGGCTGTGATTGGATAACTGGCCTAACCAGTGGACCAATGGCGTCGCAGCATCTCATATGTTGGTTTGGTGGCTCTGAAACGCCTGAGTCAAAGTCTGTGATCAGAATGATTTGGTTTAATTCCTCCAGAAGCGTCTCACTGTGAGTGTGTGTGTGTATGTGAGTGTGTGTGTTCCTCCAGAAGCATCTCACTGTGTGTGTGTGTGTGTGTGTGTGTGTGTGTGAGTGTGTGTGTGTGTGTGTGTTCCTCCAGAAGCGTCTCACTGTGAGTGTGTGTGTGTGAGTGTGTGTGTGTGTGTGTGTGTGTGTGTGTGTGTGTGTGTGTGTGTGTTCCTCCAGAAGCATCTCACTGTGTGTGTGTGTGTGTGTGTGTGTGTGTGTGTGCGTGTATGTGTGTGTGTGTGTGTGTTCCTCCAGAAGCATCTCACTGTGTGTGTGTGTGTGTGTGTGTGTGTGTGTGTGTTCCTCCAGAAGCGTCTCACTGTGAGTGTGTGTGTGTGAGAGTGTGTGTGTGAGTGTGTGTGTGTGTGTGTGTGTGTTCCTCCAGAAGCATCTCACTGTGTGTGTGTGTGTGTGAGTGTGTGTGTGTGTATGTGTATGTGTGTGTGTGTGTGTGTTCCTCCAGAAGCATCTCACTGTGTGTGTGTGTGTGTGTGTGTGTGTGTGTGTGTGTGTTCCTCCAGAAGCGTCTCACTGTGAGTGTGTGTGTGTGTGTGTGTGTGTGTGTGTGTGTTCCTCCAGAAGCGTCTCACACGATTGTGTTCCCAAACACCAGCATCCCAACACAAGAAAACATGACAGCGTTTATTGTGTTTCGCTTGAACTCATTTATGATGGAGGGAAAAGGAGCCTTTTACAGTTTTATTACTGGTATTTTATGGCAGGAAGAGATGATTTTGTTCTCTTGAACACATGGGATGGAAACACTGCTTTATTCACAAATATTTTATGCCATTTATGTATGCATAAATGAAATTTGCAGCTTTGGATGGAAACACAGCCAGTGCTGTTGATGATAACAGTAAATATGGACTCTTGATCAGACATAAATACATTTTAAATCCCTATGGATGTCATCAATAGTTGTGTTTTCTATATGAGGGCTCGTGTTCCTCTGGTGTGTGAAGTCCAGAGCCGTGTTGTTTCTCTATATGAAGAGACACATGGTTCCCACACCCACGTTTTTTCTGGAAAATTCATGGCTTGTTCACAGGCTCTGGCATCCTGCTTGGAAAATCAGGAATGACCCGTCAAACGCTCAAGGAAAGAATGCTTTGAATGAGGAATCTTGTGGATAAAGTCCATTAAACTCTTAAATATCCACTACATCGACCTCGCGTGACCTTTCATCCCTCAGTTCTCTGACAGCCGGATCATTTAAAGTCACCATGAAATCAATAAACTACAGTGTTTATTATAAATGATTTATCGGTGCTCATCATTATTGAGTCAGAATATCTTCATCTCTTCTCTGATGACGAGGGCGGGGCAACCTGTCACTCACATGAGATCCACCAATAGCAAACCACAGCCATCCAATCAATTCCCCACAGACACAATCAAGCCCCGCCTCCATCTGTTCTTGTTTGAGAGGCGCTTCACTCACAATAGAGGAGAAAAGACCGGCGCGACTTCTGTTTCATGCTGGTTTGTAATTTTTATTAGGTTTGAATTTAGCATTATTATTGCTGAATACAAATATGACTCTATTTATGATGTGCTTGAGAAACACCACAGTCAGTCGTGATCATGAGTCACGTTTGACATCTTCAGTGTTTCAGAAGTGAGTTTTAGTGCTTGTGTGTGTGAGTCAGTCTTTCCTGTCCAGTGAATCCAGCAGATGAACACACTGAAACGTCTCAACATGAGGAGTGTAATCAGCCGAACCAGCCTAACAAATAGTTATGGACTAGAGTTTGTGAAGCTAAATGTGTGTTGCTGTAGAAATCAAACTCATACAGTTGTGTTTGTCCTATTATTCACTGTCAGCACTTTCAGTCCATCGGGCGCGTTTAAGGGAAGCGTCTGTTTCCTATTATTCACTCGTGCATGGTTTTCACTTTCTTTCACACTATTGACCAGCCTGGTCTCATTGGAAAAATGTACCTGTGACAACATTTTTGCAAACCCCAAAATATGAACCAATAGGTACATATCGCGAAGTGAAATTCCACTGGGTGGCACTGTTTTTTTCCGGAACAGAGGAGCGTGAATCTGGCAACGTTTTGTTATGTTGGTTTTTTAACGTACACCCACACTAAACCCTAAACCTACCCGATAGTGTTAACAAAAGCAAATGTGACAAAAATACAATTGTATCCATGTAATTTTAGCTTGTGTTTTAACTCGTCTTTGAGCTCTTTTATCATGACTTGTTCATGGGATTCGTGCCCGAGCTTTCAGCACTGCAAGTACAAATCTGTACCAGCTGAGCTACTGAGCAAGCTTAGTATGTCAGAAAAGCCCAACATATGGAGCTGGTTAAGTGACGCAAACTCCAAAATGTATTTGTTTACAAATCATGGACTATGGTAAAAAAACACACCGTACTTTACTGCCTCTAGTGTTCATTTCTGTTGGAAACTGCAGTGATATGTACGTATTTTGGGGTTTGCAAACCTCTTGCCACAGGTACATTTTGCCAATGAGACCAGGTTGCAATTGACAGCCTTCACTGAGGCTCTGCACAGATTCTGGGGCTTTACCAACCTGTAGCATTGTTCAATTAAATACACCAATCAAGCATAACATTATGACCTAATTGATGTTAGAATAGATGTTAGTAGCAGATCCTTTAAGTCCTGTAAGTTGCGAGGTGGGGCCTCCATGGATCGGACTTGTTTGTTCAGCACATCCCACAGATGCTCGATTGGATTGAGATCTGGGGAATTTGGAGGTCAAGTCAACACCTCAAACTCGTTGTTGTGCTCCTCAAACCATTCCTGAAGCATTTGTGCTTTGTGTCAGGAGCATTATCCTGCTGGAAGAGCCACAGCCACCAGGGAATACCGTTTCCATGAAAGGCTGTACATGGTCTCAACAATGCTTAGGTAGGTGGTGCGTGTCAAAGTAACATCCACATGGATGGCAGGACCCAAGGTTTCCCAGCAGAACATTGCCCAAAGCATCACACTGCCTCCGCCGCTCGCCTTCTTCCCATAGTGCATCCTGGTGCCATGTGTTCCCCAGGAAGCCACGCACACGCACCCGGCCATCCACGTGATGTAAAAGAACACGTGATTCATCAGACCAGGCCACCTTCTTCCATTGCTCCGTGGTCCAGTTCTGATGCTCACGTGCCACTGTTGGTGCTTTCGGCGGTGGACAGGGGTCAGCATGGGCACCCTGACTGGTCAGCGGCTATGCCGCCCCATACGCAAACAAACTGAGATGCTCTGTGTATTCTGACACCTTTCTATCAGAACCAGCATTAACTTCTTGAGCAGTTTGAGCTCCAGTAGCTCGTCTGTTTGATCGGACCACACGGGCCAGCCTTCGCTCCCACGTGCATCAATGAGCCTTGGCCGCCCATGACCCTGTGGCGGTTCACCACTGTTCCTTCCTTGGAGCACTTTTGATAGATCCTGACCACTGCAGACCGGGAACACCCCACAAGAGCTGCAGTTTTGGAGATGCTCTGACCCAGTCGTCTAGCCATCACAATCTGGCCCTTGTCAAACTCGCTCAAATCCTTACGCTTGCCCATTTTTCCTGCTTCTAACACATCAACTTTGAGGACACAATGTTCACTTGCTGCCTAATATATCCCACCCACTAACAGGAGCCGTGATGATGAGATCATCAGTGTTATTCACTTCACCTGTCAGCGGTCATAATGTTATGACTGATCTGTGTATATGCTCAGAGCTGAGTAGTAACTGATTACATGTAATCTGGATTACGTAATCAGATTCCAAAAATTAAGTACTTGTAATTAGAGTAGTGTTGTTATGTTTTAATCGTATTCAGAGTGCAATTACTTTTTTATTGATTACATGATATTATCATTATGGCAGTCAAATATTCATAATTCATCATTTTTATCTTTTAAAAATCTAGAAAGTTTATATACAGGTTTATGGAATCGCACACACTGGTCATGTGACTATCACTGAAAACTGAGATGCACAGCATTTGATCACTGGATTTATAAGTGTTTTCTCAACAACGCAGCGCTGTCTGATCATATCACACACATGTGAGTGTGTTAAAGTGATGTTATAATGCTACTCTGTGCGTTGGCTCGGCGCTACTATGAGACACTTGTTCACACTGCAGTGAGCGAGATCATATTAGGCATGGTAAAACATGGCACTCTGTGCGGTAAATCAACAACACCAGATTTACACAATCAGACTAACTGTGTTGAGCTGGAGAACAATCATTAGTTTCTGTCCATCAGTGATCCAAACAGTGTCTAATAAAACACATCAGATATTAAAGCGGCTTTGTGTTGCCATGGTTACTACACAATAACACGCGGGGATGATGTCACTGATAGGCGACGCACACACACGGGCCGTGTCCTGGGTAAAATCACTGATTTCTCTGGATTTAAACATTCTTGGGAACATTTGGGATAATGCACACAAGTCAACACAATATAGAACACTGCTCTAGTGTTCTAAGTTATTAATACAAATAAATAATAAAATTAAGTTCTCTGATGTTGGATAATGGTCACATGACATTCAAGTTTTTTACTAGTATTTTATTTTTATTGTTTTTATTTTATTTAAAATTATTTATTTTAATTAGAAAAAAAAAATAATATATATATATATATATGGTTTAATTATTTATTAGCTTTTCATTAAACTCACGAACCCCGGTCTGGGAAACCCTGACCAAATGTAATATTTAATGCATTTCATGTTGTTGATAACAAAGAATGGAATATTTTTATTTCTTTTTAAATATTTTTTATCAAAATTACAATCAAATCAGATCAATGATAAACGAGCTAGATTAAAAGTAATCTAAAAGTAGTCTGATTACATTACCTTGAATATGTAATGGATTACGTTACGTATTTTTGTCATGTAATTTGTAATCAGTAACCGATTACAATTAGTAAGTAATCCACCCAGCTCTGTGTGATCTCTAGAGGATCATGATCAGTGAGAGAAAACACACTTTGTGTCGAGAGCAGTTTCTCACACATGCTAGCAAACACACCCCCACGAGACTCAAGGTTAACACAGACCCAAACACCAGCCGAAGACGAGGAAACACCACGTAAAGCAGACATGCTGCTGCACGACTTTGTTTTGATTCTCCAATGTAAAACTCTGAGGCTCACAGTCATTGTCAGACATGAAGCACAAACTCCCACAGACTGATCCCAAACAATGCTTATCGCTGTCTTCAGCGCTGATAACACGGCCTGTTTCAGTCCGTCTGTTCTGTGTTTCACCTCAACTCTTTCTTTCTGAGCTCCACCACAAACCACATGTCTGATACAAGTGCAGGATATTTCATTCCGGTTAGCAGTGCATTTCCATTCTTAATTACAGTCTGTGTGTCAGTCAATCATTCTGTAATCTCATTTCCAGAGCAACTCAAGGCTGTTGTCCTGTTTGTCATTTCCAGCTCTCATCGCTCCAGGACGCTTCCGCCGCTTCATTAACTCAATATGGAAGTGTGACTCAGATGACAAACCTCGGGAATCTGTCACTGATTTCTTCTGCACTGTCACCGTCACTCACTGACACTGAAGCCTTATTCATTCTTCTGCAACTCTGTCATCAATATTAAAGACCGTTAGCACAAATAAACAATCCATTTGCATCTGGCAGATTTGCTCAAGGTTTGGATTCAGAAAACAAATATGTGGGTGTTAGGCGTTAGATAAACGGCTTATAATAAAAAGCTGCGGAATAAAAAAAATATATATAATTGCAACTTTTTATCTTGCAATTCTGACTCTTTATTCTCAGAATTGTGAGATATGCTTTAGGAATTGCAAGAATAAAAGTCAAAATGCTGTTTATTTGTACTTGCAATTTATGAGTAAAACTAGTTTCTACACCATTTTTTGCTCTCATGTTCATGTATTCTGCCTCTGTCATGTATGTGATTAGAATGTGATTCTGTATGTGATTCTCTACATGATTCTATATATGCTTCCGTCTGTGATTCTATATGTGGTTCTGTCTGTGATTCTATATGTGGTTCTATATGTGATTCTGTCTGTGATTCTGTCTGTGATTCTATATGTGATTCTGTCTGTGATTCTATATGTGATTCTATATATGATTCCGTCTGTGATTCTATATGTGCTTCTATATGTGATTCTGTCTGTGGTTCTGTCTGTGATTCTATATGTGATTCTGTCTGTGATTCTATATGTGATTCTATATGTGATTCTGTCTGTTATTCTATACGTGATTCTATATGTGATTCTGTCTGTGATTCTATATGTGATTCTGTCTGTGATTCTATATCTGATTCTGTCTGTGATTCTATATGTGATTCTATATGTGATTCTATATGTGATTCTGTCTGTGATTCTATATACGTGATTCTATATGTGATTCTGTCTGTGCTTCTATATGTGATTCTGTCTGTGGTTCTGTCTGTGATTCTATATGTGA
The DNA here is from genome assembly GCA_018749465.1 of Paracanthobrama guichenoti. Lineage (NCBI taxonomy): Eukaryota > Metazoa > Chordata > Actinopteri > Cypriniformes > Gobionidae > Paracanthobrama > Paracanthobrama guichenoti. The sequence goes on from CM031954.1 coordinate 20,141,083, forward strand.
TTCTGTCTGTGATTCTATATGTGATTCTATATGTGATTCTGTCTGTGATTCTATACGTGATTCTATATGTAATTCTGTCTGTGATTCTATATGTGATTCTGTCTGTGATTCTATATCTGATTCTGTCTGTGATTCTATATGTGATTCTATATGTGATTCTATATGTGGTTCTGTCTGTGGTTCTGTCTGTGATTCTATATGTGATTCTGTCTGTGATTCTATACGTGATTCTATATATGATTCTATATGTGGTTCTGTCTGTGATTCTATATGTGGTTCTGTCTGTGATTCTATATGTGATTCTATATGTGATTCTATATGTGGTTCTGTCTGTGATTCTATATGTGATTCTATATGTGATTCTATATGTGGTTCTGTCTGTGATTCTATATGTGATTCTATATGTGATTCTATATGTGGTTCTGTCTGTGATTCTACATGTGATTCTATATGTGGTTCTATATGTGATTCTGTCTGTGGTTCTGTCTGTGATTCTGTCTGTGATTCTATATGTGATTCTGTCTGTGATTCTATATGTGCTTCTATATGTGATTCTGTCTGTGGTTCTGTCTGTGATTCTATATGTGATTCTGTCTGTGATTCTATACGTGATTCTATATATGATTCTATATGTGGTTCTGTCTGTGATTCTATATGTGGTTCTGTCTGTGATTCTATATGTGATTCTGTCTGTGATTCTATATGTGCTTCTATATGTGATTCTGTCTGTGGTTCTGTCTGTGATTCTATACGTGAGTCTATATGTGATTCTGTCTGTGATTCTATATGTGATTCTATATGTGATTCTATATGTGGTTCTGTCTGTGGTTCTGTCTGTGATTCTATATGTGATTCTGTCTGTGATTCTATACGTGATTCTATATATGATTCTATATGTGGTTCTGTCTGTGATTCTATATGTGGTTCTGTCTGTGATTCTATATGTGATTCTATATGTGGTTCTGTCTGTGATTCTATATGTGATTCTATATGTGATTCTATATGTGGTTCTGTCTGTGATTCTATATGTGATTCTATATGTGATTCTATATGTGGTTCTGTCTGTGATTCTACATGTGATTCTACATGTGGTTCTATATGTGATTCTGTCTGTGGTTCTGTCTGTGATTCTGTCTGTGATTCTATATGTGATTCTGTCTGTGATTCTATATGTGCTTCTATATGTGATTCTGTCTGTGGTTCTGTCTGTGATTCTATATGTGATTCTGTCTGTGATTCTATACGTGATTCTATATATGATTCTATATGTGGTTCTGTCTGTGATTCTATATATGATTCTATATGTGGTTCTGTCTGTGATTCTATATGTGATTCTGTCTGTGATTATATATGTGCTTCTATATGTGATTCTGTCTGTGGTTCTGTCTGTGATTCTATACGTGAGTCTATATGTGATTCTGTCTGTGATTCTATATGTGCTTCTATATGTGATTCTGTCTGTGGTTCTGTCTGTGATTCTATATGTGATTCTGTCTGTGATTCTATATGTGATTCTATATATGATTCTGTCTGTGATTCTATATGTGATTCTATATATGATTCTGTCTGTGATTCTATATGTGCTTCTATATGTGATTCTGTCTGTGGTTCTGTCTGTGATTCTATATGTGATTCTGTCTGTGATTCTGTCTGTGATTCTATATGTGATTCTATACGTGATTCTGTCTGTGATTCTATATATGATTCTATATGTGGTTCTGTCTGTGATTCTATATGTGGTTCTGTCTGTGATTCTATATGTGATTCTGTTTGTGGGTCTGTCTGTGATTCTATATGTGATTCTGTCTGTGGTTCTGTCTGTGATTCTATATGTGATTCTATATATGATTCTATATGTGCTTCTATATGTGATTCTGTCTGTGGTTCTGTCTGTGATTCTATATGTGATTCTGTCTGTGGTTCTGTCTGTGATTCTATATGTGATTCTGTCTGTGATTCTATATATGATTCTATATGTGGTTCTGTCTGATTCTATATGTGATTCTGTTTGTGATTCTATATATGATTCTATATGTGATTCTGTCTGTGATTCTATATATGATTCTATATGTGGTTCTGTCTGTGATTCTATATATGATTCTGTCTGTGATTCTATATGTGATTCTGTCTGTGGTTCTGTCTGTGATTCTATATGTGATTCTATATATGATTCTGTCTGTGATTCTATATGTGATTCTATATGTGATTCTGTTTGTGGTTCTGTCTGTGATTCTATATGTGATTCTGTCTGTGGTTCTGTCTGTGATTCTATATATGATTCTATATGTGATTCTGTCTGTGGTTCTGTCTGTGATTCTATATGTGATTCTATATATGATTCTGTCTGTGATTCTATATGTGATTCTATATGTGATTCTGTCTGTGGTTCTGTCTGTGATTCTATATGTGATTCTGTCTGTGGTTCTGTCTGTGATTCTATATGTGATTCTGTCTGTGATTCTGTCTGTAATTCTGTATGTGATTCCTGCCGTCTGTCACACTGTGATGTCTGTGTGAGATTGTACACTCCATTTCCAAAAGCATGGTCTGTTATATAAAGGGGAGGGGAGAGCGGTTCTAGTTGTCACAATGTTTACTCTGGTGATAGTTTTGTTTTGAAACAGATTTGACACATCTCTGCACGTGAACATCACTAGCACCAAACACAGGAAGTGACATGTGAGAGCGAGAACCTGAGGTGATGCATGTAATACTCTGATACTGAGGTGATGCGCTCAGAGGGAATACTGGGTTTCCAGTGACTGCTCTTTCCTGCTGTGGCATGTCAAAAAAACAGATCAAAAAAGAGGAAAATATTGAAGAATGAGAAACACTTTAGATGAGTGAGCAATGAGCACTATTTATCTAACTATCTAT
>CM031954.1:20156459-20173959 GCA_018749465.1 Paracanthobrama guichenoti
TTTGCATTGCACTTGGTGATGTAAGGCTTGGATGAGCTGCTCGCCATGAAACCCATTCCATGAAGCTCTCTCGCACTGTTCTTGAGCTCATCTGAAGGCCACAGAAGTTTGGAGGTCTGGAGCTATTGACTCTGCAGAAAGTTGGTGACTTCTGCGCACTGTGACCCTCAGCATGTGCTGACCCCGCTCTGTGATTTTACGTGGCCTATCACTTCATGACTGAGTTGCTGTTGTTCTCAATCGCTTCCACTTTGTTATAATCCCACTAACAGTTGAGCGTGGAATATTTAGTAGTGAGGAAAGTTCAGGAATGGACTTATTGCACAGGTGGCAACCTATCACGGTCCCACGCTTGAGTTCACTGAGCTCCTGAGAGCGAGCCATTCTTTCACAAATGTGTGTCTTGATTTTATACACCCGTGTATACAAATGTAAAGACCCTTTCACACCAAAATTAAAATAATAAGCCTCAGGCTGAAGGAAATGCAAATTCACACATGTACAGAAGAGGGTGCAGCTCAAACAAACCTTTCAGCTGTGCTGAATATGAAAATGTAACACGTACTTCAATAAAAACAAAAAAAGTCATTTTTGCTTATGGCTTCACTGAATCATTGAAGGTCAGCAGTAAGACATTGGTCAATGAAGTGAGATTAAATATATACAAATATTTGTTGTCAATTATTGGGAAAACAAAGTAACACTGTATGTATATATTTACACACACACACACACACACACACACACACACACACACACACACACACACATTATATATTGTCAAATATATTGTTAGATGCAATTCATCGATTTGACAGCTTTTGTTGTGAATAATATTAGGAGAAAATAATATTAGTAATGCCCAATAATTAAATATGCAACATATATTTTTACATTGTATACAGACTTCTATAAAAGTTAGTTACATGATATACTTCATCATTTGATATACATGTGTATGTTATGTTAGTGTTGTGGAAGATCTCGTGAGCGGGGCATTCTCGTGCACCTGGCAACCCGAAACACAGCGTCTCTCAGCGGCGCAGTTACTCCTGCTCATCGAAGCTGGCTGTCCTGTCCCGCCTTTGGACCTTTTAACCCCCTCGTTTCTAAACTTAACCGAATGGGGTGCGGAACCCTTCTCGGTTTACTCCAGTGATCGTGTGTGTCGCGCGTAGAGTCGCTCTGTGTCGCTGCTGCTGGAATCGAGCAGATCCACAATGGCGACTCACAGTCCCAGCAGCAACTCACCAACAACTCCCTGCAGCAGGAGCATGAGCGCCGCGGGATCCGTGCTGCACCACACGCAACACTTAACGACAATGAGCAACATGCAGGGTAAGAGAGCCGAACACAGCCGCTGATGCACCGCGAACGTTTAGGCCAGGCCTGCGCGCGCGCGCGCGTCCCGACGCGTCAGTGTTTACAGTGTCACAGTGTGTTACAGTGTTTCTGAATGTTTGCAGTCATCGTTCCCAGGCTGCGTTGTTCTGCTGAGGCTGTAGGCCTTCTCATTGACTCACATCGCGTTTTGGGACATCAAACTGATGCTAATGTGCTGCATGTTCCTCTCAATGCTGTCCATCTAGACAGCTCACTAGGGCTTCATACACTCACCTTGTTCATTATCATTATTTTAACAGAATCAGTCATAATGATACTATAATGTTACATTTATGCATTTGACAGACTCTAATGTTACATTTATGCGTTTGACAGACACTATAATGTTACATTTATGCGTTTGACAGACACTATAATGTTACATTTATGCGTTTGACAGACACTATAATGTTACATTTATCCGTTTGACACATTTATGCGACAGACACTAAATGTTACATTTATGCGTTTGACAGACACTATAATGTTACATTTATGCGTTTGACAGATACTATAATGTTACATTTATGCGTTTGACAGACACTATAATGTTACATTTATGCATTTGACAGACACTATAATGTTACATTTATGCATTTGACAGACACTATAATGTTACATTTATGCATTTGACAGACACTATAATGTTACATTTATGCGTTTGACAGACACTATAATGTTACATTTATCCGTTTGACAGACCTATAATGTTACATTTATGCGTTTGACAGACACTATAATGTTACATTTATGCGTTTGACAGACACTATAATGTTACATTTATGCGTTTGACAGACACTATAATGTTACATTTATGCATTTGACAGACACTATAATGTTACATTTATGCATTTGACAGACACTATAATGTTACATTTATGCGTTTGACAGACACTATAATGTTACATTTATGCATTTGACAGACACTATAATGTTACATTTATGCGTTTGACAGACACTATATAATGACAGACACTATAATGTTACATTTATGCGTTTGACAGACACTATAATGTTACATTTATGCATTTGACAGACACTATAATGTTACATTTATGCGTTTGACAGACACTATAATGTTACATTTATGCGTTTGACAGACACTATAATGTTACATTTATGAGTTTGACATTTACACTATAATGTTACATTTATGAGTTTGACAGACACTATAATGTTACATTTATGCGTTTGACAGACACTATAATGTTACATTTATGAGTTTGACAGACACTATAATGTTACATTTATGAGTTTGACAGACACTATAATGTTACATTTATGAGTTTGACAGACACTATAATGTTACATTTATGAGTTTGACAGACACTATAATGTTACATTTATGAGTTTGACAGACACTATAATGTTACATTTATGAGTTTGACAGACACTATAATGTTACATTTATGAGTTTGACAGACACTATAATGTTACATTTATGAGTTTGACAGACACTATAATGTTACATTTATGAGTTTGACAGACACTATAATGTTACATTTATGAGTTTGACAGACACTATAATGTTACATTTATGCGTTTGACAGACACTATATGTTACATTTATGCGTTTGACAGACACTATAATGTTACATTTATGAGTTTGACAGACACTATAATGTTACTTTTATTCATTTGACAGACACTATAATGTTACATTTATGCGTTTGACAGACACTATAATGTTACATTTATGCGTTTGACAGACACTATAATGTTACATTTATGCGTTTGACAGACACTATAATGTTACATTTATGCGTTTGACAGACACTATAATGTTACATTTATTCATTTGACAGACACTAATGTTACATTTATCGCGTTACATTTATTACATTTATCCGTTTGACAGACACTAATGTTACATTTATGCGTTTGACAGACACTATAATGTTACATTTATGCGTTTGACAGACACTATAATGTTACATTTATGCGTTTGACAGACACTAATGTTACATTTATGCGTTTGACAGATACTATAATGTTACATTTATGCGTTTGACAGACACTAATGTTACATTTATGCGCATTTGACAGACACTATAATGTTACATTTATGTTTGACAGACACTAATGTTACATTTATGCATTTGACAGACACTATAATGTTACATTTATGCGTTTGACAGACACTGTTACATTTATGTGTTTGACAGATACTATAATGTTACATTTATGCGTTTGACAGACACTATAATGTTACATTTATGCATTTGACAGACCCTAATGTTACATTTATGTGTTTGACAGACACTATAATGTTACATTTATGAGTTTGACAGACACTAATGTTACATTTATTCATTTGACAGACACTATAATGTTACATTTATGCGTTTGACAGACCCTAATGTTACATTTATGCGTTTGACAGACACTATAATGTTACATTTATGCGTTTGACAGACACTAATGTTACATTTATCCGTTTGACAGACCCTATATGTTACATTTATGCTTTTGACAGACACTATAATGTTACATTTATGCGTTTGACAGACACTAATGTTACATTTATGCGTTTGACAGACACTATAATGTTACATTTATGCGTTTGACAGACACTATAATGTTACATTTATGCATTTGACAGACACTATAATGTTACATTTATGCATTTGACAGACACTATAATGTTACATTTATGCGTTTGACAGATACTATAATGTTACATTTATGCGTTGACAGACACTATAATGTTACATTTATGCGTTTGACAGACACTATAATGTTACATTTATGCGTTTGACAGACACTAAATGTTACATTTATGCGTTTGACAGACACTATAATGTTACATTTATGCATTTGACAGACACTATAATGTTACATTTATGCGTTTGACAGACACTACTGTTAATGTTACATTTATGCGTTTGACAGACACTATAATGTTACATTTATGCATTTGACAGACCCTAATGTTACATTTATGCGTTTGACAGACACTATAATGTTACATTTATGCATTTGACAGATACTATAATGTTACATTTATGCGTTTGACAGACACTAATGTTACATTTATTCATTTGACAGACACTATAATGTTACAGACAGACCTAAATGTTACATTTATGCGTTTGACAGACACTAATGTTACATTTATGCGTTTGACAGACACTAATGTTACATTTATGCGTTTGACAGACACTAATGTTACATTTATGCGTTTGACAGACACTATAATGTTACATTTATGCGTTTGACAGACCCTAATGTTACATTTATCCGTTTGACAGACCCTAATGTTACATTTATGCATTTGACAGACACTATAATGTTACATTTATGCGTTTGACAGACCCTAATGTTACATTTATGCGTTTGACAGACACTATAATGTTACATTTATGCGTTTGACAGACACTATAATGTTACATTTATGCGTTTGACAGACACTATAATGTTACATTTATGCGTTTGACAGATACTATAATGTTACATTTATGAGTTGGACAGACACTAATGTTACTTTTATTCATTTGACAGACACTATAATGTTACATTTATGCGTTTGACAGACCCTAATGTTACATTTATGCTTTTGACAGACACTATAATGTTACATTTATGCGTTTGACAGACACTATAATGTTACATTTATGCGTTTGACAGACACTAATGTTACATTTATGCGTTTGACAGATACTATAATGTTACATTTATGCGTTTGACAGACACTAATGTTACATTTATGCGTTTGACAGACCCTAATGTTACATTTATCCGTTTGACAGATCCTAATGTTACATTTATGCATTTGACAGACACTATAATGTTACATTTATGCATTTGACAGACACTGTGTTACATTTATCGTTTGACAGATACTATAATGTTACATTTATGCGTTTGACAGACCTTGTTACATTTATGACACTACACTATAATGTTACATTTATGCGCTTGACAGACACTATAATGTTACATTTATGCGCGTTTGACAGACACTATAATGTTACATTTATGCATTTGACAGACCCTAATGTTACATTTATGCATTTGACAGACCCTAATGTTACATTTATGCATATAATGTTACATTTATGCGTTTGACAGATACTATAATGTTACATTTATGCATTTGACAGATACTATAATGTTACATTTATGAGTTGACAGACACTAATGTTACATTTATTCATTTGACAGACACTATAATGTTACATTTATGCGTTTGACAGACACTACTAATGTTACATTTATGCGTTTGACAGACACTAATGTTACATTTATGTTACATTTATGCGTTTGACAGACACTAATGTTACATTTATGCGTTTGACAGACACTAATGTTACATTTATGCGTTTGACAGACCCTAATGTTACATTTATTTGACAGACCTAATGTTTATTTATGCGCATTTATGCATTGACAGACCCTAATGTTACATTTATCGACAGATACTATAATGTTACATTTATGCATTTGACAGACACTATAATGTTACATTTATGACATTTGATAATGTTACATTTGACAGTTTGACAGACACTATAATGTTACATTTATGCGTTTGACAGACACTAATGTTACATTTTACATTTGACAGACACTAATGTTACATTTATGCGTTTGACAGACACTAATGTTACATTTATGCGTTTGACAGACACTATAATGTTACATTTATTTATGCGCTTGACAGACATTTATCCTATAATGTTACATTTATGCGTTTGACAGACACTATAATGTTACATTTATGCGTTTGACAGACACTATAATGTTACATTTATGCGTTTGACAGACACTATAATGTTACATTTATGCGTTTGACAGACACTATAATGTTACATTTATGCATTTGACAGACACTATAATGTTACATTTATGCATTTGACAGACACTATAATGTTACATTTATGCGCTTGACAGACCTAATGTTACATTTATCGTTTGACAGACACTATAATGTTACATTTATTTGACAGCTTTGATTTATCGCGACACTAATAATGTTACATTTATGCGCTTGACAGACACTATAATGTTACATTTATGCGCTTGACAGACACTAATGTTACATTTATGCGTTGACAGACACTAATGTTACATTTATGCGTTTGACAGACGCTTGACAGATGCACTAATGTTACATTTATGCGTTTGACAGACACTAATGTGTTACATTATCGTTTGACAGACACTAATGTTACATTTATGCGTTTGACAGACACTATAATGTTACATTTATGCGTTTGACAGACCCTAATGTTACATTTATCCGTTTGACAGACCCTAATGTTACATTTATGCGCTTGACAGACCCTAATGTTACATTTATGCATTTGACAGACCCTAATGTTACATTTATGCGTTTGACAGACACTATAATGTTACATTTATGCATTTGACAGACACTAATAACACAGACACTATAATGTTACATTTATGCGCTTGACAGACACTAATGTTACATGTTACATTTATGCGCTTGACAGACACTATAATGTTACATTTATGCGTTTGACAGACCTATAATGTTACATTTATGCGTTTGACAGACACTATATGTTACATTTATGCGTTTGACAGACACTAAATGTTACATTTATGCGTTTGACAGACCCTAATGTTACATTTATGTTTGACAGACACTAATGTTACATATATGCGTTTGACAGACACTATAATGTTACATTTATGCTTTGACAGACACTAAATGTTACATTTATGCGCTTGACAGACATAATGTTACATTTATTTATGCATTTGACAGACACTATAATGTTACATTTATGCGTTTGACAGACACTAATGTTACATTTATGTTTGACAGACACTATAATGTTACATTTATGCGCTTTGACAGACACTAATGTTACATTTATGCGCTTGACAGACACTATAATGTTACATTTATGCGCTTGACAGACACTATAATGTTACATTTATGCGCTTGACAGACACTATAATGTTACATTTATGCGTTTGACAGACACTATAATGTTACATTTATGCGCTTGACAGACACTTGTTACATTTATGACACTAAATGTTACATTTATGCGTTTGACAGACACTATAATGTTACATTTATGCATTTGACAGACACTTGATGACATTTATGCATTTGACACCCAATGTTACATTTATGCGTTTGACAGACACTATAATGTTACATTTATGCGTTTGACAGACACTAATGTTACATTTATGCGCTTGACAGACACTATAATGTTACATTTATGCGCTTGACAGACACTATAATGTTACATTTATGCGTTTGACAGACACTAATGTTACATTTATTCATTTGACAGACACTATAATGTTACATTTATGCGTTTGACAGACCTAAATGTTACATTTATGCGCTTTGACAGATACACTATAATGTTACATTTATGCGCTTGACAGACACTAATGTTACATTTATGCGCTTGACAGACACTAATGTTACATTTATGCGTTTGACAGACACTATAATGTTACATTTATGCGTTTGACAGACACTATAATGTTACATTTATGTTTGACAGACACTAATGTTACATTTATGCGCTTGACAGACACTATAATGTTACATTTATGCATTTGACAGACAGACATTTATGCATTTGACATAATGTTACATTTATGCGCTTGACAGACACTAATGTTACATTTATGCGCTTGACAGACACTAATGTTACATTTATGCGCTTGACAGACACTATAATGTTACATTTATGCGTTTGACAGACACTATAATGTTACATTTATGCATTTGACAGACACTATAATGTTACATTTATGCGTTTGACGAGACACTATAATGTTACATTTATGCGTTTGACAGACACTATACATTTATAATGTTACATTTATGCGTTTGACAGACACTTAATGACATTTACACTTTGACAATGTTAATGTTTATTTATGCGTTTGACAGACACTATAATGTTACATTTATGCGTTTGACAGACACTATAATGTTACATTTATGCGTTTGACAGACACTATAATGTTACATTTATGCGTTTGACAGACACTGTTACATTTATGCGTTTGACAGACACTAATGTTACATTTATGCGCTTGACAGACACTAATGTTACATTTATGCGCTTGACAGACACTTTGACAGACACTATAATGTTACATTTATGCGTTTGACAGACACTATAATGTTACATTTATGCATTTGACAGAGACACATTTATGTATTTGACGAACTATAATGTTACATTTATGCATTTGACAGACACTATAATGTTACATTTATGCACAGACACTATAATGTTACATTTATGCATTTGACAGACAATGTTACATTTATGCTAATGTTACATTTATGCGCTTTGACAGACACTATAATGTTACATTTATGCGCTTGACAGACACTATAATGTTACATTTATGCGTTTGACAGACACTAAATGTTACATTTATGCGCTTGACAGACACTATAATGTTACATTTATGCGTTTGACAGACACTATAATGTTACATTTATAACACTATAATGTTACATTTATGCGTTTGACAGACACTATAATGTTACATTTATGCGTTTGACAGACACTATAATGTTACATTTATGCGCTTTGACAGACACTAATGTTACATTTATGCGCATTTATGCGTTTGACAGACACTAATGTTACATTTATGCATTTGACAGACACTAACTATAATGTTACATTTATGCGCTTGACAGACACTAATGTTGTTTACATGTTTGACATTTATGTTACATTTATGCGCTTGACAGACACTATAATGTTACATTTATGCGCTTGACAGACACTATAATGTTACATTTATGCGCTTGACAGATTTATAATGTTACATTTATGCGTTTGACAGACACTATAATGTTACATTTATGCGCTTGACAGACACTATAATGTTACATTTATGCGCTTTGACAGACACTATAATGTTACATTTATGCGTTTGACAGACACTACTAATGTTACATTTATGCGTTTGACAGACACTATAATGTTACATTTATGCTATAATGTTACATTTATGACAGACACTATAATGTTACATTTATGCGTTTGACAGACACTAATGTTACATTTATGCGCTTGACAGACACTATAATGTTACATTTATGCGTTTGACAGACACTATAATGTTACATTTATGCGACAGACACTTGACAGACACTATAATGTTACATTTATGCATTTGACAGACACTATAATGTTACATAATGTTACATTTATGCGTTTGACAGACACTATAATGTTACATTTATGCGCTTTGACAGACACTATAATGTTACATTTATGCGTTTGACAGTTACATTTATTTGACAGACACTAATGTTACATTTATGCGCTTGACAGACACTATAATGTTACATTTATGCGTTTGACAGACACTATAATGTTACATTTATGCAGACACTAATGTTACATTTATCACGACAGATACTAAATGTTACATTTATGCGCTTGACAGACACTATAATGTTACATTTATGCATTTGACAGACACTATAATGTTACATTTATGCGTTTGACAGACACTATAATGTTACATTTATGCGTTTGACAGACACTATAATGTTACATTTATGCATTTGACAGACACTATAATGTTATGTTACATTTATGCATTTGACAGACACTAATGTTACATTTATGCGTTTGACAGACAATGTTACATTTATACAGATGTTACATTTATGCGTTTGACAGACACTATAATGTTACATTTATGCGTTTGACAGACACTATAATGTTACATTTATGCGTTTGACAGACACTTAATGTTACATTTATGCGTTTGACAGACACTATAATGTTATAATGTTACATTTATGCGTTTGACAGACACTAATGTTACATTTATGCGCTTGACAGACACTATAATGTTACATTTATGCGTTTGACAGACACTATAATGTTACATTTATGCGCTTTGACAGACACTATAATGTTACATTTATGCGTTTGACAGACACTAATGTTACATTTATGCGTTTGACAGACACTATAATGTTACATTTATGCGTTTGACAGACACTATAATGTTACATTTATGCGTTTGACAGACACTATAATGTTACATTTATGCGCTTGACAGACACTATAATGTTACATTTATGCGTTTGACAGACATTTACATTTATTCATTTGACAGACACTATAATGTTACATTTATGCGTTTGACAGACACTAATGTTACATTTATGCATTTGACAGACACTACATAATGTTACATTTATGCGCTTGACAGACACTATAATGTTACATTTATGCGCTTTGACAGACACTACTGTTACATTTATGCGCTTGACAGACACTATAATGTTACATTTATGCGTTTGACAGACACTATAATGTTACATTTATGACACTTAATGTTACATTTATGCGTTTGACAGACACTATAATGTTACATTTATGCATTTGACAGACACTTTGACAGACACTAATGACACTATAATGTTACATTTATGCATTTGACAGACACTATAATGTTACATATGCGTTTGTGTTACATTTATGCGTTTGACAGACACTATAATGTTACATTTATGCGTTTGACAGACACTTAATGTTACATTTATGCGTTTGACAGACACTATAATGTTACATTTATGCGTTTGACAGACACTATAATGTTACATTTATGCGTTTGACAGACACTAATGTTACATTTATGCGTTTGACAGACTATAATGTTACATTTATGCGTTTGACAGACACTATAATGTTACATTTATGCGTTTGACAGACACTATAATGTTACATGTTACATTTATTTATGCGTTTGACAGACACTATAATGTTACATTTATGCGCTTGACAGACACTATAATGTTACATTTATGCGCGTTTGACAGACACTAATGTTACATTTATGCATTTACATTTATGCGCTTTGACAGACACTATAATGTTACATTTATGCGTTTGACAGACACTATAATGTTACATTTATGCGTTTGACAGACACTATAATGTTACATTTATGCGTTTGACAGACACTATAATGTTACATTTATGCGTTTGACAGACATTTTATTTATTCATTTGACAGACACTATAATGTTACATTTATGCATTTGACAGACACTAATGTTACATTTATGCATTTGACAGACACTATAATGTTACATTTATGCATTTGACAGACACTAATGTTACATTTATGCGTTTGACAGACACTAATGTTACATTTATGCGTTTGACAGACACTATAATGTTACATTTATGCGTTTGACAGACACTAATGTTACATTTATGCATTTGACAGATACTATAATGTTACATTTATGAGTTGGACAGACACTAATGTTATATTTATGCATTTGACAGACCTTAATGTTACATTTATGCATTTGACAGACACTATAATGTTACATTTATGCGTTTGACAGACACTATAATGTTACATTTATGCGCTTGACAGACACTATAATGTTACATTTATGCGTTTGACAGACCCTAATGTTACATTTATGACAGACACTATAATGTTACATTTATGCGCTTGACAGACACTATAATGTTACATTTATGCGCTTGACAGACACTATAATGTTACATTTATGCGCTTGACAGACACTATAATGTTACATTTATGCGTTTGACAGACACTATAATGTTACATTTATGCGTTTGACAGACACTAATGTTACATTTATGCGTTTGACAGACACTATAATGTTACATTTATGCGTTTGACAGACACTAATGTTACATTTATGCGTTTGACAGACACTAATGTTACATTTATGCGTTTGACAGACACTATAATGTTACATTTATGCGTTTGACAGACACTATAATGTTACATTTATGCATTTGACAGACACTGTTACATTTATTCATTTGACAGACACTATAATGTTGCATTTATGCATTTGACAGACCCTAATGTTGCATTTATGCATTTGACAGACACTATAATGTTACATTTATGCATTTGACAGACACTATAATGTTACATTTATGCATTTGACAGACACTATAATGTTACATTTATGCATTTATGCATTTGACAGACACTATAATGTTACATTTATGCATTTGACAGACACTATAATGTTACATTTATGCGTTTGACAGACACTATAATGTTACATTTATGCGTTTGACAGACACTATAATGTTACATTTATGCGTTTGACAGACACTATAATGTTACATTTATGCGTTTGACAGACACTAATGTTACATTTATCGCTTGACAGATACTATAATGTTACATTTATGCGCTTGACAGACACTAATGTTACATTTATGCGTTTGACAGACACTAATGTTACATTTATGCGTTTGACAGACACTAATGTTACATTTATGCGCTTTGACAGACACTATAATGTTACATTTATGCGTTTGACAGACACTATAATGTTACATTTATGCATTTGACAGACACTGTTACATTTATTCATTTGACAGACACTATAATGTTGCATTTATGCATTTGACAGACCCTAATGTTGCATTTATGCATTTGACAGACACTATAATGTTACATTTATGCGTTTGACAGACACTATAATGTTACATTTATGCGTTTGACAGACACTATAATGTTACATTTATGCGTTTGACAGACACTAATGTTACATTTATGCGTTTGACAGACACTATAATGTTACATTTATGCGCTTGACAGACACTATAATGTTACATTTATGCGTTTAACAGACACTAATGTTACATTTATGCGTTTGACAGACACTAATGTTACATTTATGCATTTGACAGACACTATAATGTTACATTTATGCGTTTGACAGACACTATAATGTTACATTTATGCATTTGACAGACACTGTTACATTTATTCATTTGACAGACACTATAATGTTGCATTTATGCATTTGACAGACCCTAATGTTGCATTTATGCATTTGACAGACACTATAATGTTACATTTATGCGCTTGACAGACACTATAATGTTACATTTATGCGTTTGACAGACACTATAATGTTACATTTATGCGCTTGACAGACACTAATGTTACATTTATGCGCTTGACAGACACTATAATGTTACATTTATCGTTTGACAGACACTAATGTTACATTTATGCGTTTGACAGATACTATAATGTTACATTTATGCGTTTAACAGACACTAATGTTACATTTATGCGCTTGACAGACACTATAATGTTACATTTATGCGTTTGACAGACACTATAATGTTACATTTATGCATTTGACAGACACTGTTACATTTATTCATTTGACAGACACTATAATGTTGCATTTATGCATTTGACAGACCCTAATGTTGCATTTATGCATTTGACAGACACTATAATGTTACATTTATTCATTTGACAGACACTATAATGTTACATTTATGCATTTGACAGACACTATAATGTTACATTTATCCGTTTGACAGACACTATAATGTTACATTTATGCGTTTGACAGACACTATAATGTTACATTTATGCGTTTGACAGACACTATAATGTTACATTTATGCGTTTGACAGACACTAATGTTACATTTATGCGTTTGACAGACACTATAATGTTACATTTATGCGCTTGACAGACACTAATGTTACATTTATGCGTTTGACAGATACTATAATGTTACATTTATGCGTTTAACAGACACTAATGTTACATTTATGCGTTTGACAGACACTATAATGTTACATTTATGCGTTTGACAGACACTATAATGTTACATTTATGCATTTGACAGACACTGTTACATTTATTCATTTGACAGACACTATAATGTTGCATTTATGCATTTGACAGACCCTAATGTTGCATTTATGCATTTGACAGACACTATAATGTTACATTTATTCATTTGACAGACACTATAATGTTACATTTATTCATTTGACAGACACTATAATGTTGCATTTATGCATTTGACAGACCCTAATGTTGCATTTATGCATTTGACAGACACTATAATGTTACATTTATTCATTTGACAGACACTATAATGTTACATTTATGCATTTGACAGACACTATAATGTTACATTTATCCGTTTGACAGACACTATAATGTTACATTTATGCGTTTGACAGACACTATAATGTTACATTTATGCGTTTGACAGACACTATAATGTTACATTTATGCGTTTGACAGACACTATAATGTTACATTTATGCGTTTGACAGACACTAATGTTACATTTATGCGTTTGACAGATACTATAATGTTACATTTATGCGTTTAACAGACACTAATGTTACATTTATGCGTTTGACAGACACTATAATGTTACATTTATGCGTTTGACAGACACTATAATGTTACATTTATGCATTTGACAGACACTGTTACATTTATTCATTTGACAGACACTATAATGTTGCATTTATGCATTTGACAGACCCTAATGTTGCATTTATGCATTTGACAGACCCTAATGTTACATTTATGCATTTGACAGACACTGTTACATTTATGCATTTGACAGACACTAATGTTACATTTATGCATTTGACAGACACTAATTTTACATTTATGCATTTGACAGACACTATAATGTTACATTTATGCGTTTGACAGACCCTAATGTTACATTTATGCATTTGACAGATACTAATGTTACATTTGACAGACACTAATGTTACATTTGACAGACACTATAATGTTGCATTTATGCATTTGACAGACCCTAATGTTGCATTTATGCATTTGACAGACCCTAATGTTACATTTATGCATTTGACAGACACTGTTACATTTATGCATTTGACAGACACTATAATGTTGCATTTATGCATTTGACAGACCCTAATGTTACATTTATGCATTTGACAGACACTATAATGTTACATTTATGCATTTGACAGATACTATAATGTTACATTTATGAGTTGGACAGACACTAATGTTATATTTATGCATTTGACAGACCCTAATGTTACATTTATGCATTTGACAGACCCTAATGTTACATTTATGCGTTTGACAGACACTATAATGTTACATTTATGCGTTTGACAGACACTATAATGTTACATTTATGCGTTTGACAGACACTATAATGTTAAATTTATGAGTTGGACAGACACTAATGTTACATTTATGCGTTTGACAGACACTAATGTGTTACATTTATGCGTTTGACAGACACTAATGTTACATTTATGCATTTGACAGACACTGTTACATTTATGCATTTGACAGACACTAATGTTACATTTATGCATTTGACAGACACTAATTTTACATTTATGCGTTTGACAGACACTATAATGTTACATTTATGAGTTGACAGACACTAATGTTACATTTATGCATTTGACAGACACTATAATGTTACATTTATGCGTTTGACAGACACTATAATGTTACATTTATGCGTTGACAGACACTATAATGTTACATTTATGCGTTTGACAGACACTAATGTTACATTTATGACACTAGACACTAATGTTACATTTATGCGTTTGACAGACACTATAATGTTACATTTATGCGTTGACAGACACTAATGTTACATTTATGCGTTTGACAGACACTATAATGTTACATTTATGCATTTGACAGACACTATTGACATGACACGCTTGACAGACATAATGTTACATTTATGCGTTTGACAGACACTATAATGTTACATTTATGCGTTTGACAGACACTATAATGTTACATTTATGCGTTTGACAGACACTATAATGTTACATTTATGCGTTTGACAGACACTATAATGTTACATTTATGCGTTTGACAGACACTATAATGTTACATTTATGCGTTTGACAGACACTATAATGTTACATTTATGCATTTGATTTACATTTATGCACACTACTAATGTTACATTTATGCGTTTGACAGACACTATAATGTTACATTTATGCATTTGACAGACACTTTAATGACATTTATGCGACAGACACTAATGTTACATTTATGCGTTTGACAGACACTAATGTTACATTTATGCATTTGACAGACACTATAATTTGCATTTAGACACTACACTAATGTTACATTTATGCATTTGACAGACACTATAATGTTACATTTATGCATTTGACAGACACTAATGTTACATTTATGCATTTGACAGACACTATAATGTTGCATTTATGCATTTGACAGACACTAATGTTACATTTATGCATTTGACAGATACTATAATGTTACATTTATGTTACATTTATGCATTTGACAGACCCTAATGTTACATTTATGCATTTGACAGACACTATAATGTTACATTTATGCATTTGACAGACACTATAATGTTACATTTATGCATTTGACAGACACTATAATGTTACATTTATGCATTTGACAGACACTAATGTTACATTTATGCATTTGACAGACACTATATGTTACATTTATGCGACAGACACTACTATAATGTTACATTTATGCGTTTGACAGACACTAATGTTACATTTATGCATTTGACAGACACTATAATGTTACATTTATGATTTGACAGACACTATAATGTTACATTTATGCATTTGACAGACCCTAATGTTACATTTATGCATTTGACAGACACTATAATGTTACATTTATGCGTTTGACAGACACTAATGTTACATTTATGCATTTGACAGATACTATAATGTTACATTTATGCATTTGACAGACACTATAATGTTACATTTATGCATTTGACAGACACTAATGTTACATTTATGCATTTGACAGACACTACTTATTTATGCATTTGACAGACACTATAATGTTACATTTATGCGTTTGACAGACACTAATGTTACATTTATGCATGACAGACACTTAATGTTACATTTATGATTTGACAGACACTATAATGTTACATTTATGCGCTTTGACAGACACTATAATGTTACATTTATGCGTTTGACAGACACTATAATGTTACATTTATGCGTTTGACAGACACTATAATGTTACATTTATGCGTTTGACAGACACTATAATGTTACATTTATGCATTTGACAGACACTATAATGTTACATTTATGCGTTTGACAGACACTAAATGTTACATTTATGCGTTTGACAGACACTATAATGTTACATTTATGCGTTTGACAGACACTAATGTTACATTTATGCGTTTGACAGACACTAATGTTACATTTATGCGCTTGACAGACACTATAATGTTACATTTATGCGTTGACAGACACTAATGTTACATTTATGCGTTTGACAGACACTATAATTTTACATT
>CM031954.1:20178959-20223959 GCA_018749465.1 Paracanthobrama guichenoti
TCAGCCGCTCACACACACGTCTCGTTCTGATTTACTCCATCATCTTTTGAGTTCTTTCATCATCTGCATGCGTTTTCATCATTGTTTTCCTTTTTCTGTAGGATTTCAGATAAATCTGTCTGGAGTAACCCAAAGTAAGCCAGTTTTCTGTGCCATTGTGATCTTTCTGTGGGTTCTCTCCAGAAAACAGGATGTGATTCCTGCCTCCCAAACGGTTTAAAGAGATAGTTCACCCAAAAATACTGCCATCAGTTTCATTCATCTTCAAATCTCTGACGCTTCAAGACGTTCATAAAGAGATGACCTGGTTTAATGCAAGTCTTCTGAAGAGACACGGTCGCTATAGATATAAACACAGACACACACACAGACACACACACAGACACACACACAGACACACACACACACACACACACACACACAGACACACACAGACACACACACAGACACACACACAGACACACACACAGACACACACACAGACACACAGACACACACACACACACACACACACACACACACACACACACACACACACACACACACACACACACACACACACACACACACACACACACACACACACACACACACACACACACACACACACACACACACACACACACACACACACACACACACACACACACACACACACACACACACAGACACACACACACACACACACACACACACACACACACACACACACACACACACACACACACACACACACACACACACACACACACACACACACACACACACACACACACACACACACACACACACACACACACACACACACACACACACACACACACACACACACACACACACACACACACACACACACACACACACACACACACACACACACACACACACACACACACACACACACACACACACACACACACACACACACACACACACACACACACACACACACACACACACACACACACACACACACACACACACAGACACACACACACACACACACACACACACACACACACACACACACACACACACACACACACACACACACACACACACACACACACACACACACACACACAGACACACACACACACACACACACACACACACACACACACACACACACACACACACACACACACACAGACACAGACACACACACACACACACACACACACACACACACACACACAGACACACAGACACACACACACACACACACACACACACACACACACACACAGACACACACACAGACACACAGACACACACACAGACACACACACACACACACACACACACACACACAGACACACACACAGACACACACACACACACACACAGACACACACACACACACACACAGACACACACACACACACACACACACACACACACACACACACACACACACACACACACACACACACACACACACACACACACACACACACACACACACACACACACACACACACACACACAGACACACACACACACACACACACACACACACACAGACACACACACACACACACACACACACACACACACACACACACACACACACACACACACACACACACACACACACACAGACACACACACACACACAGACACACACACAGAGAGCGTGGAAGGACAGAAAACTCTCAGATTGCATTAAAATATCTTCATGAAAGTCAGCTCGACATGAGGACATGATTTAAATTTTTGGGTGAGCTATCACTTTAAGACCAAAATTGTCAAAAGAAATTGTGATAAGCAAAAAAGTTGTTTTCAATCATCTCATATTTTTATTCCCATATTCATTTCTTGCTGCATGTTTTCTGGTAAATTAGTTTACTGTGTTTTTAAATGCAAAGCATGAACAAGTGAACATTCTCCTCCTTCACAGGTAAACGCAAAGCGCTTAAGTTAAACTTTGCTAACCCACCGGTCAAACCGAGCGCGCGTCTGCCCATCACCACGCCGGCTCCTCCGTTCCAGAACCCACACATGTGAGTGTCGCCGTCACTGAGAACGCTTTCTCAAAGCTGTCTCATATTGATGATACACATGCAGAGAAAACTTTGAAGAACTCGACCAATGGTGTGAGTTTGGGGCCGGGGCTATCTGTTCGCCCAGCCAGTAGCAGAAGGGTTAGGAAATGTGTCAGATAACAGTCATTATTTCTGCAGTTTCTTCATTCCACTGCATGTAAACGCTTCACACGTGACTTTCAGAGAGAGGCTGCGGACGCACAGTATCGAGTCTTCGGGGAAACTGAAGATTTCTCCAGAACAGCATTGTGACTTCACGGCCGAGGACCTGAAGGATCTGGGGGAGATCGGGAGAGGAGCGTACGGATCCGTCAACAACATGGTGCATAAACCCAGCGGGCAGATCATGGCCGTGAAGGTGATTCAGATGAGTTAGGCTTATGTTTCAGATTTGCTGATGCTTGTTCTACTGGCTCGCGTTTTCAAAGCATTTCACAATCAATAAACACCGCATGTTTATGCCGAGCGATTACTTTGATGAATTATGACAAAGTTTACCTCATGGTGTTTTCTTATTTCCTCTGTATAATGCCTAATAATGCAGTGTTTACTTGGTAATAAGCGGCACCTTTTATAATGTTTTAAGTCCTGTAAGTAGCGAGGTGGGGCGTCCATGGATCGGACTTGTTTGTTCAGCACATCCCACAGATGCTCGATTGGATTGAGATCTGGGGAATTTGGAGGCCAAGTCAACACCTCAAACTCGTTGTTGAGCTCCTCAAACCATTCCTGAAGCATTTGTGCTTTGTGTCAGGAGCATTATCCTGCTGGAAGAGCCACAGCCACCAGGGAATACCGTTTCCATGAAAGGCTGTACATGGTCTCAACAATGCTTAGGTAGGTGGTACGTGTCAAAGGAACATCCACATGGATGGCAGGACCCAAGGTTTCCCAGCAGAACATTGCCCAAAGCATCACACTGCCTCCGCCGGCTTGCCTTCTTCCCATAGTGCATCCTGGTGCCATGTGTTCCCCAGGGAAGCCACACACACGCACGCACCCGGCCATCCACGTGATGTAAAAGAACACGTGATTCATCAGACCAGGCCACCTTCTTCCATTGCTCCGTGGTCCAGTTCTGATGCTCACGTGCCACTGTTGGTGCTTTCGGCGGTGGACAGGGGTCAGCATGGGCACCCTGACTGGTCAGCGGCTATGCCGCCCCATACGCAACAAACTGAGATGCTCTGTGTATTCTGACACCTTTCTATCAGAACCAGCATTAACTTCTTGAGCAGTTTGAGCTCCAGTAGCTCGTCTGTTTGATCGGACCACACGGCCAGCCTTCGCTCCCCCCACGTGCATCAATGAGCCTTGGCCGCCCATGACCCTGTGTCCGGTTCACCACTGTTCCTTCCTTGGAGCACTTTTGATAGATCCTGACCACTGCAGACCGGGAACACCCCACAAGAGCTGCAGTTCTGGAGATGCTCTGACCCAGTCGTCTAGCCATCACAATCTGGCCCTTGTCAAACTCGCTCAAATCCTTACGCTTGCCCATTTTTCCTGCTTCTAACACATCAACTTTGAGGACAAAATGTTCACTTGCTGCCTAATATATCCCACCCACTAACAGGAGCCGTGAGGAAGAGATCATCAGTGTTACTCACTTCACCGGTCATAATGTTATGATCGGTGTATAGTAAAGTGTAATTTATTCCTGTGATCAAAGCTGAATTTTCTTCTTTTGAACTTTCTATTTTTTTTTTTTTACGGCTTATGGTTTAGGATGTTCCCATAAACATCGACCCAAACCGGTATTATTGTTATTTGTCTTAAATCAGACTCGTGTGGTTGTATAAACCCTGCAGATAGCCTGTCTCAGAGAAACACGTGACTGTAGATTTGAGAGAGCTGAGAGGAAGCTGATTTCAGAGCTGTGATTCTGTCCTCTAGAGGCAGACACACGTCACTGCAGCAAAACGACCCGTTTAAAACCTCAGCCAGAACAGAGTCTGCTCCTGATCAACGGCTGGTCTGGCCTGATCTGATGGAGTGTGTTTGTTCCGCAGCGGATCCGCTCCACCGTGGATGAGAAGGAGCAGAAGCAGCTGCTCATGGATCTGGATGTGGTGATGAGGAGCAGCGACTGCCCGTACATCGTCCAGTTCTACGGTGCTCTGTTCCGCGAGGTCAGCTGATGAGGGACACACACTGATCCCGTGTTCTGATGGACTGCACTGGACTGACGCTCTGTGTGTGTGTGTGTGTGTGTGTGTGTGTGTGTGTGTGTGTGTGTGTTCAGGGCGACTGCTGGATCTGCATGGAACTGATGTCTACCTCCCTCGACAAATTCTACAAATATGTATATTGTGCATTAGATGACGTCATTCCAGAGGAAATATTAGGCAAAATTACATTAGCAGTAAGTCATGATTTCATACATAAACAAAAGCACATTTATTGTCATAATAATAATAATAATAATAATAATATCATTGTTATATAACTAATCATGATAATTGTATAATAATTAACAACAATAGTAATAATAATAATTTATAATAACAATATATTTTATTATTATTATAATAATTATTATTATTAATAAAGTGATATCAATAACTTTATAATAAAATAAAAATAGTATTAGTAATAATGCAACATGAAACTATTTTATTACAATACAAATGATAAAACACTGTAATACATTTATTATTATTAATATTGTAAATGATAATTATAATTATAATTTTACAATACAATTTAGAAAACAATTATTAATATCAATAATAATTATATAGAAAATTGGAAAAAACTAATTTGATTAACATGTTTAACAACTGTTTAATACATTTATCATTTTTATTTATAATAATAAACCGTATAATACATTCTATTTTTATTAATAATAATTTTTTATAATAAAAACAGTCACTTTCAGTGTTTTGTTAGTAGTAATAATTAGTGCTTTCAAATTGATTAATCGCATTCCAAAATAAAAGTGTGTACTGTGTATGATTATGTATAAATATACTCTTTCATGTATATATTTAAGAAATATTTCCATTTATATACTCTCTCTCTCTATATATATATATATATATATATATAACATATTTGTCTTAATATATACATGCGTGTGTGTAATTATATATGCATAATTATACACAATACACTTTTATTTGGATGCGATTAATCGTATAGTTATGATGTTCATAAGCCGTGTATGAAGGTAATTGTGTTGTTTTCTGCAGACTGTGAAAGCACTGAATCACTTGAAAGAAAACTTGAAGATCATCCACAGAGGTGAGCGACTCCAGCGTTAAGTCTCTGAGAGAGTGTGTGTTGTGCGCTGGAGAGAGTGAGTGAACGCTTGACTCGTTTCAGACATCAAACCCTCCAACATTCTCCTGGACAGAAACGGCAACATTAAGCTGTGTGACTTCGGCATCAGCGGGCAGCTCGTGGACTCCATCGCCAAGACCCGAGACGCCGGCTGCCGGCCGTACATGGCTGTGAGTACCGCCGCGAGGAGGACGAGGATCCTGGTTAGGGCTGCAACTAACCATTCATTTTGATAATCAATCAGTTGGCCGATTATTTTTCGATTAATCGGATATAAAAAGCCTATTTTTTTACTGACAAAACGCACGATTCCTCATCCTGCCCAAACACTGTCTAACAGAACCATGGGTAATGATCGTACAGGTATATCTGTGCTATACATGATAAAAGGACCGTTTAACCGAGAGCAGACCTGACTAATCGATAAAGAGAATCGTTAGATGATTTTCATTAGGGCTGGGTATTGACACAGACTTCACAAAGCGATTCGATTCCATTCAATGTCTGTTATTGTGGATGTGCATCAGGTACAGCACACGGAACTGTGGGGTCAGTTGGTACTACATTACTGTAATGCTGGATGTTAAAATGAACTGATTTAAATATACACAAATTACACTCAATCATGTTTTTTATAATAATAGTTATAATACTAACTTTACAATCACATGATCATATTTCTACTCCAATTAGTTTTTTGAAATATAAACATTTAAATGCCAGATTTATTCAAACATGCATTAAATATTGAAAATTATATGCAAAATGCTCCTCTGTAGAGTTCATGTTTCTATCTGCCTGACGAGTTCATGGACACTGGATGTGTTTTTCTGAGGTAATGTTCTCCAGCTGTTTTACTGACTCCTCCCACTGATTGAGTGATTGTGGCGCGAGGCGGAATTCGGTAAGCTGTGCTGTATCTTTGAACACACTCGTTCATGTTTATTTGGCACTGTAGCTGGTGTTAAAGCAGGAGAGAAGATCAGTTCATGTACCGCTCTTGAGCTGTGCTGATCTCTCACCGCATTAAACAGCGTCAGAACGGTATTTATTTATTTTAAATTTCATAATAAAATGGATCTGAGACTTTGTTTCATATCAATAGTAACAGCGCAAAGATTATTGTGATTTATTGGATGACAGGCGCTAGAATGTTCCGCTCATTCATCAGCTGAACACAGGATAGACTAATCGATGCTTGGGATTTAAGAATCAATATCAGTCCGTAAAAATGAGAATTGATTAAAATCAAGAAACAATATTTTTTTTTTTTTTACCCAGCCCTAGTTTTTATTATTGATTATCAATTTTATTGTCTAGTTGTTGCAGCCCTAATCGTGATGATGATGATGGTGGTGGTGGTGATGATGGTGATGATGGTGATGGTGGTGGTGGTGATGGTGGTGGTGATGGTGGTGGTGGTGATGATGATGATGATGGTGGTGGTGGTGGTGGTGGTGATGGTGGTGATGATGATGGTGATGGTGGTGGTGATGGTGATGGTGATGGTGATGATGCTGGTGATGGTGATGATGGTGATGATGGTGGTGGTGGTGATGGTGATGGTGGTGATGGTGATGATGATGGTGATGATGATGATGGTGGTGGTGATGTTTTATGTTTGTGTTTGCAGCCGGAGCGGATCGACCCCAGCGCCTCCAGGCAAGGCTACGACGTGCGCTCGGATGTCTGGAGTTTGGGAATCACGCTGGTATGTGTCCAGTCATTCTCCTCAGGTTGATGTGAAGTTCGAGTGGTCACGCTGGACTTGTGTTTGCGTTGCAGTACGAGCTGGCCACGGGCCGCTTCCCCTACCCACGCTGGAACAGTGTGTTCGATCAGCTGACGCAGGTGGTGAAGGGAGACCGGCCGCAGCTCAGCTGCTCCGAGGAGCGCCAGTTCTCGCCCAAATTCATCCAGTTCGTCAATCTATGGTGAGCCTTTGCCTACACAAGCCTGTGCTTGATCACGTGACGTGTCTTTGTTTGACCATGTGACCCTCTGCCTTCCTCCAGCCTTACGAAGGACGAGTCAAAAAGGCCAAAGTACAGAGAACTGCTGGTACGTCTCTTTAAAAATGCTTGTGTGCAGCTTGAACAATTTGAACGTGACCCTGGAGCCCAACAGCAGCGCTGCGTCTCACGGGTTTATCTGTGGCCATAGCCAACAACACACGTGTGGGGCAGAATTATACATTTCTCTTTATGCCAAAAATCATTAGAGATCATGTTCCATGAAGAGATTCTGTGAATGTCCTACCGTAAATATATCATAAATGTATTATTAGTAGTAATATGCATTGCTAAGGACTTCATCTGGACAACTTTAAAGGAGATTTTCTCAATATTTAGATGTTTTTGCACCCTCAGATCTCAATCTAAAAAAACTGACCCTTATGACTGGTTTTGTGCTTCAGGGTCATATTTTTAGGGATGCACTATTGAATTATTGTTTTTTATTGAACATTTTCCCTGATTTTTCCTGCTCACACAGTTCATCTTCAACAACACAAGCATTTTAATAACCCTGATATATGCAGTCTTTAGCAGATATAAACATTAATATTTGTATTTCATACTGTGCATGTACATTATAATGTTGTGATGCTCATGTAAAGTGATTCTAGTTTTTAATTTATTTAAATTTTGATAAAAAACATTATGCAACATTAGCCATGTTTCCATCCAAGGATTGTTTTGTGGAAAAAGGTTTAGCACATCAAATGTTCTCCGATATATCTGATGGAAATGCCACTTATTGATCACTTTTTCAAATGTCGACAATCTTTTTCCGTTTAACTTTAGCGTAGGTTTCATGGAAAACAGCGATAGATGGACCTCACTTCAGAGTTCCTACTGGCGGTGCGAATGCAATCAGGAAAGCGACCCTAGGGGAACATTTAGCTCTCGGGGAGCACCTGATGCCTAGTTCCCAGAACTACCCGCTGTGTGTTATTGGATGCATTCTTCTTTTTTTTTATCTAAAGAAGAAACCAAACCAATGTATAGTTGACATTTGAGGATTAATGCTACAGAAAAGCAATAAGTGTTTTCAGCTTGTTTTTTTATTTTTATATAAAAATATGGCATGCAGTTGCTTCAGGCAATGGAATATAGCTGTTCAAAACATAATTCAATGTAAATTGTGATAATCGTATTTAATAATCGCAATTACAATTTCAAGGGAATAATCGACAATTATGATTTTTGTCATAATCGTGCAGCCCTACTTTAGCGTATGCATTTTATGTTGATGCTTCTAATGTTGCGAAAAACTGTGGAAAAGGGCTTTCACGCAAATAAATGAGTTCACAGGTGCATTACATCTATTATATTCATATTATTAAATTAGACATGAAATTATTTTATTACTATTGGTAAGGAGAAGTGTCTCCTCTCAAACATCATTCAGCCTTATTTATGTAATTGTGTCTGTTTTTACAATCTAATAAAAGTTCAGAATCAGAAGAATAGCTAACCTTTTCTGAATATTGCTTGATCAAGGATTTAGTCTTTAGAACAAAGTACAAAAAACATGAATAAAATAATTTTATGAATACAATTTAATAATAAATGATAAAGTTTTGTTTTAAAATGGATGAGGATGTCATATTACACGCTTTGAACATTAAATGAAGCGCATAAACACTACCTGAGATCATCATTGCCATGTTTTGTGTGGTTGTTCCAGCCGCGGCGTCAGAAATAGAAACCGTTTCTAAAAGGGAGTCATCGCGTGTCGCCGCGGCTGGTTAGGACAAAAACTCTCATTAACATGGAAAAGACCTTTTATCACGTGGAGTTAGGACACGGTGTAACAAACAGTGCAAAAAGTGGATGGAAACTGAATGAGCTTTGAAGTTTGCATCAGTGTATCTCTGTGAAGCTGATTGGAAAAGTAAAGCGCTGTAGAAATGAAACTTGTCACTTTAATGTTGGTTGTTGTAATTATGATCTGGGATTGTAATATTGATCTGTGTGTTTGTGTCCTGCAGAAGCATCCGTTCATCCTGATGTACGAGGAGCGCGTGGTGGACGTGGCCGGATACGTGTGTAAGATCCTGGATCAGATGCCGGCGTCTCCCAGCTCGCCCATGTATGTTGACTGATGGTGAGCGGTCTGTGAACTCCAGACGGCCCGGCCACCATGTGGTGTTCATACAGCATCGGACCCTTGACCGACCCGCATTTCACTGCTTTTACCGCATCACTGCCCGCTCTCGACGCTCGATCTCTGACGCGGCTTCACTTCAGAACACTGAACGCGTTAGAAATGTTCCTTCTTCACGCAGGATCTGCGCTGCAAAACATGATGTTCTCCCTCAGTGTTTCTGTCTGCTTTACAGCACAGACATCTGAAACCATCATTTACTGACTGGAGGTATTAAGACTGGCTTTCTTAAAACACGGATCAAAATGAAGCTCGAAACAAGAACAAATACCTCTCAATAGAGTTTCATGTTTATTTTTTTGACTCCATTGACAGATTATGCTTGTTTTAAGCTTCATTCTGCTTCTCCAGTCTCCAGAATGTTTAGATGTTTGTGCTGGAAAACGAGACCGAAACGCTGAGGAAGAACGTGATTTGTTTGCAGCGTGGAGGCGTCGCAGGGTCGGAGATCAAGCGTCGAATGCAGGATTTGTGCTCATTTGTGAAATGAGAGTCTTGGTTGAGAGTCTGAGTATTTCACCATAATTGTACTATCATTTACGTGTGAACACATGATTGTGTTTAAAGAGAAAGTCCCAAAACATTTTGTGCAATAAGAACTGGCTCTCATTTAAAAGCCATTTACAACACGGTGTGTAAACAAGCTTCAGATTCAGCAAAACAGCCTTTCTAATTTCTTTGCGTTGTGTGTGTGTGTGTGTGTGTGTGTGTGTGTGTGATCATTTCGGAATATTAACAAGCAAAACTTGAATTTGCTCATTTAAGAAGACAAAGACCATCAAGTCTAATAGTTGCTGGGATGTAGATGTTTTACCAAAATGAAACGAAGGTGTTTGTCTTGTGTGTTTGACACATTGTACATCACGTCTCTATTTAATGAATCGGTATGCAAAGGTCTTGTTCTGCATCAAAGAAATGTTAACGTAGCTTTACTTGCTCAATATGCAATATTATGTCACGATGATCCGAACGGTTTTCACCCGCGTGTAGTGTCCGGAGCGCTCGGTTAGCTTCTCATCCACTGTAAATGTGTATTATTTATACAGACGTTTGCTTCGCCACGCTGAGGATGGACACCTTTCTCAGAAGCTCGTCCTCGCGTGTGAAGCGATGCTTTAGCATGAGTTCAATGGATCTGGCATGACGGTTTACAACCCGCCTCACATCATTCATCCATAGGTCACATATTTTAAAAGATGTACAGCGGTTATCAAATGTTCTGTGGACTGATTGTATAATAATACAGCACCGGATAGTGTTCAGAGGGTTTCAGGATGATCATGTGATCTCATTAAGAGATGCCGTTTACTCCTCCTGAACTCAACACTGCAACTCCAGAATGTTCAGGACGGAGAGTCGATGTGTATTATTATATTGTATCAAGAGTGGGAAATATGTACAGAAAAAAATTGATCACTGTGAAAATATTTTACGTGTGTGGTGAGAATCTGTAAAAAGTGTAACATGGAAATGTGCAGGGATAATGTTCAGGTTTGGATATGTTACCCTCGTCACATGATGAATGAGGACATCTATGAATATGATCGGCGTGTTGGCCTGTTGTGATGGTTGACGTTATTGTCATTCTGCTCTGTTAGATATGAACAGCGATGGGTTAATGCTATAGAATAAAACCAATACTCAGCCATTCCCTGTCCCGTCTGCATTTATTCAGCCTTCAAAACTGACACACATGCTTTGTGAACTCATGCATTTAAAGTTTATTTTTAACTCTTTCCCCACCAGGGTCAGCATTTTTGATCATTTTCACCAAAGTTTCATGGCCCCAGAATATTTTGTTGTATGAATCTGAATATGCAAAACATCAGAAGAAAGAACAGAGCCTCTGCTTTTATGCATTTTTTTTCCATCAACAGTCCTGTAGCTCGTGCTGGGTTCACATTTCATTCAGTAACATTTTGATTTATATGCCGTGTAATGTTGATGATCGAGTTATATTACATATGCATATGATTACGTATGGTATTGCTTGTTTCTGCTGCTGCTTCTCCTGTGTTTTGATCAGGAGATTCTGAAGATGCGTCATAGGGCACTTACAGTATAACAGTGAAAACATGGTCAGTGGCGGTGAAAGAGTTAAGTGCCATCATTGTAAACACAGCCTGAAGTGTAAATGTTTAATCAAGTGGTAACACTTTATAATTAAGTTTTATTTGTTAACATTAGTTCACTACTACATTAGTTAATGAGAACGAATGAAAAGTACCTAAAGCATGTATTAATCTTGATTGATTTTCATCTCAACATTTACTAATATTTATTAACATCAAAAGTTGTATCTGTTAACATTGTTTAATGGACCTGAGCTGACAATGAACACTTATATTTTTATTAAAAGTACACTATGTAACCTTTTTTTTTTCTTTCTAAATTAACATTTAAATAATGAGTCAATACATCATCTTCCTTTCGGGATGGTTTTGGCAGGAAATTGTGTCATATCACTCGTCAGTTAGTGGCAGAGGTTAGTTAGTGTCAGGAGTTATTTAGTGGCAGAGGTTAGTTAGTGTCAGGAGTTATTTAGTGGCAGAGGTTAGTGTCAGGAGTTATTTAGTGGCAGAGGTTAGTTAGTGTCAGGAGTTATTTAGTGGCAGAGGTTAGTTAGTGTCAGGAGTTATTTAGTGGCAGAGGTTAGTTAGTGTCAGGAGTTATTTAGCGGCAGAGGTTAGTTAGTGTCAGGTTAGTTAGCGGCAGAGGTTAGTGTCAGGAGTTATTTAGTGGCAGAGGTTAGTGTCAGGAGTTATTTAGTGTCAGAGGTTAGTGTCAGGAGTTATTTAGTGGCAGAGGTTAGTTAGTGTCAGGAGTTATTTAGTGTCAGAGGTTAGTTAGTGTCAGGAGTTATTTAGTGGCAGAGGTTAGTTAGTGTCAGGAGTTATTTAGTGTCAGAGGTTAGTTAGTGTCAGGAGTTATTTAGTGGCAGAGGTTAGTTAGTGTCAGGAGTTATTTAGTGGCAGAGGTTAGTTAGTGTCAGGAGTTATTTAGTGGCAGAGGTTAGTTAGTGTCAGGAGTTATTTAGTGGCAGAGGTTAGTTAGTGGCAGAGGTTAGTGTCAGGAGTTATTTAGTGGCCGAGGTTAGTTAGTGGCAGAGGTTAGTGTCAGGAGTTATTTAGTGTCAGAGGTTAGTTAGTGGCAGAGGTTAGTTAGTGGCAGAGGTTAGTGTCAGGAGTTATTTAGTGTCAGAGGTTAGTGTCAGGAGTTATTTAGCGGCAGAGGTTAGTGTCAGGAGTTATTTAGCGGCAGAGGTTAGTTAGTGTCAGGTTAGTTAGTGGCAGAGGTTAGTGTCAGGAGTTATTTAGTGGCAGAGGTTAGTTAGTGGCAGAGGTTAGTTAGTGGCAGAGGTTAGTGTCAGGAGTTATTTAGTGTCAGAGGTTAGTGTCAGGAGTTATTTAGTGGCAGAGGTTAGTGTCAGGAGTTATTTAGTGGCAGAGGTTAGTTAGTGTCAGGGGTTATTTAGTGGCAGAGGTTAGTTAGTGGCAGAGGTTAGTGTCAGGAGTTATTTAGTGGCAGAGGTTAGTGTCAGGAGTTATTTAGTGGCAGAGGTTAGTTAGTGTCAGGAGTTATTTAGTGGCAGAGGTTAGTTAGTGTCAGGAGTTATTTAGTGGCAGAGGTTAGTTAGTGTCAGGTTAGTTAGTGGCAGAGGTTAGTTAGTGTCAGGAGTTATTTAGTGGCAGAGGTTAGTTAGTGTCAGGTTAGTTAGTGGCAGAGGTTAGTGTCAGGAGTTATTTAGTGGCAGAGGTTAGTTAGTGGCAGAGGTTAGTGTCAGGAGTTATTTAGTGGCAGAGGTTAGTATCAGGGGTTAGTTAGTGTCAGGGATTAGTTAGTGTCAGGTTAGTGTCAGGGGTTATTTAGTGGCAGAGGTTAGTTAGTGTCAGGAGTTATTTAGTGTCAGTGGTTAGTGTCAGGAGTTATTTAGTGTCAGTGGTTAGTGTCAGGAGTTATTTAGTGGCAGAGGTTAGTGTCAGGTTAGTTAGTGTCAGGAGTTATTTAGTGGCAGAGGTTAGTTAGTGGCAGAGGTTAGTATCAGGGGTTAGTTAGTGTCAGGTTAGTTAGTGTCAGGAGTTATTTAGTGGCAGAGGTTAGTTAGTGGCAGAGGTTAGTATCAGGGGTTAGTTAGTGGCAGAGGTTAGTGTCAGGGATTAGTTAGTGGCAGAGGTTAGTGTCAGGGGTTAGTGTCAGGGATTAGTTAGTGTCAGGGGTTAGTGTCAGGGGTTAGTTAGTGTCAGGTTATTTAGTGTCAGAGGTTAGTTAGTGGCAGAGGTTAGTTAGTGTCAGGGGTTAGTTAGTGGCACAGTGGTTAGTGTCAGAGGTTAGTTAGTGTCAGGTTAGTGTCGGGTTATTTAGTGTCAGAGGTTAGTTAGTGGCACAGAGGTTAGTGGCAGAGGTTTTTTAGTGGCAGGTGTTAGTCAGTGGCAGGGATTATTTAGTGGCAGGGGTTAGTCAGTGGCAAGGGTTATTCAGTGGCAGAAGTTAGTCAGTGGAAGGGGTTAGTCAGTGGCAGGGGTTAGTCAGTCAGTGGCAGAGGTTAGTTAGTCAGTGGCAGAGGTTAGTCAGTGGCAGATGTTAGTTAGTTAGTTAGTTAGTTAGTTAGTTAGTTAGTTAGTTAGTGGCAGGGGTTAGTTCGTCAGTGGCAGAGGTTAGTTAGTCAGTGGCAGAGGTTAGTTAGTGGCAGGGGTTAGTTAGTTCGTTAGTGGCAGAGGTTAGTCAGTGACAGAGGTTAGTCAATGGCAGAGGTTAGTTAGTGGCAGAGGTTAGTTAGTGGCAGGGGTTAGTCAGTGGCAGGGGTTAGTTAGTGGCAGAGGTTAGGTAGTTAGTGGCAGGGGTAAGTTAGTGGCAGAGGGTAGTTAGTGTCAGAGGTTAGTTAGTGGCAGGGGTTAGTTAGTTAGTGGCAGAGGTTAGGTAGTTTGGCAGGGGTTAGTTAGTGGCAGGGGTTAGTTAGTTAGTGTCAGAGGTTAGTTAGTGGCAGGGGTTAGTTAGTGGCAGGGGTTAGTTAGTGGCAGAGGTTAGTTAGTGGCAGAGGTTAGGTAGTTTGGCAGGGGTTAGTTAGTGGCAGGGGTTAGTTGGTTAGTGTCAGGTTAATTAGTGGCAGGGGTTAGTTGTCACAATGAGTGAGAAAGGTTGACATGGAGCTGCTAAATCTCCTACTTCTGTGGAATCATCCGTTTTTATCAAACAGAGGAGAGTCTGCTGGAGAAAAGAGAACGCGACAGAGCTTGTAATAAAACAAGAATCAACATCAGCTTGGCTTTATGAGACGGAGAGAACTGAGGGATCTGAAATATTGTTAAAGCGACACAGAGATGGTGTTTTTATTATTCAACAGGTGAGTAAGTGTTTTATTGAACAGATAAACTGCCAGATGTAGCGCTCTAACAGAGCTCACTGTGGCAAGATGCATGCAGTTTTGCTTTTTAACCACTAGAAGGCATAGTGTACCTTTAACAAAGATTAGTAATACTGTAACAAATGTATTGCTTATTGCTAATGCATGGACTGTATTGTGAAGTGTCGCTGAAAATTATGAACTTTTACTTATTTTGCACTATTGTCATACATCATTTAAGTTCATTAGTTAACATAAACTTAGAATGAGAAATATTTCTACAGCATTAATGTTAATATCAACATTTATAAGATCCAAAGTTAACGGTTCAAGTCAATAAAAGCTTTATGTGTTGCTCATTGTTCGTTAATGCATTAACTAATGTTAACAAATGAGACCTTATTGTGAAGTGTTACTAAAAGCAGTGTGAGTGTGTGTGTGTGAGTGTGAGAGTGTGTGAGAGTGTGTGAGAGTGTGTGTGTGTGTGTGTGTGTGTGTGTGTGTGTGTGTGAGTGAGTGTGTGAGTGAGTGTGTGAGCGTGTGTGTGAGAGTGTGTGTGAGAGTGTGTGTGAGAGTGTGTGTGAGTGTGTGTGAGAGTGTGAGTGTGTGTGAGTGTGTGTGTGAGTGTGAGAGTGTGTGTGAGTGTGTGAGAGTGTGAGAGTGTGTGAGAGTGTGTGAGAGTGTGTGAGAGTGTGTGAGAGTGTGTGAGAGTGTGTGAGAGTGTGTGAGAGTGTGTGTGTGTGTGTGTGTGTGTGTGTGTGTGAGAGAGAGCTTGAGCAGAACACACTGATGGAGTCCATGTGTTTGTTTGATGATTGTTTATTGAACTCTCGTTACAGTAATACAGCGGTGTGGACGAATACTGGGACAGTTTATACTGTAATTCAGTGGCCAAGCAAAACAAACGCTTTTTGTCATACGTGTATATTTTCCCCAGGAGGAATCAAAAGAACAAGAAATAAGACGCACAACCTCCCTTTCCTGAGGAGGTGAAGAGTAATAGAGAACATACTAAAGCTGGAGGAGGAACCAAATACAACACAGCAAAGTTATTTCTGGGCTGCAAACATAGAAAAATAAAATCTTTCAGAGTACGTGACATTCTTTACACAACTCTACATAAAACTTTACACACACACTTGACCTAATATCTTTATTAAAGTACGGTATGAAACTGCCTGATAATGTCTAGTATTTCTTCTGGACTTCCAACATTATACATCATTACAGTTTTATAATAATCTGCATCTACAATGATGCCTGTGTAAAAATAGAGTCTCTAATACTCAAACAGGACTGAGTGTTGAATATAAAACAGCTTGTTGTTGGTCCGTAATGCCCTTCATGCTTCTTCGTTCTGGACTTAAAGCTCAGGGTTTATTGCTTATGAAAGTGTATTAGTGTAAAACTCTTAGGATTGTCTGATACTCATCTGTGTGAGGCTTCACAGCACATGAAGTCAAAGGCATCAAACGGCAGGAAAAATATGATCAGAGACTGAAAAAAACATGAAAATAAGAAAAGAAATCTATTCACAGTTTGAGCTTTTGGTGAGCTAATATTATTTATTCAGTGACCAGTATTAAAATCTCAACTAAAGATATTTAAACACAAGTCAGGTCCCAAATACATGTTCACAGTTGAGCTTCTAATCTATAATTATATATTAGATTTCATTTTTCACAAGTGCTGGGAATCACTCGATGCATTGCTTCTGTCGGACTGTCAGAATGCCGTTTTCGATTCATATCATGTGACTTTGACACTCTTGAGAGGAACAGGGACGTTAAAACGGCCAGATAACGGAGGAATAATCAATGGCAGATCCATGTACGAGAGCAAACGTGATCGGTCTGGGTTCCTCATCGCTCCCAACCGTGAGCAACTCTGTTTTGTTCTGAATAAAAAAGGAATGTCTCATAAATATGTAAAATATGCCAATGGAAAGAAAAGGTTGAAATAAATACATCAGACGAGAAAGACCCAAACATTATAAAAACAACTAAAAAAAAAGAGCTAACGAATGTTCAAAACGACAGAAGTGGCAGTAATCATCATCATCATCATGCAAAACAGACTTTGGGGAAAGATATTAAATATAAAATAGTGTTGTTGTTTTGTTTTTTTCCTTTTTACAAAAGGCTTGATTGTTCTCCAGTGATTATGAAGAGTTTAGGATTTAGGAAATACTCTCACATAAAGTGCAGAGTAAAAACCCTAAATAAATTAATGGCGTGATGATGCCGGGGCGGGAACAGGGAACGCTCGTGTGCATGTTCTTCCGTAAGCGGTGAATTAATATTTACAATAGCACAGGAGACGAGAGTTCACGTGATTTACTCGTGTGATGCATTAATGCGTGTTTTTCCCACACAAATGTATATTTACAGAAGGAAGGTACGGATGTCCCTGCTTGAATCCAATCGGGTTTGGAGCGTCGTTCTGTTTCCAGTAATCAAAACATTCTTGCGCAGAATCCATAGTCCATAGTTTTGATGGACGTGATAAAACAGCATTAAAACACCTGGTCCCGGTTACCGACGAGAGACCGGCCCGCTCCTATCCACGCTCGTTTCCTCCACGGAATAACACCATTATAAAGGCATTCCTGACTCTTTCTTTCACAACGCGGACTTTTTGAATCAGTTTGTCTCAAAATAGCCAGATATAATCCTGCGATTTTTCCACCACGGAATAACAAAATGAAAAAGGCATCTGCAACTTTTTTTCTTTTCAGACCTGCAGTTTGTGTGGCACTCATGAGTGAGCATCCGGCAATTCCGACTGTGTTCCTAGAGCTGCAAGAAAACCTCAGGAAATTAGAGAAATAAAGGCTTGCCAAATATCACTGGGAACTGATTTTTTACATCGCACAATTTTTTCACCATGGAATAACAAAATAAATGCAATTGTGACTCAAAATTCAGATTTTTCTTTTCAGAAGTGCAAGTTTGTGTCAGTTTTTTTTTCTTAGAATTGTGGGATTTAAACTCAGAATTGTGGGATTTAAACTCAGAATTGGGAGAAAACAGTCAGAATTGCGGGATTTAAACTGAATGAGAGAACATTCAGAAGTGTGAGGTTTTGATCACTTTTTAAGTTTCCCCTCCGTGGCGGTAACAAGCTCCCAGCCGCTCCTCCTCACCAGTGGTCCAGGTGCAGGTCCATGGCAGAGTTCAAGCTGATGTCGGTGACGTCGAGGAACTCCGTGTTGAAGATGCTCGGTCCGGCGGGAGGCAGGCCGTTATGGAAGGCCGTGGCAGAGCTGGGCGGAGTCAGATCCAACCACTCCATGGTTTCCCATGGCGACTCTGTGAATGTCATCCCGAGTCCCTGGCTCTCGGCGGCGACTGCTGCGATCTTCCCGGCCGTGGGCGATACGGGCGTGTCCATCATCAGTTTGTCGCCGAATCCTTCGGCTGCCTCGTCCGAGCGTCCGTCCTCAGCACTCATCTTCAGAAGCGCCGCGTCCGCTTGCGTCCGGCTCAGGAGCGCCTCCAGATGACCGTCTCCGTGTTCGTAGGGAAGCAGCGAGGGCGACATGTGACTGTAGTGTCTGTGGAACTTCGGCGAAACTGTAAGGTGAGGCACAACTTTGGTTACAGGAGGCCTCTCTTCTTTGGCGTTAGCTGGCATTTCTTTAAAAAGAAGGAGGAGGACATCACAGCACAAACAGCGACTTAACACCAGTCACAAATAGCGTCTGCGGGCCTCATGAGAGTTTCATATGACATATTTGAGTGTGGAAAAGACTCGGCACTGCACTCACCTCCGCTCTCGATGAGGACGTCCAGAAGCTCGTCCATCTGCTGGCTGCGCACCATCTGCTGCAACAACAACAAGAGCCGTCCGGCGGGTTAGTGATCCATGCTTTCAACAGAACATCTGTCAGACGCTCAGTGCCTGTTCTATGGAAGCTTGTTCCCACCACTTGATAAAAAATATATATAAATGGCTAATTGCGGCATTTCCCCCCGGTTTCACAGACAAGGCTTAAGATAGTCTCAGACTAAAATGCATGTTTGAGCTGTTTTAACTGAAAGCGTATCTTAATGTCAGTGCCGTTGTTTTGATTCAAGATGAACACCAGTAATGATTTTTTTAAGGCACGTTTATAAAAGTTACTTAAATGTCCTAATTGAGCTAAGGCCTAACCCTGGCTTAATCTAACCTCTGTCTGTGAAACCAGGCCTGACAAATCTCACAAATCTGACTTTTTTCCATCACAATTTTGAGTTCACATCTAAATAAGTTTATATCTAAACTCAGAATTGCACGAAATAAAATTGGAATTGTAAGAAAGAAAGTCGGAATTGTGAGAAATAAAGTCGGAATTGTAAGAAATAAAGTCGGAATTGTGAGAAACAAAGTCGGAATTGTAAGAAATAAAGTCGGAATTGTGAGAAACAAAGTCGGAATTGTAAGAAATAAAGTCGGAATTGTGAGAAATAAAGATGGAAATGTGAAGAATAAAGTCGGAACTGCAACGATATAAAGTCAGAGTTGTGAAAAATAAATTCAGAGTTGTGATAAAGTTGGAATTACAAGGAATAAAGTCGCAATTCAGAGTTCCGATAAAGTCAGATTTGCAAGACATAAATTCAGAATTGCGAGAAATAAAGTCGGAATTCCAAGGATATGAAGTCAGAAGTCGGAATTGTGAGAAATAAAGTCAGAGTTGGGAGATAAAAGGTAAAAAAAAATGTAAAAGTGTATTCAGTGACGGAAACAAGCTTCTCATCCGACTTTGAGAAGATATTTATGCAGTGGTTTTTCAATGGAGGTGTTGTAGTTATTGGCAGATGTTTAATCAGTGTATAATCAGTATAAAGCACAGCAGGGTTTCCCGAACACAGAGTGAAGCGCAGCACGGTGTTGATTTACACGCGTCAGATCCTGATCCGGTGTTTCCAGCGTCTCAGAGTGTCTCGATTCACAGTAAACGCTGCCAACTCCATCTCTGCATCGTGCGTTTGAGAAAGAGGCGTTCGCTTCATTTACACATTCACATAACTGCATTTTTGAGATTGGGTTCCAAACACACTAGTGTGAATGTAATGTGGACTGAGTCCACTTTAAAACCCAGCTACAAAGTCAAAGACTTACTATAATAATCTATTTACTTGCATGTCATTACCCCACATCAGAGAACCATCAACATGCAAATGTGTCACTGAAATATTGAGATGGATAAGTCTCAGAGGACTTTAATCGCAGGGGTTTCCCTGAAGCGCAGGACCGTAGCGAGACGCTCACGTCAGTGTCAGAGGAAGCTCTACAGACGCAGGCAGAAGCGTGAGAGCGGCGGTGCGAGAGGACAGCAGCGAGACAGAAGCCTTTACCTGTTTCACAGCATCCTCATAGCACGGGGGCCGCTTACTGACGGAGGCAGGACAATCTGAGCTACAGAAGACAGAGCTGGACGTGGGAGACTTGGGCTCGAGGTGCCGGGGAGAGAGTGAGAGAGCCTCCTACATGAGGAGACAGGGCCAAACGTTACACAGGAGCGAGAGCGACACGGGACAGAAGAAGACGCTGTGTGTGTGTGTGTGTGCGGCAGCATCGAAATACAGCACACGGTATTCCTCAGGAGGATGGTGTAAACTCTGACCCAATGACAATCAGTTTGTGTGACATAACATGAGTGAGCCGTCTTTAACAGAAGCCCAGTGTGACTGAGACTTGCTGTGTCTTTTTGTGAGTGAGTGAGATGAGTTGGACTTCTTCACATACTTTCTGCTGCAGGCCTGCGCTCTTGGGCTTGGACGAGGCTCTGGGGTTCAGGCTGTTCTCGGACGGACTGGAGTAGAGCGGCTGAAGGCTTCTGTGGTCAGACGGATACGAGCAGCTCGCCGACGGACACACACTCTTCTGCTGTAACTGTGACAGACATATTTCAGCCGTCAGTCACACATACGTGTTCATGATTATGAAACAGAAACATACGACACATGATTTGCATTTATGTTGCTTTTGAAAAACTTTTATACCATTTTCAACTAGATGAAATTTCATGACTCTAAAAGTGTTGTGTGGTGTAATTATGAAGTAAAAACTAATAACATTTTCTTTAAACATTGAATCCATGAGAAAT
This sequence comes from Paracanthobrama guichenoti, assembly GCA_018749465.1. Classification (NCBI taxonomy): domain Eukaryota; kingdom Metazoa; phylum Chordata; class Actinopteri; order Cypriniformes; family Gobionidae; genus Paracanthobrama; species Paracanthobrama guichenoti. The sequence goes on from CM031954.1 coordinate 20,199,901, forward strand.
TACAAATTTGCGAATTCCAAATATATTTATATAGTACCAGTCAAAAATTTGGAAGCATTCAAAGTCAGAGTTGCGATAAATAAAGTCAGAGTTGCGATAAATAAAGTCAGAGTTGCCATAAATAATGTCAGAGTTGTGATAAATAAAGTCAGAGTTGCGATAAATAAAGTCAGAGTTGTGATAAATAAAGTCAGAGTTGTCATAAATAAAGTCAGAGTTGCCATAAATAAAGTCAGAGTTGCCATAAATAAAGTCAGAGTTGCGATAAATAAAGTCAGAGTTACGATAAATAAAGTCAGAGTTGTGATAAATAAAGTCAGAGTTGCGATAAATAAAGTCAGAGTTGTGATAAATAAAGTCAGAGTTGTCATAAATAAAGTCAGAGTTGCCATAAATAAAGTCAGAGTTGCCATAAATAAAGTCAGAGTTGTGATAAATAAAGTCAGAGTTGTCATAAATAAAGTCAGAGTTGTCATAAATAAAGTCCGAGTTGTGATAAATAAAGTCCGAGTTGTGATAAATAAAGTCAGAGTTGTCATAAATAAAGTCAGAGTTGTCATAAATAAAGTCAGAGTTGCCATAAATAAAGTCAGAGTTGCCATAAATAAAGTCAGAGTTGTGATAAATAAAGTCAGAGTTGTCATAAATAAAGTCAGAGTTGCCATAAATAAAGTCAGAGTTGCCATAAATAAAGTCAGAGTTGTGATAAATAAAGTCAGAGTTGCCATAAATAAAGTCAGAGTTGCCATAAATAAAGTCAGAGTTGTGATAAATAAAGTCAGAGTTGTCATAAATAAAGTCAGAGTTGCCATAAATAAAGTCAGAGTTGTCATAAAGTCAGTTGTCATAAATAAAGTCAGAGTTGCCATAAAGTCAGAGTTGCCATAAATAATGTCAGAGTTGTGATAAATAAAGTCAGAGTTGTCATAAATAAAGTCAGAGTTGCCATAAATAAAGTCAGAGTTGCCATAAATAAAGTCAGAGTTGTGATAAATAAAGTCAGAGTTGTGATAAATAAAGTCAGAGTTGTCATAAATAAAGTCAGAGTTGCCATAAATAAAGTCAGAGTTGCCATAAATAAAGTCAGAGTTGCGATAAATAAAGTCAGAGTTGCGATAAATAAAGTCAGAGTTGTGATAAATAAAGTCAGAGTTGTGATAAATAAAGTCAGAGTTGCCATAAATAAAGTCAGAGTTGCCATAAATAATGTCAGAGTTGTGATAAATAAAGTCAGAGTTGCAATAAATAAAGTCAGAGTTGCCATAAATAATGTCAGAGTTGTGATAAATAAAGTCAGAGTTGCGATAAATAAAGTCAGAGTTGCGATAAATAAAGTCAGAGTTGCGATAAATAAAGTCAGAGTTGTCATAAATAAAGTCAGAGTTGTCATAAATAAAGTCAGAGTTACGATAAATAAAGTCAGAGTTGTGATAAAGTCAGAGTTGTGATAAATAAAGTCAGAGTTGTCATAAATAAAGTCCGAGTTGTGATAAAGTCAGAGTTGTGATAAAGTCAGAGTTGTCATAAATAAAGTCAGAGTTGTCATAAATAAAGTCCGAGTTGTGATAAAGTCAGAGTTGTCATAAATAAAGTCAGAGTTGTCATAAATAAAGTCCGAGTTGTGATAAAGTCAGAGTTGTCATAAATAAAGTCAGAGTTGTCATAAATAAAGTCAGAGTTGCCATAAATAAAGTCAGAGTTGTCATAAATAAAGTCAGAGTTGCCATAAATAAAGTCAGAGTTGTCATAAATAAAGTCAGAGTTGTCATAAATAAAGTCAGAGTTGTCATAAATAAAGTCAGAGTTGCGATAAATAAAGTCAGAGTTGTCATAAAGTCAGAGTTGTCATAAATAAAGTGAGAGTTGCGATAAAGTCAGAGTTGTCATAAATAAAGTCAGAGTTGCGATAAAGTCAGAGTTGTCATAAATAAAGTCAGAGTTGCGATAAATAAAGTCCGAGTTGTGATAAAGTCAGAGTTGTGATAAATAAAGTCAGAGTTGTCATAAATAAAGTCAGAGTTGTCATAAATAAAGTCAGAGTTGCCATAAATAAAGTCAGAGTTGTCATAAATAAAGTCAGAGTTGCGATAAATAAAGTCAGAGTTGCGATAAATAAAGTCAGAGTTGCCATAAATAAAGTCAGAGTTGCCATAAATAAAGTCAGAGTTGTGATAAATAAAGTCAGAGTTGCCATAAATAAAGTCAGAGTTGCCATAAATAAAGTCAGAGTTGCTATAAATAAAGTCAGAGTTGTGATAAATAAAGTCAGAGTTGTCATAAATAAAGTCAGAGTTGCCATAAATAAAGTCAGAGTTGTCATAAAGTCAGAGTTGTCATAAATAAAGTCAGAGTTGCCATAAATAAAGTCAGAGTTGCCATAAATAATGTCAGAGTTGCCATAAATAAAGTCAGAGTTGCCATAAATAATGTCAGAGTTGTGATAAATAAAGTCAGAGTTGCGATAAATAAAGTCAGAGTTGCCATAAATAAAGTCAGAGTTGCGATAAATAAAGTCAGAGTTGCGATAAATAAAGTCAGAGTTGTGATAAATAAAGTCAGAGTTGTGATAAATAAAGTCAGAGTTGCCATAAATAAAGTCAGAGTTGCCATAAATAATGTCAGAGTTGCCATAAATAAAGTCAGAGTTGCCATAAATAATGTCAGAGTTGTGATAAATAAAGTCAGAGTTGCGATAAATAAAGTCAGAGTTGTGATAAATAAAGTCAGAGTTGCGATAAATAAAGTCAGAGTTGCGATAAATAAAGTCAGAGTTGTCATAAATAAAGTCAGAGTTGCGATAAATAAAGTCAGAGTTGCCATAAATAAAGTCAGAGTTGCCATAAATAAAGTCAGAGTTGTGATAAATAAAGTCAGAGTTGTCATAAATAAAGTCAGAGTTGCCATAAATAAAGTCAGAGTTGCCATAAATAAAGTCAGAGTTGTGATAAATAAAGTCAGAGTTGCCATAAATAAAGTCAGAGTTGCCATAAATAAAGTCAGAGTTGTGATAAATAAAGTCAGAGTTGTCATAAATAAAGTCAGAGTTGTCATAAAGTCAGTTGTCATAAATAAAGTCAGAGTTGCCATAAATAAAGTCAGAGTTGCCATAAAGTCAGAGTTGCCATAAATAATGTCAGAGTTGTGATAAATAAAGTCAGAGTTATGATAAATAAAGTCAGAGTTGTGATAAATAAAGTCAGAGTTGTCATAAATAAAGTCAGAGTTGCCATAAATAAAGTCAGAGTTGCCATAAATAAAGTCAGAGTTGTGATAAAGTCAGAGTTGTGATAAATAAAGTCAGAGTTGTCATAAATAAAGTCAGAGTTGCCATAAATAAAGTCAGAGTTGCCATAAATAATGTCAGAGTTGCGATAAATAAAGTCAGAGTTGTGATAAATAAAGTCAGAGTTGTGATAAATAAAGTCAGAGTTGTGATAAATAAAGTCAGAGTTGCCATAAATAAAGTCAGAGTTGCCATAAATAATGTCAGAGTTGCCATAAATAAAGTCAGAGTTGCCATAAATAATGTCAGAGTTGTGATAAATAAAGTCAGAGTTGCAATAAATAAAGTCAGAGTTGCCATAAATAATGTCAGAGAGTTGCGATAAATAAAGTCAGAGTTGCGATAAATAAAGTCAGAGTTATGATAAATAAAGTCAGAGTTGCGATAAATAAAGTCAGAGTTGCGATAAATAAAGTCAGAGTTGTCATAAATAAAGTCAGAGTTGTCATAAATAAAGTCAGAGTTGCGATAAATAAAGTCAGAGTTGTGATAAAGTCAGAGTTGTGATAAATAAAGTCAGAGTTGTCATAAATAAAGTCCGAGTTGTGATAAAGTCAGAGTTGTGATAAAGTCAGAGTTGTCATAAATAAAGTCAGAGTTGTCATAAATAAAGTCCGAGTTGTGATAAAGTCAGAGTTGTCATAAATAAAGTCAGAGTTGTCATAAATAAAGTCCGAGTTGTGATAAAGTCAGAGTTGTCATAAATAAAGTCAGAGTTGTCATAAATAAAGTCAGAGTTGCCATAAATAAAGTCAGAGTTGTCATAAATAAAGTCAGAGTTGCCATAAATAAAGTCAGAGTTGTCATAAATAAAGTCAGAGTTGTCATAAATAAAGTCAGAGTTGCGATAAATAAAGTCAGAGTTGTCATAAAGTCAGAGTTGTCATAAATAAAGTGAGAGTTGCGATAAAGTCAGAGTTGTCATAAATAAAGTCAGAGTTGCGATAAAGTCAGAGTTGTCATAAATAAAGTCAGAGTTGCGATAAATAAAGTCCGAGTTGTGATAAAGTCAGAGTTGTGATAAATAAAGTCAGAGTTGTCATAAATAAAGTCAGAGTTGTCATAAATAAAGTCAGAGTTGCCATAAATAAAGTCAGAGTTGCCATAAATAAAGTCAGAGTTGCGATAAATAAAGTCAGAGTTGTCATAAATAAAGTCAGAGTTGCCATAAATAAAGTCAGAGTTGCCATAAATAAAGTCAGAGTTATGATAAATAAAGTCAGAGTTGCCATAAATAAAGTCAGAGTTGCCATAAATAAAGTCAGAGTTGCCATAAATAAAGTCAGAGTTGTGATAAATAAAGTCAGAGTTGTGATAAATAAAGTCAGAGTTGCCATAAATAATGTCAGAGTTGCCATAAATAAAGTCAGAGTTGCCATAAATAATGTCAGAGTTGTGATAAATAAAGTCAGAGTTGCAATAAATAAAGTCAGAGTTGTCATAAATAAAGTCAGAGTTGCGATAAATAAAGTCAGAGTTGTGATAAAGTCAGAGTTGTGATAAATAAAGTCAGAGTTGTCATAAATAAAGTCCGAGTTGTGATAAAGTCAGAGTTGTGATAAAGTCAGAGTTGTCATAAATAAAGTCAGAGTTGTCATAAATAAAGTCCGAGTTGTGATAAAGTCAGAGTTGTCATAAATAAAGTCAGAGTTGTCATAAATAAAGTCCGAGTTGTGATAAAGTCAGAGTTGTCATAAATAAAGTCAGAGTTGTCATAAATAAAGTCAGAGTTGCCATAAATAAAGTCAGAGTTGTCATAAATAAAGTCAGAGTTGCCATAAATAAAGTCAGAGTTGTCATAAATAAAGTCAGAGTTGTCATAAATAAAGTCAGAGTTGCGATAAATAAAGTCAGAGTTGTCATAAAGTCAGAGTTGTCATAAATAAAGTGAGAGTTGCGATAAAGTCAGAGTTGTCATAAATAAAGTCAGAGTTGCGATAAAGTCAGAGTTGTCATAAATAAAGTCAGAGTTGCGATAAATAAAGTCCGAGTTGTGATAAAGTCAGAGTTGTGATAAATAAAGTCAGAGTTGTCATAAATAAAGTCAGAGTTGTCATAAATAAAGTCAGAGTTGCCATAAATAAAGTCAGAGTTGTCATAAATAAAGTCAGAGTTGCGATAAATAAAGTCAGAGTTGTCATAAAGTCAGAGTTGTCATAAATAAAGTCAGAGTTGCCATAAATAAAGTCAGAGTTGCCATAAATAAAGTCAGAGTTGCGATAAATAAAGTCAGAGTTGCCATAAATAAAGTCAGAGTTGCCATAAATAAAGTCAGAGTTGTGATAAATAAAGTCAGAGTTGTCATAAATAAAGTCAGAGTTGCCATAAATAAAGTCAGAGTTGTCATAAAGTCAGAGTTGTCATAAATAAAGTCAGAGTTGTGATAAATAAAGTCAGAGTTGCCATAAATAATGTCAGAGTTGCCATAAATAAAGTCAGAGTTGCCATAAATAATGTCAGAGTTGTGATAAATAAAGTCAGAGTTGCAATAAATAAAGTCAGAGTTGCGATAAATAAAGTCAGAGTTGCGATAAATAAAGTCAGAGTTGCGATAAATAAAGTCAGAGTTGTGATAAATAAAGTCAGAGTTGTGATAAATAAAGTCAGAGTTGCCATAAATAAAGTCAGAGTTGCCATAAATAATGTCAGAGTTGCCATAAATAAAGTCAGAGTTGCCATAAATAATGTCAGAGTTGTGATAAATAAAGTCAGAGTTGCGATAAATAAAGTCAGAGTTGCGATAAATAAAGTCAGAGTTGCGATAAATAAAGTCAGAGTTGCGATAAATAAAGTCAGAGTTGTCATAAATAAAGTCAGAGTTGTCATAAATAAAGTCAGAGTTGCGATAAATAAAGTCAGAGTTGTGATAAAGTCAGAGTTGTGATAAATAAAGTCAGAGTTGTCATAAATAAAGTCCGAGTTGTGATAAAGTCAGAGTTGTGATAAAGTCAGAGTTGTCATAAATAAAGTAAGAGTTGTCATAAATAAAGTCCGAGTTGTGATAAAGTCAGAGTTGTCATAAATAAAGTCAGAGTTGTCATAAATAAAGTCCGAGTTGTGATAAAGTCAGAGTTGTCATAAATAAAGTCAGAGTTGTCATAAATAAAGTCAGAGTTGTCATAAATAAAGTCAGAGTTGCCATAAATAAAGTCAGAGTTGTCATAAATAAAGTCAGAGTTGCGATAAATAAAGTCAGAGTTGTCATAAATAAAGTCAGAGTTGCCATAAATAAAGTCAGAGTTGTCATAAATAAAGTCAGAGTTGTCATAAATAAAGTCAGAGTTATGATAAATAAAGTCAGAGTTGTCATAAAGTCAGAGTTGTCATAAATAAAGTGAGAGTTGCGATAAAGTCAGAGTTGTCATAAATAAAGTCAGAGTTGCGATAAAGTCAGAGTTGTCATAAATAAAGTCAGAGTTGCGATAAATAAAGTCCGAGTTGTGATAAAGTCAGAGTTGTGATAAATAAAGTCAGAGTTGTCATAAATAAAGTCAGAGTTGTCATAAATAAAGTCAGAGTTGCCATAAATAAAGTCAGAGTTGTCATAAATAAAGTCAGAGTTGCGATAAATAAAGTCAGAGTTGTCATAAAGTCAGAGTTGTCATAAATAAAGTGAGAGTTGCCATAAAGTCAGAGTTGTCATAAATAAAGTCAGAGTTGCCATAAAATCAGAGTTGTCATAAATAAAGTCAGAGTTGCGATAAATAAAGTCCGAGTTGTGATAAAGTCAGAGTTGTGATAAATAAAGTCAGAGTTGTCATAAATAAAGTCAGAGTTGCGATAAAGTAAGAGTTGTCATAAATAAAGTCAGAGTTGCGATAAATAAAGTCAGAGTTGCCATAAATAAAGTCAGAGTTGTGATAAATAAAGTCAGAGTTGCGATAAATAAAGTCAGAGTTGCCATAAATAAAGTCAGAGTTGTGATAAATAAAGTCAGAGTTGTCATAAATAAAGTCAGAGTTGCGATAAAGTCAGAGTTGTCATAAATAAAGTCAGAGTTGCGATAAAGTCAGAGTTGTCATAAATAAAGTCAGAGTTGCCATAAATAAAGTCAGAGTTGCGATAAATAAAGTCAGAGTTGTGATAAATAAAGTCAGAGTTGTGATAAATAAAGTCAGAGTTGCGATAAATAAAGTCAGAGTTGCCATAAATAATGTCAGAGTTGTGATAAATAAAGTCAGAGTTGCGATAAATAAAGTCAGAGTTGTCATAAATAAAGTCAGAGTTGCGATAAATAAAGTCAGAGTTGTCATAAATAAAGTCAGAGTTGTCATAAATAAAGTCAGAGTTGCGATAAATAAAGTCAGAGTTGTCATAAATAAAGTCAGAGTTATGATAAATAAAGTCAGAGTTGTCATAAATAAAGTCAGAGTTGCGATAAATAAAGTCAGAGTTGTGATAAAGTCAGAGTTGTGATAAATAAAGTCAGAGTTGTCATAAATAAAGTCCGAGTTGTGATAAAGTCAGAGTTGTGATAAAGTCAGAGTTGTCATAAATAAAGTCCGAGTTGTCATAAATAAAGTCCGAGTTGTGATAAAGTCAGAGTTGTCATAAATAAAGTCAGAGTTGTCATAAATAAAGTCCGAGTTGTGATAAAGTCAGAGTTGCGATAAATAAAGTCAGAGTTGCCATAAATAAAGTCAGAGTTGTGATAAATAAAGTCAGAGTTGCGATAAATAAAGTCAGAGTTGCCATAAATAAAGTCAGAGTTGTGATAAATAAAGTCAGAGTTGTCATAAATAAAGTCAGAGTTGCGATAAAGTCAGAGTTGTCATAAATAAAGTCAGAGTTGCGATAAAGTCAGAGTTGTCATAAATAAAGTCAGAGTTGCCATAAATAAAGTCAGAGTTGCGATAAATAAAGTCAGAGTTGTGATAAATAAAGTCAGAGTTGTGATAAATAAAGTCAGAGTTGCGATAAATAAAGTCAGAGTTGCCATAAATAATGTCAGAGTTGTGATAAATAAAGTCAGAGTTGCGATAAATAAAGTCAGAGTTGTCATAAATAAAGTCAGAGTTGCGATAAATAAAGTCAGAGTTGTCATAAATAAAGTCAGAGTTGTCATAAATAAAGTCAGAGTTGCGATAAATAAAGTCAGAGTTGTCATAAATAAAGTCAGAGTTGCGATAAATAAAGTCAGAGTTGTCATAAATAAAGTCAGAGTTGCGATAAATAAAGTCAGAGTTGTGATAAAGTCAGAGTTGTGATAAATAAAGTCAGAGTTGTCATAAATAAAGTCCGAGTTGTGATAAAGTCAGAGTTGTGATAAAGTCAGAGTTGTCATAAATAAAGTCCGAGTTGTCATAAATAAAGTCCGAGTTGTGATAAAGTCAGAGTTGTCATAAATAAAGTCAGAGTTGTCATAAATAAAGTCCGAGTTGTGATAAAGTCAGAGTTGTCATAAATAAAGTCAGAGTTGTCATAAATAAAGTGAGAGTTGCGATAAAGTCAGAGTTGTCATAAATAAAGTCAGAGTTGCCATAAAATCAGAGTTGTCATAAATAAAGTCAGAGTTGCGATAAATAAAGTCCGAAAGTTGTGATAAAGTCAGAGTTGTGATAAATAAAGTCAGAGTTGTCATAAATAAAGTCAGAGTTGCGATAAAGTCAGAGTTGTCATAAATAAAGTCAGAGTTGCGATAAATAAAGTCAGAGTTGCCATAAATAAAGTCAGAGTTGTGATAAATAAAGTCAGAGTTGCGATAAATAAAGTCAGAGTTGCCATAAATAAAGTCAGAGTTGTGATAAATAAAGTCAGAGTTGTGATAAATAAAGTCAGAGTTGTCATAAATAAAGTCAGAGTTGCGATAAAGTCAGAGTTGTCATAAATAAAGTCAGAGTTGCGATAAATAAAGTCAGAGTTGCGATAAATAAAGTCAGAGTTGTGATAAATAAAGTCAGAGTTGCGATAAATAAAGTCAGAGTTGTGATAAATAAAGTCAGAGTTGTCATAAAGTCAGAGTTGCGATAAATAAAGTCAGAGTTGCGATAAATAAAGTCAGAGTTGTCATAAATAAAGTCAGAGTTGTCATAAATAAAGTCAGAGTTGTCATAAAGTCAGAGTTGTCATAAATAAAGTCAGAGTTGTGATAAAGTCAGAGTTGTCATAAATAAAGTCAGAGTTGTGATAAATAATGTCAGAGTTGTCATAAATAAAGTCAGAGTTGTCATAAATAATGTCAGAGTTGTGATAAATAAAGTCAGAGTTGCGATAAATAATGTCAGAGTTGTGATAAATAATGTCAGAGTTGTCATAAATAAAGTCAGAGTTGTGATAAATAAAGTCAGAGTTGCCATAAATAATGTCAGAGTTGTGATAAATAATGTCAGAGTTGTCATAAATAAAGTCAGAGTTGTCATAAATAAAGTCAGAGTTGTGATAAATAAAGTCAGAGTTGTGATAAATAAAGTCAGAGTTGTCATAAATAAAGTCAGAGTTGTGATAAATAAAGTCAGAGTTGCCATAAATAAAGTCAGAGTTGCGATAAATAAAGTCAGAGTTGCCATAAATAATGTCAGAGTTGCCATAAATAAAGTCAGAGTTGTGATAAATAAAGTCAGAGTTGCCATAAATAAAGTCAGAGTTGCGATAAATAAAGTCAGAGTTGCCATAAATAATGTCAGAGTTGCCATAAATAAAGTCAGAGTTGTGATAAATACCCCAAACTTTTGAACAGTAGTGTATAATGTTACAAAAGATTTAAAATAAATGCTGTTCTTTTGAACTTTCTATTCATCAAATAATGTATTTCCATCACTGATAATAATCATAAATGTGTGTTGATCATCAGATCCTCATATGAGAATGATCAGTGAAGGATCATGTGACACTGAAGACTGGAGTAATGATGATAAACTCAGCTTTGATCACAGGAATAAATCACACTTTACTATATACTACATAAAAATGTGTGTGTGTGTATATATAGAGACAAAAAGACGTGTGATTGACTCTACACTAATGGAGTCAGAAAAATAATTGTTTTCCCTTTGATTAAATTAATTTTTCTGACGCTATTGCCAGATATTTGTTCTTGTTTTCAGCCTAAATTCATATTTTATAGATTTTTCATAAAACAAGATTTAATATGTAATTTCTCTTCTCCAGTAAATGTGTCTTGAATGTTTAGATATTTGTGTTTTGATATATGGTGATTTTTGCAGTGTTTATACATGAGTGTAAATGTGGAACATGCTCATCATAGAAGAGCCGTATGTGTGAACTGCACTGAATGTATTTCTGATCAGATGTGTGATGATGGAGCACCTGCATGTTGCGCGCGGGTCTGTGCGAGCAGCCGTCTCTCAGCAGGTACGGCTGGACGGGCGAGGAGGGCTGAGGGCTGCTGGAGGGTTTGGTGATGGGCGAGTCTTGAGGAGAACACTGAGGGCTTAGGAAGGCGGACGGCGGCAGCTCGAGGCAGTGCGGTGCAGCGGTCAGCTCGCAGTGACCCACGCACACGCCTTTCATCTGCTTGGAAGACAGTGGGCAGCTGGAGGCCACGTGCTCCTGCTTCACCGACACGCCGTAGAACTGCTGCATGTGCGGCGAAGGCTGAAGGTGCATCACGTGCTGCAGCGGAGCGGGACAGTCGCGCTTCCTCTTATGCAGCTGCAGCCGCAGCTCCTCCACCTGCCTCTGCTCCTGGTGCAGCTTCCATGTCAGCTCCTCGATCACCTTCTGCTTCTCCACCAGCATCTTGTCCTTCTCCGCGTCCAGTCCCAGGCCGTCGTCCGGCGAGGGCTGCAGGCCAAACTGCGGCGAGGACATGGTGACGTCGCTGAAGCTGTCGGGCAGCGAGCCGCTGACGGAGAGGTCGGACGAGGCCGGCGAGATGGGTGGCGTGGAGCCGCTGCTGCAGAAGGGATAGAAAGCGGCCCCGTGAGACGCCGGCGACTGATAGGAGGACAGCGACCCGGTGGGCGTCACGGGGAAAGTGGAGGTGCTGACGTCCCCGGAGCTGGATGGAGAAGCGCAGCTGGAGTCTCTAAAGGGCCGCAGGCGTTCGATGAGCGCCGTCTTGGTGCCCGACACGGGCAGGCCGCGGATGCGCAGTTGCTGCCGCAGCTCGGACACCTGTCAGTATGGGAGACACACACTACATTTCAGGCTTTCTCAAAGCAATAACCGGTTTGATTTAAACCGACGAGCCTTGGGTCATCAGCAGACGTGTGAGAGAGCAGTACCTTCAGGTCGTCCAGGTTAGCGGGCAGCGGCGCGGGTCGGACGGGGCTGATGGAGCTGATGGAGGACGGACTGCAGTAGCTGCTCTTTACTGGAGACGACGAGCTGCTGCTATTGGCTGCTGAAGCACAGGACGCCTGCGGCTCGCCGGACGGCCTGATACACACACACACACACACACACACACACACAGACTTTTATTTATCAGGATTCTTTGATGAACACAAGAAAAAAACAGCATTTTTCTGAAATAGAATCTTTTGTAACATTATAAATGACTGTCACTTCTGATCAGTTTAATGAGTCCTTTCTGAATAAAAGGCCCCAAACTTTTGAGCATCCCTTCATAGGACACCATGAATCCAGTGTGTACATGTGTGTAGTTAGACCATATTTACTCACGTGCTGTGCTGGTTGAGCGTCTGGTAGCTGAAGCTGGTCTGCGGCTGCGTGTGTGTGTGTGTGTGTGTGTGCGTCTGGTGCTTCTGCTGGCTGAGGATCTGCAGCTGCAGGAAGAGCTGCTGTTGCTGGAGCAGACGCGCGTACGCCGAGTCCATCTGCGGCGGAGGACAGCGCTCGGCCTTCTGGTCCGGCGGGATGTACTGGTGGTACTTCAGCTTCTTCACTTTAGGCTTGATGTCTTTGGGCTTCTTGTGGCGGTTCTTCTCAGACACTTTGGACTGAGGAACAACAGAGGATTCGAGTGACTCAGATATCAGATTTACAGCCCCAGACGGCACCGCAGATCCGACCCGTGTGCCAGATGAGGGCCGGATCTGTGCTGCCGTCTGGGCTGATTTGGCGAGAGGTTGTTCAGGCGTACCTTGACTATGGCAGGAACGGGAATGGGTGGCGCTCCCTGTCCGTTCGTCATGCTCTCCTCGTGGTTCTGAGCGCCGCTGTCTTTGCTCTGAGGGCCCTTAATAACAGATCATTACTGTCAAATGATGATTCATGATTGATTGTCATCAATAATCAATAATAATAATACTAGTCAGGAAAAGCTCATTTTTTTGAGCATTTTATTGAACCAAAAAAGAATTTGCATGTGTTTATTGTTGAGTATCATTTTGATGCTTTTATGGCTCATATACTCTGATATAGTGAGAATATGGAGGAGAAAAAGAGTTCAATTTTCAAACTGAGCAAAAATATGCAAGATTATGAATTAATATGAAATTCTGATGCTTGTAAATCAATGAGGTCTTTATAACAGTAAAGCAGATACTGACATAATATCAATATCTGCCAATAATATGTCTTAGATGATATTTAAATGCTTAGATTTAGATCTGTCATTTTAAAACATAATGTAGTGATGATTGACAGATGAACTGTCAATCTTTATTTTTATTTATTTATTCTTTACATATTATGTTAATTTAACATTTAATCACTTATGTATTTATTGTATATTGAATGTATGTATATATATATATATATATATATATATATATATATATATATATAGTCACATTTGTACAGTTATTCATATATTTATTTTAATCTCATTTATTTTAGTTTTATCACTTTTTTTACATTTTTATCATATGATAATTTAACAATCAATCATTTATTTAATCAAATTTATTTGTTTACTTTTTTCCATTTTGTTTCTCTAGACTTTTAAGCAAATTAATTAAGAAATGAATTATAATAAAGCTAATTTATTTATTTATTTTAATTGTATTATTTATTTTACATGTTTTGTCATATGTTAATCTAATATCTTATTTATGTATTTTAATCTTATTCATTTATTTGCATTTTTCATGTTTTTTCTCCAGACTTTTCCTCGGTCCCCTGAGGGCCCCTGCTCTAAACGATCCGTCAGACACAGAAGGAGATATCAAATATGATACGTGTATAGGGTTACACAAACAGAAATGATTTCTCCTTGCAGTTTCCATACGTTCTCAGGTGACATTGTTTATAAGATTTATATATGTTTCCAAAGTACTTTGTATTTAATAACGCCACACATGAGGTGATTATTATTAAACATGTACATAATTTACAGCTAAACTAAATATCCCGTGCACGCTTTGACTCCACGTGATGGTGATCTGATGCCAGGCCTCCTGACAGCTCCAGCGAATGGTTTATTATTGGCAGAGAACAGCGATGGAGCACAATCGCTTCAGAAACACGCTGGCACGCGGAGCTGGACTGGAGTCCGAGAGCTGTCAGACAGATCCTAACGGCCCCTCGGAGCCTGAGCAGAACCTGCAGGTCCCAGAGCCACCACAGGGGGCAGAGAGAGCCAAACAGCCCTGAAGCTTTACATTCATCTGACCTGTGATGTGATGATAATGCTCACGTGTTCAGTGATATAATATGATGATAATGCTCACGTGTTCAGTGATATGATGTGATGATAATGCTCACGTGTTCAGTGATATGATTTGATATGATAATGCTCACGTGTTCAGTAATATGATATGATGATAATGCTCACGTGTTCAGTGATATGATATGATGATAATGCTCACGTGTTCAGTGATATGATGTGATATGATAATGCTCACGTGTTCAGTGATATGATGTGATATGATGATAATGCTCATGTGTTCAGTGATATGATAATGCTCACGTGTTCAGTGATGTGATATGATGATAATGCTCACGTGTTCAGTGATATGATATGATGATAATGCTCACGTGTTCAGTGATATGATGTGATATGATAATGCTCACGTGTTCAGTGATATGATGTGATATGATGATAATGCTCACGTGTTCAGTGATACGATGTGATATGATAATGCTCACATGTTCAGTGATATGATGTGATATGATGATAATGCTCACGTGTTCAGTGATATGATGTGATGTGATGATAATGCTCACGTGTTCAGTGATATGATGTGATATGATAATGCTCACGTGTTCAGTGATATGATGTGATATGATAATGCTCACGTGTTCAGTGATATGATGTGATATGATGATAATGCTCACGTGTTCAGTGATATGATGTGATATGATAATGCTCACGTGTTCAGTGATATGATGTATGATATGATGATAATGCTCATGTGTTCAGTGATATGATGTGATATGATAATGCTCATGTGTTCAGTGATGTGATATGATGATAATGCTCACGTGTTCAGTGATATGATGTGATATGATGATAATGCTCACGTGTTCAGTGATATGATGTGATATGATGATAATGCTCACGTGTTCAGTGATATGATGTGATGTATGATAATGCTCACGTGTTCAGTGATATGATGTGATATGATAATGCTCACGTGTTCAGTGATATGATGTGATATGATAATGCTCACGTGTTCAGTGATATGATGTGATATGATAATGCTCACGTGTTCAGTGATATGATGTGATATGATAATGCTCACGTGTTCAGTGATATGATGTGATATGATGATAATGCTCACGTGTTCAGTGATATGATGTGATGTGATGATAATGCTCACGTGTTCAGTGATATGATGTGATATGATAATAATCTCACGTGTTCAGTGATATGATGTGATATGATAATAATGCTCACGTGTTCAGTGATATGATGTGTTCAGTGATATGATGATTTGATAATGCTCACGTGTTCAGTGATATGATGTGATATGATGATAATGCTCACGTGTTCAGTGATATGATGTGATATGATGATAATGCTCACGTGTTCAGTGATATGATGTGATGTGATGATAATGCTCACGTGTTCAGTGATATGATGTGATATGATAATGCTCACGTGTTCAGTGATATGATGTGATATGATGATAATGCTCACGTGTTCAGTGATATGATGTGATGTGATGATAATGCTCACGTGTTCAGTGATATGATGTGATATGATAATGCTCACGTGTTCAGTGATATGATGTGATATGATAAATGCTCACGTGTTCAGTGATATGATGTGATATGATGATAATGCTCACGTGTTCAGTGATATGATGGGATTTGATAATGCTCACGTGTTCAGTGATATGATGTGATATGATAATGCTCACGTGTTCAGTGATATGATGTGATATGATGATAATGCTCACGTGTTCAGTGATATGATGTGATGTGATGATAATGCTCACGTGTTCAGTGATATGATGTGATATGATAATGCTCACGTGTTCAGTGATATGATGTGATATGATAATGCTCACGTGTTCAGTGATATGATGTGATATGATGATAATGCTCACGTGTTCAGTGATATGATGTGATGATAATGCTCACGTGTTCAGTGATATGATGTGATATGATGATAATGCTTACGTGTTCAGTGATATGATGTGATATGATAATGCTCACGTGTTCAGTGATATGATGTGATGATAATGCTCACGTGTTCAGTGATATGATGATAATGCTCACGTGTCCAGTGATATGATGTGATATGATGATAATGCTCACGTGTTCAGTGATATGATGTGATATGATAATGCTCACGTGTTCAGTGATATGATATGATGATAATGCTCACATGTTCAGTGATATGATGTGATATGATGATAATGCTCACGTATTCAGTGATATGATGTGATATGATAATGCTCACGTGTTCTGTGATATGATATGATGATAATGCTCACGTGTTCAGTCATATGATGTGATATGATAATAATGCTCACGTGTTCAGTGATATGATGATAATGCTCACGTGTTCAGTGATATGATGTGATATGATAATAATGCTCACGTGTTTAGTGATATGATGTGATATGATGATAATGCTCATGTGTTCAGTGATATGATGTGATATATGATAATGCTCACGTGTTCAGTGATATATGATGATAATGCTCACGTGTTCAGTGATATGATGTGATATGATAATGCTCACATGTTCAGTGATATATGATGATAATGCTCACGTGTTCAGTGATATGATGTGATATGATAATGCTCACGTGTTCAGTGATATATGATGATAATGCTCACGTGTTCAGTGATATGATGTGATGATAATGCTCACGTGTTCAGTGATATAATATGATGATAATGCTCACGTGTTCAGTGATATGATGTGATATGATAATGCTCACATGTTCAGTGATATGATGTGATATGATGATAATGCTCACATGTTCAGTGATATAATATGATGATAATGCTCACGTGTTCAGTGATATGATGTGATATGATGATAATGCTCACGTGTTCAGTGATATAATATGATGATAATGCTCACGTGTTCAGTGATATGATGTGATATGATGATAATGCTCACGTGTTCAGTGATATAATATGATGATAATGCTCACGTGTTCAGTGATATGATGATAATGCTCACGTGTTCAGTGATATGATGATAATGCTCACGTGTTCAGTGATATGATGTGATATGATGATAATGCTCACATGTTCAGTGATATGATGTGATATGATAATAATGCTCACGTGTTCAGTGATATGATATGATGATAATGCTCACGTGTTCAGTGATATGATGTGATATGATAATAATGCTCACGTGTTCAGTGATATGATATGATATGATGATAATGCTCACGTGTTCAGTGATATGATGTGATATGATAATAATGCTCACGTGTTCAGTGATATGTTATGATGATAATGCTCACGTGTTCAGTGATATGATGTGATATGATGATAATGCTCACGTGTTCAGTGATATGATGTGATATGATAATAATGCTCACGTGTTCAGTGATATGATGTGATGATGATAATGCTCACGTGTTCAGTGATATGATGTGATATGATGATAATGCTCACGTGTTCCGTGATATGATGTGATATGATGATAATGCTCACGTGTTCAGTGATATGATTTGATATGATAATGCTCACGTGTTCAGTGATATGATGTGATATGATGATAATGCTCACGTATTCAGTGATATGATGATAATGCTCACGTGTTCTGTGATATGATGATAATGCTCACGTGTTCAGTGATATGATGTGATATGATAATGTTCACGTGTTCACTGATATGATGTGATAGGATGATAATGCTCACGCGTGTTCACTGATATGATGTGATAGGATGATAATGCTCACACGTGTTCAGTGATATGATGTGATATGATGATAATGCTCACGTGTTCAGTGATATGATATGATGATAATGCTCACGTGTTCAGTGATATGATGTGATATGATGATAATGCTCACGTGTTCAGTGATATGATGTGATAGGTTGATAATGTTCACGTGTTCAGTGATATGATGGGATTTGATAATGCTCACGTGTTCAGTGATATGATGTGATATGATAATGCTCACATGTTCAGTGATATGATGTGATATGATGATAATGCTCACGTGTTCTTTGATATGATGATAATGCTCACATGTTCAGTGATATGATGTGATAGGATGATAATGCTCACATGTTCAGTGCTGGGGAGTGTCGGTGAGGTCGAGCCACTGCTCTTGTTCTCTGTGAGCGACTCCGGAGACAGACTCTCGCTCCCGCTGTCCTCCTCAAACGCGTACGAGTCCTCCTGCCGCGGGAGCTTCCCATGGGATACTGGAGAGAGGGACATCGGAGACACATGAAGATAAGCTGACAGAGACACGGTCAATCCAAGAACACACACAGAGCAGAGATAACACAAACACATCGGGTTCAGCTGATGTGAAGCGACCGACATCCCAGTGTGTGAGAGTCACAAGCTCTGAAGTCTGGGTCAATATTTGAGTAAAGCACTGTGTGTGTGTGTGTGTGTGTGCTGAACACTCGTCATTTGCACACAGTGTGTGTGTGTGTGTGTGTGTGTGAGAGTATGTGTCTGTGAGTCTACACATGTGAGTGTGTGTGTGTGTGTGTGTGTGTCTGAACGAGCAGAACACTAGTCATTTACACAGTGTGTGTGTGTGTGTGAGAGTGAGTATGTGTGTTTGTGAGTCTACACATGTGAGTGTGTGTGTGTGTCTGTGTGAGTCTACACGTGTGAGTGAGTGTGTGTCTGTGTGAGTCTACACGTGTAAGTGAGTGTGTGTATGTGTCTGTGTGAGTCTACACATGTGAGTGAGTGTGTGTGTGTGTGTCTGTGTGAGTCTACACGTGTGAGTGTGTCTGTGTGAGTCTACACGTGTGAGTGTGTGTGTGTCTGTGAGTCTACACATGTGAGTGTGTGTGTGTGTCTGTGTGAGTCTACACGTGTGAGTGAGTGTGTGTGTGTGTCTGTGTGAGTCTACACGTGTGAGTGTGTGTGTGTGTCTGTGAGTCTACACATGTGAGTGTGTGTGTGTCTGTGTGAGTCTACATGTGTGAGCGTGTGTGTGTGTGTCTGTGTGAGTCTACACGTGTGAGCGTGTGTCTGTGTGAGTCTACACGTGTGAGTGTGTGTGTGTGCCTGTGAGTCTACACGTGTGAGTGAGTGTGTGTGTGTCTGTGTGAGTCTACACATGTGAGCGTGTGTGTGTGTCTGTGTGAGTCTACACGTGTGAGTGTGTGTCTGTGTGAGTCTACACGTGTGAGTGTGTGTGTGTGTGTCTGTGTGAGTCTACACGTGTGTGTGTGTGTCTGTGTGAGTCTACACGTGTGTGTGTGTGAGTCTACACGTGTGTGTGTGTGTGTGTGTGTGTGTGTGTCTGTGTGAGTCTACACGTGTGTGTGTGTGTGTGTGTGTGTGTGTCTGTGTGAGTCTACACATGTGAGTGTGTGTGTCTGTGTGAGTCTACACGTGTGAGCGTGTGTGTCTGTGTGAGTCTACACGTGTGAGTGAGTGTGTGTGTGTCTGTGTGAGTCTACATGTGTGAGCGTGTGTGTGTGTGTCTGTGTGAGTCTACACGCGTGAGTGTGTGTGTGTGTCTGTGTGAGTCTACACGCGTGAGTGTGTGTGTGTGTGTCTGTGTGAGTCTACACGTGTGAGCGTGTGTGTCTGTGTGAGTCTACACGTGTGAGTGAGTGTGTGTGTGTGTGTCTGTGTGAGTCTACACGTGTGAGCGTGTGTGTGTGTGTGTGTCTGTGTGAGTCTACACATGTGAGCGTGTGAGTGAGTGTGTGTGAGCTGCCAGCAGCAGTGCAGGGACTGCTTTCAATCAGGTTCTCTGCTGGGCACACACACCGTCAACTCAGTAGTGTGTGAGAGTTATTTCCTTCACTTGTTGATGTTGGACGGACTGTGACACTGTGACGAGGCCCAGCGAGCAGCTGACCGTCACACACTCTATCTGAGATCATCAGTCAGTGTTTGTGAAGAAAACGCCTGTGCAATCAGAGAATCTGAGCAGTGCCATTTAATGTAATTTACAGACACAGAGGAGAGGTGAGGTGAGAGGAAAACAGACTCAAACTCACTTCATCTGCACCAAACACCTTCCACAAAAACAACAACATTAGGACCTTATTTATTTCATTTTCAACAAAAGATCAGTGAAACAAGGTGCTCTTATATATGGATTTATTAACTATTTTACATTATTTTATACGAGTTCCCAAAACTATTCCCAGAATGATGCACATAATAAACATATGCCCTCAATTGACGCAATGGAAACACATTTACCGAATAAATCCCTCAGCAGAGGCTGTGATTGGATAACTGGACTAACCAGTGGACCAATGGCATCGCAGCATCTCAAATCTTGGTTTGGTGGCTATGAAACGCTTGAGTCAAAGTCTGTGATCAGAATGCTTTGGTTGTGTTCCTCCAGAAGCGTCTCACACGATTGTGTTCCCAAACACCAGCATCCCAATGCAGCGTTTATTGTGTTTCGCCTGAACTCATTTATGATGGAGCCCAATTGAGCAGCTTCCACCACAGGACGTCATGGAATTATTCACAAATTTTTTTATGCCATATTCAAATTCTGTGCACAAATTAAATTCTCAACGTTGGATAGAAACACAGCTATGGATGCATGTGCACTTACAGCAAGACTAAAGTTGCTCTGACAACATCAGATTACAGAAGAGTTATAAAGCCCATGTGAATCTGAAGTGACACAGGTCTAGCGGGCGTCTCTGGACGAGCGTCTCCGTCTCCTCAAACACCTTTGTAGGAGGCTGGATGGAGCCGCATAAATCACTGCGAGTCAAAACAGAGAAGCGGAGGGATGTTCATTTGATCTCCAGCGTAAAGGGTGGATCTAAATACAGCTGCTGTTTGTCTCAATAAAACACGCTGAGCTAATATAAACCGTCGCCCCCAGCCTCATGCGATGCATTTACCGACCGCTCCGGGGACACAGGCAAATGTTTACTTTCGGCATGTCCAAAAACATTGGCTTTGGGGGATCTGAGGGGAAAACATACGGCGGTCCAACCACATAGTAAACACATTGAGAGGAGCCGACGGCCTCATAAATCAAGCTGTGTTTGTTGGGAGGACTCTGAGGAATCTGCCATTGCAGGGACACTCATGCATAGAAGATGCAATACCTATTTTCTCGCAGCTGATTGTAATATGATACTAAAAGACTAAAATACAGTACACTATATTGCCAAAAGTATTTTACACTATATTTACCCCTCTAAATCCCTGAGTTCAGGTGTTCAATCCCTTCATGGCCACAGGTGTATAAATCAAGCACTAGGCATGCAGACGCTTCTACACACATTTGTGAAAGAATGGGTCGCGCTCAGGAGCTCAGTGAACTCAAGCGTGGGACCGTGATAGGTTGCCACCTGTGCAATAAGTCCATTCCTGAAATTTCCTCACTACTAAATATTCCACGCTCAACTGTTAGTGGGATTATAACAAAGTGGAAGCGATTGGGAACAACAGCAACTCAGCCATGAAGTGGTAGGCCACGTAAAATCACAGAGCGGGGTCAGCGCATGCTGAGGGTCACAGTGCGCAGAAGTCACCAACTTTCTGCAGAGTCAATAGCTCCAGACCTCCAAACTTCTGTGGCCTTCAGATGAGCTCAAGAACAATGCGGAGAGAGCTTCATGGAATGGGTTTCCATGGCCGAGCAGCTCATCCAAGCCTTACATCACCAAGTGCAATGCAAAGCGTGGGATGCAGTGGAGCAAAGCACGCCGCCACTGGACTCTAGAGCAGTGGAGACGTGTTCTCTGAGTGACCAATCACGCTTCTCTGTCTGACAATCCCATGGACGAGTCTGGGTTTGGAGGTTGCCAGGAGAACGGACTTGCCTGACTGCATTGTGCCAAGTGTAAAGTTTGGTGGAGGGGGGATTATGGGGTGGGGTTGTTTTTCAGGGGTTGGGCTTGGCCCCTTAGTTCCAGTGAAAGGAACTCTTAATGCTTCAGACATTTTGGACTTTGTGGGAACAGTTTGGGGACGGGGAAGTTTGCCCGACCTTTGGGATGAATTAGAGCGGAGACTGCGAGCCAGGCCTTCTCGTCCAACATCAGTGCCTGACCTCACAAATACGCTTCTAGAAGAATGGTCAAAAATGGCCTAAACCTTGTGGAAAGCCTTCCTAGAAGAGTTGAAGCTGTTAGAGCTGCAAAGGGTGGGCCGACTCCATATTAAACCCTACGGATTAAGAATGGGATGGCATTAAAGCTCATGTGCATGTAAAGGCAGGCAACCGTAAACTTTTGGAAATATAGTGCAAGTCCTAAAAAATTACAAAAGAGGCTTGTTTTTCAGGAGTTAGTGAAGCATCTTATATCTTATAGCGATATAAAAAACATGCAATAACTCTATTAATACCTTTCATAGCCGCTTCTTTAACAGTGGAATGGACCGGAATGATGTTCTTCTCCACCAGCTCTAGTGGGCCGGGTCTCAGAGCAATCTTCTCGTTCAGGTTGTCCGCAAGCCTGGCTCGCTTGAGTTTGGTCTGAGAATCTTGTGCAAGGCCTTCACCGGCCGGCTCTGAGCAATAAACACAAGTTCTTCACTCAAACACACAAATGATGAGGAACCAGAGTCACTCCAGAATAAACACTGAAACCAGTCTGAAGTGACAAACGCTCCAGCCAGAAAACATGATCAACTCACACCATGGCACATCATGTACACCGATCAGGCATAACATTATGACCATTGTGTTGGTCCCCCTTTTGCTGACCCGTCGAGGCATGGACCATGGTATCTGGCACCAAGATGTTAGCAGCAGATCCTTTAAGTCCTGTAAGTTGCGAGGTGGGGCCTCCATGGATCGGACTTGTTTGTTCAGCACATCCCACAGATGCTCAATTGGATTGAGATCTGGGGAATTTGGAGGCCAAGTCAACACCTCAAACTCGTTGTTGTGCTCCTCAAACCATTCCTGAAGCATTTGTGCTTTGTGTCAGGAGCATTATCCTGCTGGAAGAGCCACAGCCACCAGGGAATACCGTTTCCATGAAAGGCTGTACATGGTCTCAACAATGCTTAGGTAGGTGGTGCGTGTCAAAGTAACATCCACATGGATGGCAGGACCCAAGGTTTCCCAGCAGAACATTGCCCAAAGCATCACACTGCCTCCGCCGGCTTGCCTTCTTCCCATAGTGCATCCTGGTGCCATGTGTTCCCCAGGGAAGCCACGCACACGCACCCGGCCATCCACGTGATGTAAAAGAACACGTGATTCATCAGACCAGGCCACCTTCTTCCATTGCTCCGTGGTCCAGTTCTGATGCTCACGTGCCACTGTTGGTGCTTTCGGCGGTGGACAGGGGTCAGCATGGGCACCCTGACTGGTCAGCGGCTATGCCGCCCCATACGCAACAAACTGAGATGCTCTGTGTATTCTGACACCTTTCTATCAGAACCAGCATTAACTTCTTGAGCAGTTTGAGCTCCAGTAGCTCGTCTGTTTGATCGGACCACACGGGCCAGCCTTCGCTCTCCACGTGCATCAATGAGCCTTGGCCGCCCATGACCCTGTGTCCGGTTCACCGCTGTTCCTTCCTTGGAGCACTTTTGATAGATCCTGACCACTGCAGACCGGGAACACCCCACAAGAGCTGCAGTTTTGGAGATGCTCTGACCCAGTCGTCTAGCCATCACAATCTGGCCCTTGTCAAACTCGCTCAAATCCTTACGCTTGCCCATTTTTCCTGCTTCTAACACATCAACTTTGAGGACAAAATGTTCACTTGCTGCCGAATATATCCCACCCACTAACAGGAGCCGTGATGAAGAGAGCATCAGTGTTACTCACTTCACCGGTCATAATGTTATGCCTGATCGGTGTAAATGTTTATAAATAATATGCATTTAGTGACAAGAGCTGACAAAGAGTGACATTTAGGTTCATCAGACACCTAGATTAATCACTCAATGTATATACTTTACGATCAGAAGCTCTTACCTTGTAGAATGCGCATGTTGACGAGCTCCGATTTCTCTGGTCTGCTTCTGATTTTGTGTTTTAAGTAATCTCCAGTCTGAAACATCACGTTATGAAAAATTAAATATAACGAGTACACACTTTCACAATACATCTGTAGAGCTGCTAATGGCTGAATCAACTTTCATTCATAAATTATGAATTTTGCAGCATTAACAGTTATTGAACTGAACTTGATCTTGATACACTAGGGTTATTAATCCTCATATGAGAATGATTCCTGAAGGATCATGTGACACTGAAGACTGGAGTAATGATGATAAACTCAGCTTTGATCACAGGAATAAATCACACTTTACTGTATATTCACACAGAGAACAGCTGATCTACACTGGAGGAGTATTACACTGATCTACTGGAGTTATGAGCAGATTAATGAGCAGGA
>CM031954.1:20233959-20248959 GCA_018749465.1 Paracanthobrama guichenoti
TATCAAAAGCTCTCTTCTCATATTTAAAACATTGATCGTCTCTCCAAAACAGAAACATTCTCGCCGTGAGCGTACACAGGTCAAACGTTTCTGTAAAAAACTGAATGACCGCGTTTAAGAGCTTGACCTCAGATGGGACATTTTAATTTGTCCAAACGGCTTATGTAATCTGTACACGAGGCCTCACCGGACACGTCCACAGGGAACACACTGTATGAGTCCCATCAGAACAGCTCAATCACACACACACACACACACACACACACACACACACACACACACACACACACACACACACACACACACACACACACACACACACATCTGTCAAGCGTCAGAATACACTAACATGTGTCGCTCACAACACGCCACCGCTCTCCCATCATGCCCCTGTGCATCCTCACTTCCCCTGAGCATAGGCTCATTTCCCTTCACTCAAGGAAGAGCTCAATTTCGTCTGTAATTCCGGCCAGTAAAAGCCCTTGCGTGCCAAACCAGAGGAGAGCCGAGCTACAGTTCGACAGGCCGCAGTGACTCTTGAAGCAAAGAGGATCTTCACACATTCTGACATCGAGTTATTCAGTAACGTTTTCATCAGAAAGGTGGCAGCATTGTTCACCGATGGACCGCGAGCTACACGGAAAGGCTTTCACAGACGTGAAGAGATGTACAGAGACAGACAGAGAGAAAAGCAAGAGCCAATACTATAAACAAAGGTGAGAAGCAGGTAAAGGAGTGTATAATGCAAAAAATTATGTTTCCTCTCAATATTCTTGTTTTCCAGCACAAACACATCAAGATACATTTACTTGTGTTTACATTTAATGACTTTTTATGTAAAAACACATCAAAATGAAGTGAGTTAAACTTAATATAAAGGGATGTTTTTTCTTGTTTAAAGCATAAACTAATCTTTTATTTAGAAAACATCAGTAACACATGATTTGACAGTGTCCTTGTTACATATATTACATGTACTTACCATAGTAATAACAGCAAATTATGCAGAATTACATGCAACTAACACTCAACTAAACCCTAACCCTAGAGTAAGGACATGTAGTGAATCGATATTACTCAGTGCTTTAATATATAATTACACTCTAACAATGACACATTCAAATAAAGTGTGACCTAAACATCTTAAGTCCTTCTCCAGTAAATGTATCTTGGTTTAGGAATGCTTAGGAAAGACAGAAACACTAAGAAAATCAGTTTTTGCTGTGCGGTCATGTCGAGGTTAAGTGACAGAGGTCACACCTGATGACCCTTGACCCCTGTTTCAGAGCACTTAAGGCTGTTGGAGGCAGTGTGTCTAAAAGCGTATGCAACAACCAAAGGTACCAAGCTTCATATTCCAGAGTAAAGTCCTCCTCAAACACATCTTTGAAATGATCTTGATCATGAAAAAGAGTTTCTTTTGGAGGCAAAACTAAAAGTCTCACCTGATTTGAACTTGCTGCGGATCAGAACGGAGTGTTCAGAGCCCAGAAGAGTCATTGTGCTTCCCGTGTCAAAGCATCAGCGGCTCGTCCAGCCTCTCTCAGACCTCGAGCGCATCCACACACAGCCTGACCGAGAGTCTGCTCCGCTCACAGAGCGCTCTGGCCCCACACACAACTGACTCTCTGCTCCATGAGAGAGAAACTGATACGCGACGGCCGCTGGGAGGGTCTTAAAGCAGAGGAGGCTCGACTGAGACCCTCCTCCTGTGAGCACACACACACACACACACACACTGCAAAACATCAGGCTCTTCATCAGTGTTGTTTCAGTACAAAACGTTCTTAGACCAACACATTTACTGGTGAAGCAAAATGACACAAGATATTAAGTCTTGTTTTCTGAAAAATTAAAAAAAGTGAGTTTGTGCTTAAAACAAGATATCTGCCACTGGGGTTTTCTCTCTGAATTATGTCTGTTTTTCTGACCCCACTGACACATATTTGTTCATATTTGTATAACTCATTTAATATCTTAAAGTGTCCCTTTTGTGCTTTTTCAGATATTCCTGTAGTGTGTAATAAAGCTCTGCAAAGATCAGATAAAAGTTTTTGTCTCTTAAAAGAAAGAAGCGATTCTGAACTGAAACGAGTCGTCAGTAATTCAGTCTCACCTCTCGCTGAACCTGCATAGGTTTATAACTAATTTGCATGATGCCAGTCTCTGGTCTTGATTGGCTGAGCAGTGTCTGTTAGCCCCGCCCTCACTCCCTGTAGTCGTCTCTGAGACTGGAAGAGTTTGGTTGGTGTTGTTCATGTGGAGGAGACGCTGTTTTCTGCTGAGATTGAGACGGTCAAACCCACACCATCGTTACTGTTCCTATCACTGTGTGTCAAGAGCTGAGATTCAGATATGATAATGAGCGCTTGCTTTCTGACCAATCACAGCAGAGCAGCTCTCAGAGAAATCACGGTCATCTTAAAATCATACACTATATTGCCAAAAGTTTTGTGAAGCCTGTCTTTACATGCATCCCATTCCTAATCCGTAGGGTTTAATATGGAGTCGGCCCACCCTTTGCAGCTCTAACAGCTTCAGCTCTTCTGGGAAGGCTTTCCACAAGGTTTAGGAGTGTGTTTATGGGAATTTTTGACCATTCTTCTAGAAGCGCATTTGTGAGGTCAGGCACTGATGTTGGACGAGGACAAGGTTGGGAGCATGAAATTGTCCAAAATGTCTTGGTCTGCTGAAGCATTAAGAGTTCCTTTCACTGGAACTAAGGGGCCAAGCCCCCCCTGAAAAACAACCCCACCCCATAATCCCCCCTCCACCAAACTTTACACTTGGCACAATGCAGTCAGGCAAGTCCCGTTCTCATGGCAACCGCCGAACCCAGACTCGTCCATGGGATTGTCAGACAGAGAAGCGTGATTGGTCACTCCAGAGAACACGTCTCCACTGCTCTAGAGTCCAGTGGCGGCGTGCTTTACTCCACTGCATCCCACGCTTTGCATTGCACTTGGTGATGTAAGGCTTGGATGAGCTGCTCGGCCATGGAAACCCATTCCATGAAGCTCTCTACGCACTGTGATTTTACGTGGCCTACTACTTCGTGGCTGAGTTGCTGTTGTTCCCAATCGCTTCCACTTTGTTATAATCCCACTAAGAGTTGAGCGTGGAATATTTAGTAGTGAGGAAATTTCAGGAATGGACTTATTGCACAGGTGGCAACCTATCACAGTCCCACGCTTGAGTTCACTGAGCTCCTGAGAGCGAGCCATTCTTTCACAAATGTGTGTAGAAGCGTCTGCATGCCTAGTGCTTGATTTATACACCTGTGGCCATGAAGGGATTGAACACCTGAACTCAGGGATTTGGAGGGGCGGCCCAATACTTCTGGCAATATAGTGTATGATAATGAGCATTTACTTTCTGATCAGAGCAGAGATGCAGGGTTTAGAGAGACTAAATCTTTGATGGAAGCGTTTCAGACACTGAGAGAGAAGAGCTGAAGCTGCGGTGGAGATTAGGAGATCATTAGTGTTTTTTGATGTGATACATGTAAACCTGTTGTAGGAGACGCCAGAACAACATTAGGAACCATTAAAACAGCATCATGGGGGGTTTGAATAATTTTGCTTCTCCAGTAATCTTGATGTAAGAATGTTCAGATATTTGTACTGGAAAACAAGACAGAAACACAGAGGAAACATGGAGACAAACTCAAATGAACATGTGGTCTTAATTAGCAGCAGAAAGCAGTATTTTATGATTATCTGCATTTGAAGTGTGGGAGAGTTTAATACTCAGATCTCTTAAGCATGTAATGTGCAGCCAGTTGGTCAGTCAGTATCCGTTATCTTATCTTTAGTGTTGGATTCTCCACTCGGAAAACAAGCAGCCCTTCCTCCGGCTCCCACAGGCAGTCAAAACACCGGTCAGAGCTTCTCTGTCTCCGGTCACAGCACACATTACTCCACACGGACACATACTCAACCGGCCGGTCCATGTACCGCCCCTGAGCGCTGGCACTGAACGCTGGCAGAACCGCCGCTCTTTCTGTGCACCCAAGACTGAGATGTGCTGTTGTGTGCTTTGAGCAAGCCTTTTAAATCAGTCCATTCATTCAAAAGTGGACAAATATGGAATTAAGAACTGTAATGTACATTGAGCCATGGGGTTTTGATTTGTTCTCCCTATTACTGATTAATGCTGCGAATACTGTCGCTAATCTGACCAACAACCATATTTGCATCACTGTCAGATCAGATCGCACATGAGATATCATTATATATCATTAGTCTCTCATACGCACAAACGTGATGACATGGAGACTTGTGTTTACTTGTTGCAATTTTTGAATGAGGAAATAAAACTACTTCTGTCGAATGTGTCTCCACTGAAATAAAAAATAAATTGTGTTTAAATTAAGAAAAAAAGTCACCGTGTAAGATATAAAGAAACAGAGTCATAACAAAATTTTGAATTATAAAGTTGCAATTACAAGAAATAGTGACTTAAACTCACATTGTGAAGTAAAAGTAAAGTTGTGAGAAATGGTCACAATTGTGTGAAATAAAGTTGCAAATAAAAGAATCTTGCTTTGTGAAATCAGGGGTCCAGACTGCAATAGAACTGCCATTTCTGTTACATATGAGATACATCAAATGGCAAACAAAAGCGGAACGGAACCATGCTACTCGTTTGAGCTGGTGCAGAAATCAAGCATAGTGTCAGTTCTGGCAGGTCATGGTGGTCAAGCTCGCATCAGCTGACTGTCAGCCGATCACGTCTACCTATAGGAACATGATGTCTATCACAGCACGCATATATAAGCTCCTTCAGTACCGTCAGCCGATCACGTCTACCTATAGGAACACGACGTCTATCACAGCACGCATATATAAGCTCCTTCAGTACTGTCAGCTGATCACGTCTACTCTACCTATAGGAACACAACGTCGATCACAGCACGCATATATAAGCTCCTTCAGTACCGTCAGCCGATCACGTCTACCTATAGGAACATGATGTCTATCACAGCACGCATATATAAGCTCCTTCAGTACCGTCAGCCGATCGCGTCTACTCTACCTATAGGAACACAACGTCTATCACAGCACGCATATATAAGCTCCTTCAGTACCGTCAGCCGATCACGTCTACCTATAGGAACATGACGTCTATCACAGCACACATATATAAGCTCCTTCAGTACCGTCAGCCGATCGCGTCTACTCTACCTATAGGAACACAACGTCTATCACAGCACGCATATATAAGCTCCTTCAGTACCGTCAGCCGATCACGTCTACCTATAGGAACATGACGTCTATCACAGCACACATATATAAGCTCCTTCAGTACCGTCAGCCCGATCGCGTCTCTACCTATAGGAACACAACGTCTATCACAGCACGCATATATAAGCTCCTTCAGTACCGTCAGCCGATCACGTCTACCTATAGGAACATGGCGTCTATCACAGCACACATATATAAGCTCCTTCAGTACCGTCAGCACGATCGCGTCTACTCTACCTATAGGAACACAACGCGTCTATCACAGCACGCATATATAAGCTCCTTCAGTACCGTCAGCCGATCACGTCTACCTATAGGAACATGATGTCTATCACAGCACGCATATATAAGCTCCTTCAGTACTGTCAGCCGATCACGTCTACCTATAGGAACACGACGTCTATCACAGCACACATATATAAGCTCCTTCAGTACCGTCAGCCGATCGCGTCTACTCTACCTATAGGAACACAACGTCTATCACAGCACGCATATATAAGCTCCTTCAGTACTGTCAGCCGATCACATCTACCTATAGGAACACGACGTCTATCACAGCACACATATATAAGCTCCTTCAGTACTGTCAGCCGATCACGTCTACCTAGAGGAACACGACGTCTATCACAGCGCACATATATAAGCTCCTTCAGTACTGTCAGCCGATCACGTCTACCTAGAGGAACACGACGTCTATCACAGCACGCATATATAAGCTCCTTCAGTACTGTCAGCCGATCACGTCTACCTATAGAAACACGACGTCTATCACAGCACGCATATATAAGCTCCTTCAGTACTGTCAGCCGATCACGTCTACCTATAGGAACACGACGTCTATCACACCACGCATATATAAGCTCCTTCAGTACTGTCAGCCGATCACGTCTACCTATAGGAACACGACGACTATCACACCACGCATATATAAGCTCCTTCAGTACTGTCAGCCGATCACGACTACCTATAGGAACACGACGTCTATCACAGCACGCATATATAAGCTCCTTCAGTACTGTCAGCCGATCACGTCTACCTATAGGAACACGACGTCTATCACACCACGCATATATAAGCTCCTTCAGTACTGTCAGCGATCCACGACTTCACCCTATAGAATAACTCCGCACAGTATCATCATAATATATAAGCTCCTTCAGTACTGTCAGCCGATCACGATTACCTATAGGAACACGACGTCTATCACAGCACACATATATAAGCTCCTTCAGTACTGTCAGCCGATCACGCCTACCTATAGAAACACCTTCGTCTCACACACACATATATATAAGCTCCTTCAGTACTGTCAGCCGATCACGTCTACCTATAGGAACACGACGTCTATCAGGGCACACATATATAAGCTCCTTCACTATCACAGCATACATATATAAGCTCCTTCAGTATCACGGCACACATATATAAGCTCCTTCAGTATCACGGCACACATATATAAGCTCCTTCAGTATCACAGCAAACATATAAAAGCTCCTTCAGTATCACAGCACACACGTATATAAGCTCCTTCAGTATCACAGCACACACACGTATATAAGCTCCTTCAGTATCACGGCACACACATATATAAGCTCCTTCAGTATCACGGCACACACATATATAAGCTCCTTCAGTATCACAGCACACACATATATAAGCTCCTTCAGTATCACGGCACACACGTATATAAGCTCCTTCAGTATCACGGCACACACATATATAAGCTCCTTCAGTATCACGGCACACACATATATAAGCTCCTTCAGTATCACGGCACACACATATATAAGCTCCTTCAGTATCACGGCACACACATATATAAGCTCCTTCAGTATCACGGCACACACATATAAGCTCCTCAGTATCACGGCACACACACATATATAAGCTCCTTCAGTATCACGGCACACACGTATATAAGCTCCTTCAGTATCACGGCACACACATATAAGCTCCTTCAGTATCACGGCACACACACATATATAAGCTCCTTCAGTATCACAGCACACACACATTTATAAGCTCCTTCAGTATCACAGCACACACACGTATATAAGCTCCTTCAGTATCACACACACACATATATATAGCTCCTTCAGTATCACAGCACACACATATATATAAGCTCCTTCAGTATCACAGCACACACATATATAAGCTCCTTCAGTATCACAGTACACACATATATAAGCTCCTTCAGTATCACGGCACACACGTATATAAGCTCCTTCAGTATCACGGCACACACGTATATAAGCTCCTTCAGTATCACGGCACACACCTATATAAGCTCCTTCAGTATCACGGCACACACATATATAAGCTCCATCACGGCACACACATATATAAGCTCATTCAGTATCACAGCACACACGTATATAAGCTCCTTCAGTATCACGGCACACACATATATAAGCTCCTTCAGTATCACACACACACACGTATATAAGCTCCTTCAGTATCACACACACACGTATATAAGCTCCTTCAGTATCACACACACACACACACATATAAAGCTCCTTCAGTATCACACACACACTTATATAAGCTCCTTCAGTATCACAGCACACACACTTATATAAGCTCCTTCAGTATCACACGGCACACACATATATAAGCTCCTTCAGTATCACAGCACACACGTATATAAGCTCCTTCAGTATCACAGCACACACGTATATAAGCTCCTTCAGTATCACGACACACACACATATATAAGCTCCTTCAGTATCACGGCACACACACGTATATAAGCTCCTTCAGTATCACGGCACACACGTATATAAGCTCCTTCAGTATCATGCCACACACACGTATATAAGCTCCTTCAGTATCACAGCACACACACACGTATATAAGCTCCTTCAGTATCACAGCACACACATATATAAGCTCCTTCAGTATCACGGCACACACACGTATATAAGCTCCTTCAGTATCACACACACACACACGTATATAAGCTCCTTCAGTATCACGCACACACACATATATAAGCTCCTTCAGTATCACGGCACACACATATATAAGCTCCTTCAGTATCACGGCACACACACACACACGTATATAAGCTCCTTCAGTATCACACACACACACACACTTATATAAGCTCCTTCAGTATCACGGCACACACATATATAAGCTCCTTCAGTATCACACACACGCACACACACACACATATATAGCTCCTTCAGTATCACAGCACACACGTATATAAGCTCCTTCAGTATCACACACACATATATAAGCTCCTTCACACACACATATATAAGCTCCTTCAGTATCACAGCACACACATATATAAGCTCCTTCAGTATCACAGCACACACATATATAAAGCTCCTTCAGTATCACGGCACACACACGTATATAAGCTCCTTCAGTATCACAGCACACACATATATAAGCTCCTTCAGTATCACAGCACACACACATATATAACCTCCTTCAGTATCACGGCACGCACATATAGTCCTTCAGTATCACAGCACACACATATATAAGCTCCTTCAGTATCACGGCACACACACGTATATAAGCTCCTTCAGTATCACAGCACACATGTATATAAGCTCCTTCAGTATCACGGCACACACATATATAAGCTCCTTCAGTATCACGGCACACACACGTATATAAGCTCCTTCAGTATCACAGCACACACATATAGTCCTTCAGTATCACGGCACACACATATATAAGCTCCTTCAGTATCACGGCACACACATATATAAGCTCCTTCAGTATCACAGCACACACATATATATAAGCTCCTTCAGTATCACGGCACACACACATATATAAGCTCCTTCAGTATCACAGCACACACATATATAAGCTCCTTCAGTATCACTCCTTCAGTATCACACACGTATATAAGCTCCTTCAGTATCACAGCACACACACGTATATAAGCTCCTTCAGTATCACAGCACACACATATATAGCTCCTTCAGTGTCACACACACACGTATAGAAGCTCCTTCAGTGTCACGGCACACACATGTATATAAGCTCCTTCAGTATCACACACACACGTATATAAGCTCCTTCAGTATCACGGCACACATATATAAGCTCCTTCAGTATCACAGCACACACACGTATATAAGCTCCTTCAGTATCACGGCACACACACGTATATAAGCTCCTTCAGTATCACGGCACACACACGTATATAAGCTCCTTCAGTATCACGGCACACACGTATATAAGCTCCTTCAGTATCACAGCACACACAGTATCACACACACACGTATATAAGCTCCTTCAGTATCACAGCACACACACACGTATATAAGCTCCTTCAGTATCACAGCACACACACGTATATAAGCTCCTTCAGTATCACAGCACACACATATATAAGCTCCTTCAGTATCACAGCACACACATATATAAGCTCCTTCAGTATCACAGCACACACACATATATAAGCTCCTTCAGTATCACAGCACACACACACGTATATAAGCTCCTTCAGTATCACAGCACACACATATATAAGCTCCTTCAGTATCACGGCACACACGTATATAAGCTCCTTCAGTATCACGGCACACACACACACGTATATAAGCTCCTTCAGTATCACGGCACACACATATATAAGCTCCTTCAGTATCACGGCACACACGTATATAAGCTCCTTCAGTATCACGGCACACACGTATATAAGCTCCTTCAGTATCACAGCACACACATTATATAAGCTCCTTCAGTATCACAGCACACACGTATATAAGCTCCTTCAGTATCACGGCACACACGTATATAAGCTCCTTCAGTATCACGGCACACACACATATAAAGCTCCTTCAGTATCACAGCACACACATATATAAGCTCCTTCAGTATCACGGCACACACACATATATAAGCTCCTTCAGTATCACGGCACACACACACGTATATAAGCTCCTTCAGTATCACGGCACACACATATATAAGCTCCTTCAGTATCACACATATATAAGCTCCTTCAGTATCACACACACGTATATAAGCTCCTTCAGTATCACAGCACACACATATATAAGCTCCTTCAGTATCACACACACGATATATAGCACACACACACGTATATAAGCTCCTTCAGTATCACGGCACACACATATATATAAGCTCCTTCAGTATCACGGCACACACATATATAAGGTCCTTCAGTATCACAGCACACACATATATATAAGCTCCTTCAGTATCACGGCACACACACATACACGCACCTAAAGTATTATTACAGCACACCATATAAGCTCCTAGTGTCACACACACACCTTATAAGCTCCTTCAGAACTGCCTTAATTCTACGTGGCATTGATTCATAAGGTGCTGAAAGCTCCTTCAGTATCAGAAATGTTGGCCCATATTGATAGGATAGCATCTTGCAGTTGATGGAAGCTTTCAGTGGGATGCACATCCAGGGCAAGCTCCTTCAGTATCACACCACATATAAAAGATGCTCTCATTTATAAGCTCCTTCAGTATCACACACACATATATAAGCTCCTTCAGTGACACACACACCATATAGTACCACAGCACACACACGATACTCATTGTATCATGTTCAAGATATAAGCAGTTCACAAACGATTGGAAGCTCCTTCAGTATCACAGCACATGGTGCATTATCCTGCTGGTATCACAGCCATCAGAGAATGGGTACATGGTGGTCATAAAGGGATGGACATGGTCAGAAACAATGCTCAGGTAGGCACGTGGCATTTATAAGCTCCTTCCCAGTATCACTAAGGGGCCTATAGTGCTCCTTCAGTATCAGTAAAAGCTCCAGTATCCCACACCATTACAAGCTCCTTCAGTATCACACACACACAGTGGTACAAGGCATGTATGGATCAATGTTCTCATTCTGTATCGCCAAATTCTGACTCTACCATCTGAATGTCTCAGTACAGAAATCGAGACTCATCAGACCAGGCAACACACGTTTATAAGCTCCTTCAGTATCACAGCCAATTTATAAGCTCCTTCAGTAAATTGTAGCCTTTTTTCCCTTCACACACAGATTAGTTCAGTATAGTAAGCTCTTCAGTATGCTGTTGTATATATTTCCTTCAGTATCACACACGTGTTGTAAGCTCACAAATCACGGCACACACACATGCTGCATACCTCGTATATAAGCTCCTTTAGTTCAGTCACACAGTTGCCTTCAGTATCTTCTATCAGCTTGTAATCACACACGCCCATTCTCCTCTGACCTCTCCTTAGCATCATCACAAGGCATATAAGCCCTTCACAGGACTGCCGCATACTGGATATTTTCCTTCAGTCACACACGCATATCTCCTTCAGTAAACCCTAGAAATGGTTGTATCGTATATAAGCTCCTTCAGTAACACACACAGCAGACACACACATTGTGATAAGCTCCTTCAGTATCACGCCACACATGCCACGCTCAAAATTGCTATAAATCTCCTTTCAGTATCACCATTCTGACATTCAGTTTGGAGTATCACAGAGATTGTCCTTCAGTATCACCACACCCACACGTAAATGCATTGAGTATCACAACACACACACCATAAAGCTCCTTCAGTATCACATTAGATAAAGCTCCTTCAGTTCATGAGAAACAAACAGGCTCCTTCAGTATCACAGCACACACACGTATATAAGCTCCTTCAGTATCACGGCACACACATATATAAGCTCCTTCAGTATCACGGCACACACACATATAAGCAGTATCACACACACACATATATAAGCTCCTTCAGTATCACACACACACGTATATAAGCTCCTTCAGTATCACGGCACACACGTATATAAGCTCCTTCAGTATCACAGCACACACATATATAAGCTCCTTCAGTATCACACACACACGTATATAAGCTCCTTCAGTATCACACTGCTCCTTCAGTATCACACACATATATAAGCTCCTTCAGTATCACACACACGTATATAAGCTCCTATCACACATATATAGCTCACACACACATATATATAAGCTCCTTCAGTATCACAGCACACACACTTATATAAGCTCCTTCAGTATCACAGCACACACACTTATATAAGCTCCTTCAGTATCACAGCACACACATATATAGCTCCTTCAGTATCACACACATATACACACAGCACACACACGTATAAGCTCCTTCAGTATCACAGCACACACATATAAGCTCCTTCAGTATCACACACACACGTATATAAGCTCCTTCAGTATCTCACACACGTATAGAAGCTCCTTCAGTATCACGGCACACACATATATATAAGCTCCTTCAGTATCACGGCACACACACATATATAAGCTCCTTCAGTATCACGGCACACACATATATAAGCTCCTTCAGTATCACAGCAGTATCACGGCACACACACATCACATTTGCACGTATATAAGCTCCTTCAGTATCACACACACATATATAAGCTCCTTCAGTGTCACGGCACACACATGTATATAAGCTCCTTCAGTATCACGGCGCACACACATAAGCTCCTTCAGTATCACGGCACAGCTAAGCCCTTCAGTATCACGGCACACACATATATAAGCTCCTTCAGTATCACAGCACACGTATATAAGCTCCTTCAGTATCACAGCACACACATATATAAGCTCCTTCAGTATCACAGCACACACATATATAAGCTCCTTCAGTATCACACACACACACACTTATATAAGCTCCTTCAGTATCACAGCACACACATATATAAGCTCCTTCAGTATCACACACACACACGTATATAAGCTCCTTCAGTATCACAGCACACACACACGTATATAAGCTCCTTCAGTATCACAGCACACACATATATAAAGCTCCTTCAGTATCACAGCACACACACGTATATAAGCTCCTTCAGTATCACAGCACACACACATATATAAGCTCCTTCAGTATCACAGCACACACACACGTATATAAGCTCCTTCAGTATCACAGCACACACACACATATATAAGCTCCTTCAGTATCACAGCACACACACATATATAAGCTCCTTCAGTATCACACACGTATATAAGCTCCTTCAGTATATAAGCTCCTTCAGTATCACAGCACACACACACGTATATAAGCTCCTTCAGTATCAGCTCAAGCTATCACGTATATAAGCTCCTTCAGTATCACAGCACACATATATAAGCTCCTTCAGTATCACAGCACACACGTATATAAGCTCCTTCAGTATCACAGCACACACACATATATAAGCTCCTTCAGTATCACACACACACGTCCTCCTTCAGTATCACAGCACACACACATATAAGCTCCTTCAGTATCACAGCACATGTATATAAGCTCCTTCAGTATCACAGCACACGTATATAAGCTCCTTCAGTATCACACACACACATATAAGCTCCTTCAGTATCACAGCACACACACAGTACACATATAAAGCTCCTTCAGTAATCACAGCACACACATATAAGCTCCTTCAGTATCACAGCACACACACTTATATAAGCTCCTTCAGTATCACAGCACACACACGTATATAAGCTCCTTCAGTATCACAGCACACACACGTATATAAGCTCCTTCAGTATCACACACACGTATATAAGCTCCTTCAGTATCACACACACACACGTATATAAGCTCCTTCAGTATCACAGCACACACACGTATAAGCTCCTTCAGTATCACGGCACACACATATATAAGCACTTCAGTATCACGGCACACACACATATAAGCTCCTTCAGTATCACAGCACACGTATATAAGCTCCTTCAGTATCACAGCACACGTATATAAGCTCCTTCAGTATCACAGCACACACACTTATATAAGCTCCTTCAGTATCACAGCACACACACGTATATAAGCTCCTTCAGTATCACAGCACACACACGTATATAAGCTCCTTCAGTATCACAGCACACACATTTATATAAGCTCCTTCAGTATCACAGCACCTTCAGTATAAGCTCCTTCAGTATCACAGCACACACATATATAAGCTCCTTCAGTATCACAGCACACACATATATAAGCTCCTTCAGTATCACATACACACACATATAAGCTCCTTCAGTATCACACACACACATAAGCTATAAGCTCCTTCAGTATCACAGCACACACATATATAAGCTCCTTCAGTATCACAGCACACACATATATAAGCTCCTTCAGTTCAGTATCACTCCTTCAGTACACACACACACATATATAAGCTCCTTCAGTATCACAGCACACACACATATAAGCTCCTTCAGTATCACAGCTCCTTCAGTATCACAGCACACACATATAAAGCTCCTTCAGTATCACAGCTCCTTCAGTATCACAGCACACACATATATAAGCTCCTTCAGTATCACACACACACACACACATATAAGCTCCTTCAGTATCACAGCACACACATATAAAGCTCCTTCAGTATCACACACACACACGTATATAAGCTCCTTCAGTATCACAGCACACACATATATAAGCTCCTTCAGTATCACAGCACACACATATATAAGCTCCTTCAGTATCACAGCACACGTATATAAGCTCCTTCAGTATCACACACACACATATAGTCCTTCAGTATCACAGCACACACATATATAAGCTCCTTCAGTATCACAGCACACACATATATAAGCTCCTTCAGTATCACAGCACACACACGTATATAAGCTCCTTCAGTATCACAGCACACACGTATATAAGCTCCTTCAGTATCACAGCACACACACGTATATATAAGCTCCTTCAGTATCACAGCACACACACGTATA
>CM031954.1:20253959-20283959 GCA_018749465.1 Paracanthobrama guichenoti
CAGAGAGATCTGTGTTGAGCCGGCAACAGACAATCCTCCTGGAATCCAAAACATCGCGGAGCTTGGGACCTCCATACTGAATCTGGACTGCGGTTTTAATTTCTGTTTAGCTTTTGGGAATTAACTTTGTCTGAGAGGCTGGATGTAGGACGACGGCAGAGGAAGAAATATGTATGAATGACTATATACATATACACCGATCAGGCATTACATTATGACCACTGACAGGTGAAGTGAATAACACTGATGATCTCTTCATCACGGCTCCTGTTAGTGGGTGGGATATATTCGGCAGCAAGTGAACATTTTGTCCTCAAAGTTGATGTGTTAGAAGCAGGAAAAATGGGCAAGCGTAAGGATTTGAGCGAGTTTGACAAGGGCCAGATTGTGATGGCTAGACGACTGGGTCAGAGCATCTCCAAAACTGCAGCTCTTGTGGGGTGTTCCCGGTCTGCAGTGGTCAGGATCTATCAAAAGTGCTCCAAGGAAGGAACAGCGGTGAACCGGACACAGGGTCATGGGCGGCCAAGGCTCATTGATGCACGTGGGGAGCGAAGGCTGGCCCGTGTGGTCCGATCAAACAGACGAGCTACTGGAGCTCAAACTGCTCAAGAAGTTAATGCTGGTTGGTCAGGGCTGTTTTGGCAGCAAAAGGGGGATCAACACAATATTACAAAGGTGATCATAATGTTATGCCTGATTGGTGTCAGATTAAGATTAATGTCAGATCATCATCATCTTAATTTGGAAATATTTGGCGAAACGGTAGTTTGCAGTCTTGCAAGTGTATCGAATGTGATGCAAAATAAAGAAACAAACAAAATAGTGGCAAAAAAAGGTTTTTTTTGTGTCTGATTCACAAAATGACTCTTATGAGCCAGTTCTCATTTTAATGAATCAAAAGAATGATTCACCAAATAAATGAATCTTCTGAGATGCTTCTTTTAATGAGTTTTCACCGGTTTGCATCATTGCTGTTCATTGTACAGCATCTCATTTCTTTTATAACTGAAATATATCCACGTAAATCAGAATGAAATTGTAACGTAATGAATGATCAGAGAAGAAGGAGGCGGAAACCGGCGAACATTTAAAAACTTTACTCAAAAATAAACAAACCAAAACATAATAACAGCGGCAGCCCCTCACGGCCGACTGCCGCCTACATACAAAACAAAACACAACATAAAGTCCAGGCCTGGTCCTCTCTCATCTTACACGTCGCTCCTCCTTTTATGCTCCCGTCACTCCTCCATGAGACGAGACCGGTGTGGCGCACAGCTGACGCTCATTAACATTCGCCACCGGCCCGCTCTCACGGTCCCTCGCCTCGCCACAGAAATCAAATTAGAAATCACACACTGCTGAACCGAATCAGGACATCTATACTGACGCTCATGAACACACAACAGGGAAAAATGTAATACTATTAAGGGCCCTCAAAAAAGGGGGTAAATATTTGTGCACACAAACCTCACGCACACATTAAAATTCATCTCCAGGTAGAAATACGCCATGCCTAAGAATCCATTGACACTGTGTTCAACAAAAACAATCTACATCAGAAACATGCATCCAAAGCGCCGGATCGCTCCGCTCGCTCTGGAAGAACAACACTGCTTGGTTTCCGTCAGATAAACGCAGATCTGTTGTCATAGTTTGATTTATGATTGGAAAGAAAGAGTTGTATATGTTTGGGTCAGATCTCTGAACATGTAACACACGTGTTTAGTCTAAAGACTACTGTATATGTTGAGGAATGTATGTGGCGTGTAGGTCAGCGTCACTTGGGTCTCGTGAGCGTTATGTATTCCCCGAATATATAAGCTCTTGAAGGACGTCATGCTACATCTGTGAGATCTGGATGTCCGTGTTTTGTGTGAATGTCATGGAGATGCTGCACAGCGTAAGATGTTCCTCTTGTTTATGGTGGCCATTAAACCTGTGCTTCACATTCATCTGTGCAACTTTTGTTTAATCTCTCCTGTTTTTTCTTCTTTAGGGACTCATCTGGGCGTGTTGTGCAGGAACATCATGCCAAGGTATTCAAGTGGTTAGCAACTGAATTGTGTTTGAGGTCTTATTATATGATGGAGTGTTTCGTGTTCTCCGACGCCTGTCCTGGTGTTTGTCTGAAACCTCATTTCTGAAATGTCTTATCACTCCGGTAAGAAGGCGTCTGCTAAAGGCACAAGTCTACTTATTTTCAGTGAATTCGTTCAAACATTCTCATTTACTCATGTCGAGCTGAACACTTTTGACCAGCACTATTCTGTGCAACATACAAAAAAAGTAAATGTAATTTTAAAATGTTATAACACTTATATTTATATTATATTACAAAATTATATTTAAATTATAAAATGATATTTATGTCACATTTTATTTTTGTGCACCAAAGACACAAAATAAAATTAAAAAAATGTAATTTTATATACACTCATCTAAAGGATTATTAGGAACACCTGTTAAATTTCTCATTAATGCAATTATCTAATCAACCAATCACATGGCAGTTGCTTCAATGCATTTAGGGGTGTGGTCCTGGTCAAGACAATCTCCTGAACTCCAAACTGAATGTCAGAATGGGAAAGAAAGGTGATTTAAGCAATTTTGAGCGTGGCATGGTTGTTGGTGCCAGACGGGCCGGTCTGAGTATTTCACAATCTGCTCAGTTACTGGGATTTTCACGCACAACCATTTCTAGGGTTTACAAAGAATGGTGTGAAAAGGAAAAACATCCAGTATGCGGCAGTCCTGTGGGGCGAAAAAATGCCTTGTTGATGCTAGAGGTCAGAGGAGAATGGGCCGACTGATTCAAGCTGATAGAAGAGCAACTTTGACTGAAATAACCACTCGTTACAACCGAGGTATGCAGCAAAGCATTTGTGAAGCCACAACATGCACAACCTTGAGGCGGATGGGCTACAACAGCAGAAGACCCCACCGGTACCACTCATCTCCACTACAAATAGGAAAAAGAGGCTACAATTTGCACAAGCTCACCAAAATTGGACAGTTGAAGACTGGAAAAATGTTGCCTGGTCTGATGAGTCTCGATTTCTGTTGAGACATTCAGATGGTAGAGTCAGAATTTGGCGTAAACAGAATGAGAACATGGATCCATCATGCCTTGTTACCACTGTGCAGGCTGGTGGTGGTGGTGTAATGGTGTGGGGATGTTTTCTTGGCACACTTTAGGCCCCTTAGTGCCAATTGGGCATCGTTTAAATGCCACGGCCTACCTGAGCATTGTTTCTGACCATGTCCATCCCTTTATGACCACCATGTACCCATTCTCTGATGGCTACTTCCAGCAGGATAATGCACCATGTCACAAAGCTCCAATCATTTCAAATTGGTTTCTTGAACATGACAATGAGTTCACTGTACTAAAATGGCCCCCACAGTCACCAGATCTCAACCCAATAGAGCATCTTTGGGATGTGGTGGAACGGGAGCTTCGTGCCCTGGATGTGCATCCCACAAATCTCCATCAACTGCAAGATGCTATCCTATCAATATGGGCCAACATTTCTAAAGAATGCTTTCAGCACCTTGTTGAATCAATGCCACGTAGAATTAAGGCAGTTCTGAAGGCGAAAGGTCAAACACAGTATTAGTATGGTGTTCCTAATAATCCTGACAGGTGAGTGTATATATATATATATATATATATATAATACAATAAAATATGTACACACAAAAAATAAAATACATTTTATATTTATATTAAATTACTTATATATACATTATAAAATGGCATTTATATTTTATTTTTATGAGTCTTCAGTGCACAAAAATCTTCACACAAAAAGTCATTTTTATTATTTTTAATATAATATAAATATATAAGTAAATCATTTTAAAGTCTGTAATGTAATGGAGAATCATTAGGCCATTTTTACAGTACTGTTGTTGTGCATTTGTGTCTGTTCTACAGCTTGAAGGGTAAAAAGTATGTCAATACTGAATAAAAGAAAAAGAAATAAAAACGCTCTCGATCCACACACTAACTAACCCATAATAACACGTCATTTTACAGCAATCCAACCCAACCCTTGGGTCAATGCACTTTGCACACACACTGTTTTAAAGTGCGGCTCCTCTCTTCTCTATGAGTGGCTTTGTTAACTCTCATCTCTGTGACCTCTGACCTTCACTCTGACGGGTCAGTCTCCCATCACCTCGTCCACGCTGCAGCGCAGAGTTTTGAATAGTGCAAATATTTGTCTTTTCCATGTCTTGGATCGATTCAAACACCTCCAAACGGCCCCGGCTGAAACATGCTGTCAAGCGGTTCATTTTTCCTACCGACGAGGAA
Source organism: Paracanthobrama guichenoti (assembly GCA_018749465.1). NCBI lineage: Eukaryota > Metazoa > Chordata > Actinopteri > Cypriniformes > Gobionidae > Paracanthobrama > Paracanthobrama guichenoti. Next base: position 20,258,284 of record CM031954.1, read on the forward strand.
AGACCAAGGCTGTATTTTTGTTGGTCCAGGCAAGTTCCCACAGTGTCACATGCCATAAAGCGGCCTGCATTTATTTGATGGAGATGGAGCAGCCATATGGCGACCCTGTCAGGCTCCTCTGAGAATAACTAGGATCTAAAAGCTCCAACTTAACCTTGGAGAAAACATGTCAGCAGGACTTTCTCCATCGGACGTGCCTTCAGCAGACATGGCAGGTTCTGCCATTCTGTGTTCAAAGCAAACATACAGCTGTTATCTCCATGCCAGACACACTGATGACTTATAGAAGTTGTCAGCAGGAAATGACGTCGCTTATCATCGCTCTGCCTGGCTGATTCGCTACATTACATCTTCAGTATTTCTGCAGTGATAGGTGATCCAGTCAGAACAGTCTAGCTTTCGTTTCAGATTAAAAACCTGAATAAACATGCCACGGCATATGTTTGCTCTTAACACCCATGAGAAAATGGGCTCTGATAATACAAAAAGCAAACGAATATGCCACTCAGACAGAATAACTATCAGCTGTGTTTACTACTCTATCTTGTGTTGATGATTGTGTTGGCTTGAGCATTAAGGTTGTTTTTGAAAATCCCTAATGAGACCACAATGTCTCAATACTCAATACAGTTTGAGCTGAGATCATGGCGCTTGCAACACCAGGGTCATGGGTTTGATTCCCAGGCAATGCATGAACTGATAGAGAGATACACTATATTGCCAAAAGTATTGGGCCGCCCCTCCAAATCCCTGAGTTCAGGTGTTCAATCCCTTCATGGCCACAGGTGTATAATTCAAGCACTAGGCATGCAGACACTTCTACACACATTTGTGAAAGAATGGGTCGCTCTCAGGAGCTCAGTGAACTCAAGCGTGGTACCGGGATAGGTTGCCACCTGTGCAATAAGTCCATTCCTGAAATTTCCTCACTACTAAATATTTCACACTCCACTGTTAGTGGGATTATAACAAAGTGGAAGTGATTGTCACAGAGTCTAGGTTTTGCGGTTGCCAGGAGAACGGGACTTGCCTGACTGCATTGTGCCAAGTGTAAAGTTTGGTGGAGGGGGGATTATGGGGTGGGGTTGTTTTTCAGGGGTTGGGCTTGGCCCCTTAGTTCCAGTGAAAGGAACTCTTAATGCTTCAGCAGACCAAGACATTTTGGACAATTTCATGCTCCCAACTTTGTGGGAAGAGTTTGGGGATGGCCCCTTCCTGTCCCAACATGACTGCGCTCCAGTGCACAAAGCGTCGGTCCATAAAGACATGGATGAGCGAGTTTGGTGTGGAGGAACTTGACTGGCCTGCACAGAGTCCTGACCTCATCCCGATAGAACACCTTTGGGATGAATTAGAGCGGAGACTGCGAGCCAGGCCTTCTCGTCCAACATCAGTGCCTGACCTCACAAATGCGCTTCTAGAAGAATGGTCAAAAATTCCCATAAACACACTCCTAAACCTTGTGGAAAGCCTTCCCAGAAGAGCTGAAGCTGTTAGAGCTGCAAAGGGTGGGCCGACTCCATATTAAACCCTACGGATTAAGAATGGGATGGCATTAAAGCTCATGTGCATATAAAGGCAGGAGTCCCAAAACTTTTGGCAATATAGTGTGTTTTGATGTTTCTTTTTTCTAGTAGGACAACACCATCACAAAGTATGAATTCACCCATAATGGGTTTATTTTCAGCATCGCTGGCGATTAAACGGCTCTTAAAGTCCCACTTAACTCCATTCTTCAAGTTTACAATTCAGGTGATATCACTTTCTTTCAAAGCTCTTCCACGGAAAAATACTGAGGCAGCTTTTTGCGAGCAAAGCTGGAGATCTAAACATTATTGTTAGCGCTGAGGTGATGTGGGAGGGCCGGAGCTGCCGTCAGCCTGACTCAATCACAGAGTCTCAGATGTTTGCTAACTGTGTCATGAACAACTGCTGAACACTGTAGGAGAGCAGAATTTGACATTAAACACGTTAAAACAGGGGCTTTGTTTATTTTAAAGAGGATCTATTATGCCCTTTTGTTTTCTGGCTCCACTAGAGCAGGTTTTCCTGCTTGACTGTTGATTAATCCTCATATTCTCCATTGTTGCAGCTCCTCTCTTCCCAGTCTGTCAGTAACTCTGTTTAGTTCCTGTCTCTATGAAGCCCCTCCTTCTGAAAGCACACTGTGCTCTGATTGGTCGGCTGGAGCAGTGTGTTGTGATTGGTGTTTGGGAAATGCCCTGCCCCTTACCATAACCGCTAGTTTCAACACTACTAACTAACTCAACCAGGCCCCGCCCCTTTATTCTGCGTATGAATTATTATAATGAGGAATATTGTGATGTGTTGGTTCCTGAAGAAACTCAAGACTACAATGGAGGCGTTTCAGGAGCTCAGGAACACTGACACTGATAGAGAGAAGAACTGGAGCATCACACACTAGAGACAGATCATGGACTTTATTTTAACATTTATTTTAATTCATATAATGCAATTAAATAAATGAAATCCTAATCGATCAAATTAATCACTGTTAATTGCATATATACATCTTTATGTGATGTGTGAGTGTGTGTGTGTGTGTGTGTGTGTGTGTGTGTGTGTGTGTGTGTGTGTGTGTGTGTGTGTGTGTGTGTGTGTGTGTGTGTGTGTGTGTGTGTGTGCGTGTGTGTGTGTGATGGGTAGGTTTAGGGGTAGGGGCAGTGTAGGGGGATAGAAAATACGGTTTGTACAGTATAAAAACCATTACGCCTATGGAATGTCCCCATAAAACATGAAAACACAACATGTGCGTGTGTGTGTGTGTGTGTGTGTGTGTGTGTGTGTGTGTGTGTGTGTGTGTCTGTGTGTGTGTGTGTGTGTGTGTGTGTGTGTGTGTGATGGGTAGGTTTAGGGGTAGGGGCAGTGTGTGTGTGTGTGTGTGTGTGTGTGTGTGTGTGTGTGTGTGTGTGTGTGTGTGTGTGTGTGTGTGTGTGTGTGTGTGTGTGTGTGTGTGTGTGTGTGTGTCTGTGTCTGTGTCTGTGTCTGTGTGTGTGTGTGTGTGTGTGTGTGTGTGTGTGTGTGTGTGTGTGTGTGTGTGTGTGTGTGTGTGTGTGTGTGTGTGTGTGTGTGCGCGTGATGGGTAGGTTTAGGTAGTGTAGTGTGTGTGTGTGTGTGTGTGTGTGTGTGTGTGTGTGTGTGTGTGTGTGTGTGTGTGTGTGTGTGTGTGTGTGTGTGTGTGTGTGTGAATATGAGTGTGTGACAGGACTGTGTCATGTGACGGCTGTCGTGAGCGGAGCTCCTTGTGCTCAGATTAACGCGTGATGTGTTTTGTGTTTTCTCCTGTCAGACACACACTCACACACACTCACATGTGATGACAGGGCGAGCTTTCTCTGGCCACATACTTTACAGAACAAATATCATCTTTATCTCTCTCTCAGGGTGTCCGATCACTTCTGCAGCCATTCAACCCATCGCAGACGCATTGCTATTTTGGAGGCTATCTGCAGTGTATTTATATATGCATGTTTATGTGTAAATGTTCATCTGACAAGTTTGAATCCCTGATCTGAAAGAATGAGTGTCCAGTCAAACTCTATTCTGTATTGAAGAGATGGGACCTGATAAAAGACTGAATTAAACAGCTCTATAGAAACACTTGTTCTCTATTGGCTGAACAGATAGCCCTGCCCCCAAACACACACCATTGGCTCAAACTAACAGACTTAAGTTCCATTTGGTGCTAGTGATGCAGAAACTACACACCTGAAACACACAATCATTGTTCGCAGACAAAGAGGATTTTGTAAAGTGATTCATTGTATGTTATTCATCGGATGGGTGAAAGCTCTGACCTCGCGGAGCGTGATTCTGATAGATGTTGGCTCTTGCAAAAATTTCAATATAACAGCGGTATTTGGTTGTTTGTATTCTAGCTGATTCCCATAGCTGCTGGTATGTCAGTGGAAACCTTTAAAAATATGACCCCATCTCCCGTGTTTTCTTTGGCTTTTGGGATAGGCAGCTTTCAAAAGAAATGTAAGGCAGCGTTTGATTGATTCACCGCATTACGCTTTAATGAATACCACATCCAGCTCTGCGAACACATAACCTGCACATCTAATGAGAGCGTGTGCTATCAGAGCTGACGGGAATACACCAGACGTTCAGACACATGACAACAGCTCTGAGATCTGATCCGCCTCTGCTCACACGACAACCCACAGGCCAAAACATTTTCATTTAGCTAATAATCAATCAATACGTATTGAAAGAAAATAAGAGGAAAGCCAACCAAAATAATCAAGTACATTATTTATCTAATTATGGCAGCAGAAACCAGAGAGCCAAACTTATATAAACATACAATAAATAAAGGAAATATGACACCCTTTTCCCTAGATATTTTCACATGTTTTCTTTCTTGGATAATATTTAAATTATTTTTATTATTAATTAAAACAAAATCACAGCATAAAAGAGTCATTAGTCTTTTTGTGTACCCCATTCATGAATAAATTATGTTTTAGTGATGTCCAGTGTGGGTAAAACGGCAAACTTTAAACCTATAGAAGATTTCCACAACGGAATTCAAAAAAAGGTTATTGTGACTTGTTCAGATATAAACTTGTTCTCTTGTTCACACACACACACACACACACACACACACACACACACACACACACACACACACACACACACACACACACACTACACCTAAATCGGAATTGTATAAAGTCAGAATTGTATAAAGTCAGAATTGTAATAAAGTCAGAATTGTAAAGTCAGAATTGTATAAAGTCAAATTGTAATAAAGTCAGAATTGTAATAAAGTCAGAATTTGTAATAAAGTCAGAATTGTAATAAAGTCAGTCAGAATTGTAAAAAAGTCAGAATTGTCAGAATTGTAAAAAGTCAAATTGGCAGAATTGTATAAAGTCAGAATTGTAATAAAGTCAGAATTGTATAAAGTCAGAATTGTAAAAGTCAAAGTCAGAATTGTATAAAGTCAGAATTGTATAAAGTCAGAATTGTAATAAAGTCAGAATTGTAAAAAAGTCAGAATTGTATAAAGTCAGAATTGTATAAAGTCAGAATTGTATAAAGTCAGAATTGTATAAAGTCAGAATTGTATAAAGTCAGAATTGTATAAAGTCAGAATTGTATAAAGTCAGAATTGTATAAAGTCAGAATTGTATAAAGTCAGAATTGTATAAAGTCAGAATTGTATAAAGTCAGAATTGTATAAAGTCAGAATTGTATAAAGTCAGAATTGTATAAAGTCAGAATTGTAAAGTAAAGTCAGAATTGTATAAAGTCAGAATTGTAATAAAATTGTCAGAATTGTATAAAGTCAGAATTGTATAAAGTCAGAATTGTATAAAGTCAGAATTGTAAAAGTCAGAATTGTATAAAGTCAGAATTGTAATAAAGTCAGAATTGTATAAAGTCAGAATTGTAAAAAGTCAGACTTGTATAAAGTCAGAATTGTAAAAAAAAGTCAGAATTGTATAAAGTCAGAATTGTATAAAGTCAGAATTGTATAAAGTCAGAATTGTAAAAAGTCAGAATTGTATAAAGTCAGAATTGTAATAAAGTCAGAATTGTAATAAAGTCAGAATTGTATAAAGTCAGAATTGTAAAAAGTCAGAATTGTATAGTCAGAATTGTAATAAAGTCAGAATTGTATAAAGTCAGAATTGTAAAAAAAGTCAGAATTGTATAGTCAGAATTGTATAAAGTCAGAATTGTAATAGTCAGAATTGTATAAAGTCAGAATTGTAATAAAGTCAGAATTGTATAAAGTCAGAATTGTAATAAAGTCAGAATTGTAATAAAGTCAGAATTGTAATAAAGTCAGAATTGTATAAAGTCAGAATTGTAATAAAGTCAGAATTGTATAAAGTCAGAATTGTAATAAAGTCAGAATTGTATAAAGTCAGAATTGTAATAAACTCAGAATTGTATAAAGTCAGAATTGTAATAAAGTCAGAATTGTGTAAAGTCAGAATTGTAATAAAGTCAGAATTGTATAAAGTCAGAATTGTAATAAAGTCAGAATTGTATAAAGTCAGAATTGTAATAAAGTCAGAATTGTAATAAAGTCAGAATTATATAAAGTCAGAATTGTAATAAAGTCAGAATTGTAATAAAGTCAGAATTGTATAAAGTCAGAATTGTAATAAAGTCAGAATTGTATAAAGTCAGAATTGTAATAAAGTCAGAATTGTAATAAAGTCAGAATTGTAATAAAGTCAGAATTGTATAAAGTCAGAATTGTAATAAAGTCAGAATTGTATAAAGTCAGAATTGTAATAAAGTCAGAATTGTAATAAAGTCAGAATTGTAAAAAAAATTGTAAAAAGTCAGAATTGTATAAAGTCAGAATTGTATAAAGTCAGAATTGTATAAAGTCAGAATTGTAAAAAAAGTCAGAATTGTAATAAAGTCAGAATTGTAAAAAAAGTCAGAATTGTATAAAGTCAGAATTGTATAAAGTCAGAATTGTAATAAAGTCAGAATTGTATAAAGTCAGAATTTTATAAAGTCAGAATTGTATAAAGTCAGAATTGTATAAAGTCAGAATTGTAATAAAATGTATAATGTCAGAATTGTAATAAAGTCAGAATTGTATAAAGTCAGAATTGTATAAAGTCAGAATTGTATAAAGTCAGAATTGTAATAAAGTCAGAATTGTAATAAAGTCAGAATTGTATAAAGTCAGAATTGTAATAAAGTCAGAATTGTAATAAAGTCAGAATTGTATAAAGTCAGAATTGTATAAAGTCAGAATTGTAATAAAGTCAGAATTGTAATAAAGTCAGAATTGTAATAAAGTCAGAATTGTATAAAGTCAGAATTGTAAAAAAATTGTAAAAAAGTCAGAATTGTATAAAGTCAGAATTGTATAAAGTCAGAATTGTAAAAAGTCAGAATTGTATAAAGTCAGAATTGTAATAAAGTCAGAATTGTAATAAAGTCAGAATTATATAAAGTCAGAATTGTAATAAAGTCAGAATTGTAAAAAAAGTCAGAATTGTATAAAGTCAGAATTGTAATAAAGTCAGAATTGTATAAAGTCAGAATTGTATAAAGTCAGAATTGTAATAAAGTCAGAATTGTATAAAGTCAGAATTGTATAAAGTCAGAATTGTAATAAAGTCAGAATTGTATAACGTCAGAATTGTATAAAGTCAGAATTGTATAAAGTCAGAATTGTAATAAAGTCAGAATTGTGTAAAGTCAGAATTGTAATAAAGTCAGAATTGTATAAAGTCAGAATTTTATAAAGTCAGAATTGTAAAAAAGTCAGAATTGTATAAAGTCAGAATTGTAATAAAGTCAGAATTGTAATAAAGTCAGAATTGTATAAAGTCAGAATTGTAAAAAAGTCAGAATTGTATAAAGTCAGAATTGTAATAAAGTCAGAATTGTATAAAGTCAGAATTATAATAAAGTCAGAATTGTATAAAGTCAGAATTGTATATAAAGTAAAGTCAGAATTGTAATAAAGTCAGAATTGTATAAAGTCAGAATTGTATAAAGTCAGAATTGTAATAAAGTCAGAATTGTATAAAGTCAGAATTGTATAAAGTCAGAATTGTAATAAAGTCAGAATTGTATAAAGTCAGAATTGTAATAAAGTCAGAATTGTATAAAGTCAGAATTGTATAGTCAGAATTGTAATAAAGTCAGAATTGTAAAAAGTCAGAATTGTATAAAGTCAGAATTGTATAAAGTCAGAATTGTATAAAGTCAGAATTGTAATAAAGTCAGAATTGTATAAAGTCAGAATTGTAATAAAGTCAGAATTGTAAAAGTCAGAATTGTATAAAGTCAGAATTGTAATAAAGTCAGAATTGTATAAAGTCAGAATTGTAATAAAGTCAGAATTGTAATAAAGTCAGAATTGTAAATTGTAAAGTCAGAATTGTAAAAAAAGGCAGAATTGTATAAAGTCAGAATTGTAATAAAGTCAGAATTGTATAAAGTCAGAATTGTAAAAAAAGTTAGAATTGTATAAAGTCAGAATTGTAATAAAGTCAGAATTGTAATAAAGTCAGAATTGTATAAAGTCAGAATTGTAAAAAAAGTCAGAATTGTAAAAAAAAATTGACAGAATTGTATAAAGTCAGAATTGTATAAAGTCAGAATTGTAATAAAGTCAGAATTGTAATAAAGTCAGAATTGTATAAAGTCAGAATTGTAAAAAAAGTCAGACTTGTATAAAGTCAGAATTGTAAAAAAGTCAGAATTGTATAAAGTCAGAATTGTAATAAAGTCAGAATTGTATAAAGTCAGAATTGTAATAAAGTCAGAATTGTATAAAGTCAGAATTGTAATGAAAGTCAGAATTGTATAAAGTCAGAATTGTAATAAAGTCAGAATTGTATAAAGTCAGAATTGTAATAAAGTCAGAATTGTAATAAAGTCAGAATTGTATAAAGTCAGAATTGTAATAAAGTCAGAATTGTAATAAAGTCAGAATTGTATAAAGTCAGAATTGTAATAAAGTCAGAATTGTATAAAGTCAGAATTGTAAAACAAGTCAGAATTGTAATAAAGTCAGAATTGTATAAAGTCAGAATTGTAATAAAGTCAGAATTGTATAAATTCAGAATTGTATAAAGTCAGAATTGTAATAAAGTCAGAATTGTAAAAAAAGTCAGAATTGTAATAAAGTCAGAATTGTAATAAAGTCAGAATTGTAAAAAAGTCAGAATTGTATAAAGTCAGAATTGTAATAAAATTGTATAAAGTCAGAATTGTAAAAAAAGTCAGAATTGTATAAAGTCAGAATTGTAATAAAGTCAGAATTGTATAAAGTCAGAATTGTATAAAGTCAGAATTGTAATAAAGTCAGAATTGTATAAAGTCAGAATTGTATAAAGTCAGAATTGTAATAAAGTCAGAATTGTATAACGTCAGAATTGTATAAAGTCAGAATTGTATAAAGTCAGAATTGTAATAAAGTCAGAATTGTGTAAAGTCAGAATTGTAATAAAGTCAGAATTGTATAAAGTCAGAATTTTATAAAGTCAGAATTGTAAAAAGTCAGAATTGTATAAAGTCAGAATTGTAATAAAGTCAGAATTGTAATAAAGTCAGAATTGTATAAAGTCAGAATTTTATAAAGTCAGAATTGTAAAAAAGTCAGAATTGTATAAAGTCAGAATTGTAATAAAGTCAGAATTGTATAAAGTCAGAATTATAATAAAGTCAGAATTGTATAAAGTCAGAATTGTAATAAAGTCAGAATTGTAATAAAGTCAGAATTGTAAAAAAAGTCAGAATTGTATAAAGTCAGAATTGTATAAAGTCAGAATTGTAATAAAGTCAGAATTGTAATAAAGTCAGAATTGTATAAAGTCAGAATTGTATAAAGTCAGAATTGTAATAAAGTCAGAATTGTATAAAGTCAGAATTGTATAAAGTCAGAATTGTAATAAAGTCAGAATTGTATAAAGTCAGAATTGTAATAAAGTCAGAATTGTATAAAGTCAGAATTGTATAGTCAGAATTGTAATAAAGTCAGAATTGTAAAAAAGTCAGAATTGTATAAAGTCAGAATTGTAAAAAAGTCAGAATTGTATAAAGTCAGAATTGTATAAAGTCAGAATTGTAATAAAGTCAGAATTGTATAAAGTCAGAATTGTAATAAAGTCAGAATTGTATAAAGTCAGAATTGTATAAAGTCAGAATTGTAATAAAGTCAGAATTGTATAAAGTCAGAATTGTAATAAAGTCAGAATTGTAATAAAGTCAGAATTGTAAAAAAGTCAGAATTGTAAAAAAAGGCAGAATTGTATAAAGTCAGAATTGTAATAAAGTCAGAATTGTATAAAGTCAGAATTGTAAAAAAGTTAGAATTGTATAAAGTCAGAATTGTAATAAAGTCAGAATTGTAATAAAGTCAGAATTGTATAAAGTCAGAATTGTAAAAAAAGTCAGAATTGTATAAAGTCAGAATTGTAAAAAAGTCAGAATTGTAAATTGTAAAAAAAAGACAGAATTGTATAAAGTCAGAATTGTATAAAGTCAGAATTGTAATAAAGTCAGAATTGTAATAAAGTCAGAATTGTATAAAGTCAGAATTGTATAGTCAGAATTGTATAAAGTCAGAATTGTATAAAGTCAGAATTGTAATAAAGTCAGAATTGTAAAAAAAATTGTCAGAATTGTAAAAAGTCAGAATTGTAAAAAGTCAGAATTGTAAAAAGTCAGAATTGTAAAAAAAAGTCAGAATTGTATAAAGTCAGAATTGTATAAAGTCAGAATTGTAATAAAGTCAGAATTGTAATAAAGTCAGAATTGTATAAAGTCAGAATTGTATAGTCAGAATTGTATAAAGTCAGAATTGTATAAAGTCAGAATTGTAATAAAGTCAGAATTGTAAAAAAGTCAGAATTGTAAAAAAAGTCAGAATTGTATAAAGTCAGAATTGTATAAAGTCAGAATTGTAATAAAGTCAGAATTGTAATAAAGTCAGAATTGTATAAAGTCAGAATTGTAAAAAGTCAGAATTGTATAGTCAGAATTGTATAAAGTCAGAATTGTATAAAGTCAGAATTGTAAAAAAGTCAGACTTGTATAAAAGTCAGAATTGTAAAAAAAGTCAGAATTGTATAAAGTCAGAATTGTAATAAAGTCAGAATTGTATAAAGTCAGAATTGTAATGAAAGTCAGAATTGTATAAAGTCAGAATTGTAATAAAGTCAGAATTGTAATAAAGTCAGAATTGTAATAAAGTCAGAATTGTAATGAAAGTCAGAATTGTAATAAAGTCAGAATTGTATAAAGTCAGAATTGTAATAAAGTCAGAATTGTAATAAAGTCAGAATTGTATAAAGTCAGAATTGTAATAAAGTCAGAATTGTAATAAAGTCAGAATTGTATAAAGTCAAATTGTAATAAAGTCAGAATTGTATAAAGTCAGAATTGTAAAACAAAAGTCAGAATTGTAATAAAGTCAGAATTGTATAAAGTCAGAATTGTAATAAAGTCAGAATTGTATAAAGTCAGAATTGTATAAAGTCAGAATTGTAATAAAGTCAGAATTGTAAAAAAGTCAGAATTGTAATAAAGTCAGAATTGTAATAAAGTCAGAATTGTAAAAAAAGTCAGAATTGTATAAAGTCAGAATTGTAATAAAATTGTATAAAGTCAGAATTGTAATAAAGTCAGAATTGTAATAAAGTCAGAATTGTATAAAGTCAGAATTGTATAAAGTCAGAATTGTAAAAAGTCAGAATTGTATAGTCAGAATTGTAATAAAGTCAGAATTGAAATAAAGTCAGAATTGTATAAAGTCAGAATTTAAAAAAAGTCAGAATTGTATAAAGTCAGAATTGTATAAAGTCAGAATTGTAATAAAGTCAGAATTGTAATAAAGTCAGAATTGTAAAAAAGTCAGAATTGTATAAAGTCAGAATTGTAAAAAAAGTTGTAAAAGTCAAATTGTAATAAAGTCAGAATTTAAAAAAGTCAGAATTGTATAAAGTCAGAATTGTATAAAGTCAGAATTGTATAAAGTCAGAATTGTATAAAGTCAGAATTGTATAAAGTCAGAATTGTATAAAGTCAGAATTGTATAAAGTCAGAATTGTAATAAAGTCAGAATTGTATAAAGTCAGAATTGTATAAAGTCAGAATTGTATAAAGTCAGAATTGTATAAAGTCAGAATTGTATAAAAGTCAGAATTGTATAAAGTCAGAATTGTATAAAGTCAGAATTGTATAAAGTCAGTCAAATTGTATAAAGTCAGAATTGTATAAAGTCAAAGTGTAGAATTGTATAAAGTCAGAATTGTAAAAAAATTGTATAAAGTCAAATTGTAAAAAAATTGTATAAAGTTAGAATTGTATAAAGTCAGAATTGTATAAAGTCAGATTGTAAAAGTCAGAATTGTATAAAGTCAGAATTGTATAAAGTCAGAATTGTATAAAGTCAGAATTGTAATAAAGTCAGAATTGTAATAAAGTCAGAATTGTATAAAGTCAGAATTGTATAAAGTCAGAATTGTAATAAAGTCAGAATTGTACCTTTCTACCTTTGTATCCAAAAGTTCAACATTACGTCCTTTATCCATAAATAGGTTTGCGGTGATATCAACAGCAAAATCAGTGCAATGTCATTTTTCCCTGCTGACATCATCATCAGCAGGTCACGTGACAGCCTGCTGTCAGGATGTTGTGTAGTGCTTCAAATGAAGCATTAACAATTATTCATCTATTAATGCAGGCCTTTGGCTCCTATTGAAACGAAACCTTCCCTCTGGATTTATTAAAGCAAGTCCACCACCAACATTGATGCCCGCAGAAACACAGCGCAGGTAAAATCATGCACATAACGCATGTTCTCTGGTTGGGAAGGAAATTGTAAAGTGGATTATATTACTCCTTTATTGAATAATAAAGTCCCTTCTTGTTTTGAGAGTCTCTGAGCTGGCAGAGAGATGAATTACAACGCTGGGCAATAAAGTCCTAAAGTGTTGTGCTGTTATTCGGGGAGCCTGTTGATGCAAAGCTGCAACACATTAGTGTGCTTTTGTTTTCTTTAAACGAGTGTGTTTCGCGCTGCCCGTGTTCAATGCATTCCTATCATCAACAGCGCGAGCCTCATCATCTCCAGATGCTTTCCGTTCAAATTAACATGTGGTTCTAACTTACCTTCGCTATGACTCCCATACATACCTGGGTTGCTTGCTCGCAAATTAATTCTTTTATTTCACTTTCGGATCGTACAGATGTTTGAAAGTGGCTGGGATTCAAATATAAATGATCTGGGCCTGAATGCTAACTCTGGAAATCTCTATCAGCGGGCAGAAACTGGAGGATAGAGAGATGGCAGGGTCGGTGCCCGCTCTGTTTACAAAACCTCACGAAAGTTCTGAACGCTTTCTGATAACCTCCAAAATCGCAGAGTTTCACCTAAAAAGGCTGCTTCACCATCAGGATGCTTCTCGGAGGAACACTGAATCAAACTCAAAGAAAGAACATAAAGAAATGACCAAGAATGTCTCTGTTTATTTTTATCTGGAAAAGAAGGGAATTAGAGTCTATGGCTTCGGTAAGCGTTTACAAATTTGGCCGGGTCTCAATCATGCTGAAACGGTCACAGTACACTGGAACTATGTGTGTGAGCGCACAGCAGACGCAGAAGGAGCAAGATGAAGTCACACACTGGGCTCAACACACCAGATGAGATGCGTTTCAACTGTCCTGATTTGGATCTGCAGTTTTGCACAACAGAACGTATAGAGATAATGTTGAAACATTTAGAGAAAGGAACGTGCTAGTGTTATTTTAGTCGAGGTGTAACGATGGTTCGTGCATACAGTCAGACGACGAATACAGTCAGTCACAGGAGATCCACTCCAGTCCAGAAGGGGGCGTGCTATCTCTGCTGCTTTAGCCCATTTAGAAAATAGACCCTTCTAAAAATAGCTAGATACTAATTAGTTCTCACCTGTTCCTTATTTCTGTTAATGATCACCTCTGTTTTCTTAGTTCTCCTGTGTTTACATCAATGTAAAAGTGTAATTATTAAAATATTGTTCATTCTGTCACACATGATCTTTGGAGTAAACTACACAGCTAATACGTGACAGAACGCAGGACCATCAAAACAAGAATAGAAGAGGAAAAATAATTAACCTGCAGTCCACCTCCTATTAGAACAAGGAGATCATTCCCTCGAGTCAAGTCACCTTCATTTATATAGCACTTTTTACAACACAGATTGCTTCAAAGCAGCTTTACAGTGATAAAGGAAAGAAATTTTGTTTTTGACCTAGTTAATGCAGCCTAACAATCATTTACTGATTTGAATAATAGAGATTGATAATGTTTTATGTGTAAGCCATAGTAAAGAGATGTGTTTTTAGTCTAGATTTAAACTGACAGAGTGTGTCTGCTTCCCGAACAATGCTAGGAAGACTGTTCCAGAGTTTAGGCACTAAATAGGAAAAGGATCGACGGCCTGCAGTTGATTTTGATATTCTAGGGATTATCAACTGGCCAGAGTTTTGAGACCGCAATAGACGTGATGGAGTATAATGCGTTAAGAGCTCGCTCAAGTACTGGGGAGCTAAACCATTTAGTGCTTTGTAAGTAATAAGCAAGATTTTAAAATGTATACGATGTTTAATAGGGAGCCAGTGCAGTGTTGACAGAACCGGGCTAATATGGTCATACTTCCTGGTTCTAGTAAGAGCTCAAGCTGCTGCGTTTTGGACCAGCTGGAGTTTGTTTATTAAGCGAGTAGGGCAACCACCCAGTAAAGCATTACAATAACCACACAAGGGATTTTCTAGATTTGGTGTGTGTCACTCATTATCCCGACCGCTCGTTCTGCGTTTTCCACAACACCAGCCTCAACGAGTGGGCAAAGGTACTGCTGAAGGTGGTTCAGCCCAGTTCAAAGTCCTCTTTGTCTCTGCTGCTTCAGACCAGTTCAAAGTGGTCTTCATCTCTGCTAGTTCAGCCCAGTTCTGCTGGTTCAGCCCAATTCTGCTGGTTCAGCCCAGTTCTAAGTGGTCTTCGTCTCTGCTAGTTCAGCCCAGTTCTGCTGGTTTAGCCCAGTTCCAAGTGGTCTTCGTCTCTGCTAGTTCAGCCCAGTTCCAAGTGGTCTTTATCTCTGCTGGTTCAGCCCAGTTCCAAGTCTCCTTTGGCTCCACCATGGTCTGTCATCTCTCAGGCTGCGCCAGGCTCCATTATCCCTCTGGCTCCACCTTGGCCAATCGTCACTCTGGCTCTGCCCCGGAGTCTCCAGCTGCATCTCACCTTTCCACCCCTCTGGCTCCACTGGGCTCCTCCTTCTCTCTGGTTTCATAATCATCCATAGTCACACCAACTCTGCCTAGGACCGCCAAGCCCGCACCTCAACAGACAAGTGCACATGTGGCCCCATCTTGGCCCTCCAGGCCTTCTGTGTCACCCATCTCCTCATCTTCGCCTGGGTCTCCACCTTCGCGTCTCCACCACAGTTGGTCGGGTTCCTAGTTCCATCGGTTCCACCATGGGCCTTCGTCCTGGCTCTTCTCTGCGTCATCCTCTGCTCCTCCCTCCATCAGCTCCACCCTGGTGTTTCCCCCTGCCGGCCCCTCCTCGGTCACATCTCTCTGGATCTACGTCCATAAAAACAGTTGCGCTGCTTCATATTTATATAGAAAAATAGAAATGAATACTTTTATTCATCAAGGATGCATAAAATTGATCAAAAGTGACAGTAAAGACATTTATAATGTTATAAAAGATTCTGTTTCAAATTCAAATGCTGTTGTTTTGAACTTTCAAATTCATCACAGAATTTCCACAAAACCGGTTTTCAACATTGACCACATAAATGATTCTTGATCATCAGATCCTCATCTGAGAATGATCAGTGAAGGATCATGTGACACTGAAGACTGGAGTAATGATGATAAACTCAGGAATAAATCACACTTTACTATATATTCACACAGAGAACAGCTGATCTACACTGGAGGAGTATTACGCTGATCTACTGGAGTTATGAGCAGATTCATGAGCAGAAGAGACTCTTAAAAATCTTAATTATTACAAACTTTTGCTACACTGGAGGAGTTATATATATATATATATATATATATATATATATATATATATATATATATATATATATATATATATATATATATATATATATATATATATGTATATTATTTTTGTTAAAGAAAAATCTAAGTTAAACTAACTAAAAAGTAAAACTAAATGAAAATAAGAAATATGTTTTATTTGAGTTAGAATTTATTTAATTTGAAGCAACAGAAATGTTTTTTTCAGTTAACTATAATAACCCGGAGGCTAGTTCATCTCTCAGCTGAGCTGGATAAGGGCTGTATATTGTGTTACTGTTTTCATTTCCAAGGAAAGGATTTCTCTCTTGGTAAAATTCACAATGCAAATCTCTTGTATCCACAATAAAACACCTGGAAAAAGAAACTGTCCATTAATCTTTGCCGCCCCAAAATCCGCGCTTTAAACTCCACTCATCCCTGCAGCGCATGCGAGCGGCTCCGTCCTCCGTGTTTCTGAGTAACCCCGCGGGTTGTTTTCAGGTCACTGTGGTCGAGTGCTCTCTTAATTGAATTTCTTGAGTGCTTTGTTTAATATGCAGCCGTTAAATGTCTATTAATAGAGCCCTGATGCGATGACCTCATCTTTTCCGGTTTCACCGCTTAAGACCGAGGATATTATACAGCAGAAAGCTCTTATCATCTGCTGTAAACAATGAAAGAATTTGGCTATTTGATAGTGTTGTGGATTTGCGTGTTATGTTATATCTAAATGTTAACAGTATTAGATCACAGAGTAGGTTAAAGTAACTAAACTCACTAATGGGACAAAGTAACAATAAGTTTGTCCTCAGGGATTCATGGAGTACTTATGGCATTAATTGGTATGAAACAGTCAGATCTGCTCCTCTAGTTTGATAACAACATTTCACTTTTTGCCTGTGTTTATCCCAGCAGGCACACAACACGTTAATATTTGGTTACATTTTGGTTGCGACATCAGGTGACCAAATTTAGTTGTTTTTAGGTTGTGTTGTAAAATAACCAAAATCCAACATCGAGCTAATGTCTCAAGCCAACGTCAAGATGTTGCATTTTGGTTGGAAATTGAAAACTCAGGTTGACGTCAGAACCTCATATTGACGTCAGCATCCAACGCTGGACGGACGTTGCATTTTGGTTGAAAATGAAAATCGGGTTGACGTCAGAACCGATTTTAATTTTCAAGCAAAATGCAACGTCTGTTTGATGTTGGGGTCCAACGTCAATCTGACGTCATATTGACATCCGGTGCCTGCTGGGATGGTTGTTGCTTTGTCTTCTTTTGGTATGATTTTTGTTGGCAGGGATAAAATATACTCATTTTCTTAGGGAACACATTTTTCCATTCCACTTTTCCATAGTTTTCAATGTAAACACACTAGCATCTCACGTCACACTGATAATGCAAGATATTCTTACATATATGATTCGTCCATCCATGAATCAAGAAGTCAAACAGATACATATGAGCGCAATGAGCTCATGCTCTCACATATACGTCTCTTCGTCGAACGCGTTTATGAGAGTGATCTGCTATGTGTTTTGATGTATGAACCAGCAGCCGTCCGTATTTATATTAGCTGCAAACCAATTTCAACTGTACATTCCTAATAGGTGAACAACTCTTGGCTGTGGGCATGAATATTTCAAAGCTTACAACAAAATCAATCACCAATGTCCAGTGCAGTGAGCGGTGCCATATGTGCAAAACATTCTGCAACCAAAATAATGATGCCCGAGTTATGTTTTCAACCCCAAAGCATATTCACTCTAATATAACTCAATGTGATATCAATTACAAGACTCTCGGGAGGAACCAGAAACACGGCCATTAAAAATGATCTGATTTCATTCTTCAGGTCTCCGTGTCATGTTTGTGAACACGAGGGTGTGATAATAGGTGAAATTCTTTATCCATCAACCAGCGACTCCTTTGGAGGTTCGAATGAAGCGACGCATTTACATACGAGCGATAAACTGCGGCTCTTTCCACCTGCTGCTTAATGAGATGTTTTGTTTTTATTTTACGCTGATCGTATCAGAACTCTGCAGTTCTTGGCAGCTCCTTCCGATACATTTTTCCCTTTTTCATGTTTTCTTAGCTGATAAATGAAGCGGGACCGTTCGCAGCAAACAGATCTATTGTTTGAGGACACTGCGAATCGAGCGGATCCGATGGGATAATTATACCAAGACACAACAGGATGTTTAGGATCGACTGGAACGTGATGTGTTTGCAAAAATATTGTTTTGCATTCAGAGAAATGATCATAACTCTGTAGATTCCAAACAGATGAGCATAATCTCTTAGCCATCGCTGCTACACATGAAAGATTTCCACCCATTCCAGATTGTAAAAGTAAGTATTTTATGGCAGGTGTTGGTTTGAACATGAGGGCCAAAAAGCCTTTTGTCAGAGGCTCTCCCTCCCTCCCTCCGCTTCGCTTCACGTCTGCGATAGCATCAAGCGAAATCTGGGTTCGCATGAAATGCCTATAAAACAAAGAGGGAAAGTCGATCCATCCCTGGTGCGAGCAGCGCCGCCGCTATTATCTGGGTCGACGCAAGCGAGTAAAAGCTTTGAAGTTCAGCCACAGGTTTTGTTTGTACCTCTTTGGTAATTTATTCCAAAATGTTGGTGGCTTGAACTGAATCAGCAGAATAATGACTTCTTCTGTAGAGCTGCTGAACTCATCATTATTCTTCACTGTAAATCGCTCTTGTGTAAAGCACTGAAATAAAGCCGACATTTTTCATATGTACACTACAAGACATTTATTATGCTTCATTATGGCCATTTCGTCTACTATTTTCTCATTTCAGTTTTTATCACTTTTATAATGGATGGATGCACTTTTATAATGGATGGATGCACTTTTATGATAGATGGATGCACTTTTATAATGGATAGATGCACTTTTATAATGGATGGATGCACTTATGAGTGATGGATGCACTTTTATGATGGATGGATGCACTTTTATGATGGATGGATGCACTTTTATGGGCTGCCATTCACTGCCATTATAAAGCTTGGATTAGCCTGGACATTTATTAATATAACTCTGATTGTGTTTGTCTGAAGGAAGAATGTCACACACACCTCATTTTGGGTGAACTATCCCTTTAAGCAAACTTCAAAAGGTTTCTTCCTCTCCTTTTCAGAAAGGTCAAGTGTGTGCAGACTGTAGTGTGATTGATTGGTCGTGTGCTTCATTGTAACTGATCTAAGTTCCTTTCCTCTGATTGTTGGCATGAAGCACAAGCGTTCAGTGACGCTGCCGGTAATGAACAAACCGACGCTAATTCTCACTCGGATCATGACGTCAGCCTGTTTCCCAGATGAATGACAAATGAGTCTGATGACAGCAGAAAATCAGAAACAGAAATCCTCACTTGGTTTGTTTTATTGGGCCATGGCAGTGAAACACTCACTGACAAATTAACTAACAAACAATAGCTTGAGTTCTCTGGGAACAGTAGCACTTCACCTGATCTGAAGCATGTGTCGACTTTCTTCAGCCTTTCTTCACTTTACATTGTTCAGTTGCGCTCTGCACTATACACCAATCAGGCATTACATTATGACCTAATATTGTGTTGGACCCCCTTTAGCTGACCCGTTGAGGCATGGACTCCACTAGACCCCTGAAGGTGTGCTGTGGTATCTGGCACCAAGATTTTAGCAGCAGATCCTTTAAGTCCTGTAAGTAGCGAGGTGGGGCCTCCATGGATCGGACTTGTTTGTTCAGCACATCCCACAGATGCTCGATTGGATTGAGATCTGGGGAATTTGGAGGCCAAGTCAACACCTCAAACTCGTTTTTGAGCTCCTCAAACCATTCCTGAAGCATTTGTGCTTTGTGTCAGGAGCATTATCCTGCTGGAAGAGCCACAGCCACCAGGGAATACCGTTTCCATGAAAGGCTGTACATGGTCTCAACAATGCTTCAGTAGGTGGTACGTGTCAAAGTAACATCCACATGGATGGCAGGACCCAAGGTTTCCCAGCAGAACATTGCCCAAAGCATCACACTGCCTCCGCCGGCTTGCCTTCTTCCCATAGTGCATCCTGGTGCCATGTGTTCCCCAGGGAAGCCACGCACACCCGGCCATCCACGTGATGTAAAAGAACACGTGATTCATCAGACCAGGCCACCTTCTTCCATTGCTCCGTGGTCCAGTTCTGATGCTCACGTGCCACTGTTGGTGCTTTCGGCGGTGGACAGGGGTCAGCATGGGCACCCTGACTGGTCAGCGGCTATGCCGCCCCATACGCAACAAACTGAGATGCTCTGTGTATTCTGACACCTTTCTATCAGAACCAGCATTAACTTCTTGAGCAGTTTGAGCTCCAGTAGCTAGTCTGTTTGATCGGACCACACGGGCCAGCCTTCGCTCCCCACGTGCATCAATGAGCCTTGGCCGCCCATGACCCTGTGTCCGGTTCACCACTGTTCCTTCCTTGGAGCACTTTTGATAGATCCTGACCACTGCAGACCGGGAACACCCCACAAGAGCTGCAGTTTTGGAGATGCTCTGACCCAGTCGTCTAGCCATCACAATCTGGCCCTTGTCAAACTCGCTCAAATCCTTACGCTTGCCCATTTTTCCTGCTTCTAACACATCAACTTTGAGGACAAAATGTTCACTTGCTGCCGAATATATCCCACCCACTAACAGGAGCCGTGAGGAAGAGATCATCAGTGTTATTCACTTCACCTGTCATAATGTTATGCCTGATCGGTGTATGCTTTATTCCTCACACTTCAGAAGAGGAATTAATCACATGGTGCTTTTTGTCATTGTTTGAGCTTGACGCATGAAGAGCAGCATGGACATCTTGCTAAACATCTCTTTTTATATTCCACAGAGAGAAGAAAGTCCTGCAGTTTAATATCAACATGATATTTTGGATGATCCTTTCGACTCATGGACTGACATTCTGTACAGATTCACTTTTTTTGTGGATTCTGATTGGTTGATGAAACACTGATGTGGGTTAATCGTGCACAAATCCACACCTGTGTGTCTGTTTACAGAGATCACAGTGAACAGCTCAGGTTAATGTGGGGAAAGACCGCATGTAGGCGAGGCATTTGACAAACTGTGATGTAACGGCTGTTTCCACTGCGTGCTGTCCGGTAAAGTGTGCTCCTACAATTACCAAACGATTTAAGCTCATCTGAAGAGCAGGAAAATTGACGCTTTCAGCCAAACGCCACACATGACATCATGGAAAACTGGGCAGTCATGTCTTTCTCTCACAATGAGCCGGGAGTCCAGGGATCCATCATTCTAAAAATACAGTTTCTATCGCGGCATTCCGCAAATACTTTCATCTCTAAACCTTGTGATTCAAGTGGCATTTAAGCTGGTTTGATTAGACTATGAAGTGGAAAAGCGGAGCGCACTGATATTTCAGCGTGGATTAGTCATCAGCTGCTTCTAATAAAACGTTCAAACGATCTTGTTTTATCTGGCCAGGGGAGTTTCTTGGCAGAGCCGCGCGTTGCATACTTACCTATTTACCTGGTATGTATACTGGCAAAACAAACACTGTTCTTAAAGAGGAATATTCACGTTTTCAGATAATGAAGGAAAATGATCAAATCATTTAATCATAAAGTTTCATAAACCATGAGGTTGTCAGTGACCCCATGTACTTTTGTACTCTGGACCAAAATCCAGAGATATTTGAGAAATAGTGCAGTTATATATGCATGACTGTAAACATCACCTACACTTCATGCATGATGATAAAGGGCAAAGCAGTAAAAAAACACTGCATTAAAAATAATCATTTGTTTAAGTTCACATTACGTTATCATCACACACACACACACACACACACACACACACACACACACACACATGCAATATTCTGGGAATGTTAGTTTATGTTTATTAAAAATATAAGAGCATTGAATGTTAGAATGACTCACTTTGACTCACTCTGACACTATCGCATAATAGAGTAGTAATTATCATAAATTTGGTATTGTTCGAAAACAAACACTTAAAATTCATACTGTAAAATTGAACACTGTCTTACTATGAAACCGGCCCTTTAAAACCTTTTAGTGATATATAGTGATATTATTTGTGATATCAACTTTATCTACCTGCTCTAAAGTCAGTAGTGCAGTATTTGTGTGTTATTTAAAGGGTGTGTTAGTAATATCAGCCTATAGGCGGAGCACAACACACACACACACACACACGTTACACACGTTCTTGTAAATAGAGAATCCGCTCATGGTGCGAGTACAACTGGCTTTTAAAGGGAAAGGGAGAGGAGACTCTGATTGGTTTATTGCACGTTACACCTAAAACACACCCATGACTCATTAAGAGACAAGGGATGACCCTTTTGGACCATGAGCCGGACGCACCGACCATCATTAAACTAGCAAAAGTGGATTTGGACACGCCCTAACAGCAGCTGCGCCGTGAGCTTCAAACCATGCGCTCAGATCGGTAAAATAGGGCCCTGTAAGTTAACTAACAGTAGCTGTCCTTCCTTGATCACCCTTGCTGTCAAAGGTGTCATACATGCGACCTTTTCCAAGATAATGTGTAATTTTTGATATCACCACTTGCAAGACAGATTGATATGCACTAAATGAAGGGATGAGCGTTGACAAGGGTGTGATGATGAACTCACCGTTCTTGTGCTGTGTGTGTGAGGAGGGATGACAGTCAGGCTTCCTCATGCTGGAGTCACGAGTCTTTGCTGTGTTCATCGCCCGGTTCACGCTCCAGCGGTCTGTCCTGGCCGAAACACACCAAAACACGAGTCATTCACGAATCATGAAAACAACGATTTTGATTCTGTTTCTCACACAAAGCAAAAGATTTGGAATGTAGTGCACGAGTCGTATGAACTACTTTTATGTTGCTTTCATCATGATTTTGTTTTGTTGCTTTAGTCACCATTCACTCTAATTGTATACTTGAACAATCTGCATTTGTGTTCCACGGAAGAGGTTAGGAGGTTTGGAGCAGGTTTGGAACAACCTTTAACATTGTTGTGTCATTCACTGGATCATCTTTGATTGTTTACACTCGTAATAATAAAGGTTCTTCAATGGCATTGATGGTTCCATGAAGAACCTTTAACATCCATGGACCCCAAAGGTTCTTTATGGTGGAAAAAGGGTCTACCAATTTTCTAAAATGTTCTTCACACTGAGGAAATAACTGGTTCTTTTAAGAACTAATCACTGAAAGGTTCTTTGGTGAACCAGAAATGGTTTTCTATGGCATCACACCCTTTATGTTAAGAGTGTAAGAAGCAACTAAAGCCTTGAATTGAAGCCAAAGAATGTGTTTCTGAAACAGACAGCACCGTTTGACTGAAGCCTGACTGTTTGTTTACAAAGCATAAGCTCACAAAAGTGTCTCCCTTCACCGTGACATTCATTTACAGAGTTCATAATGAGCGGCCCTTAAACACACCCAGTAGCTCTGAGGGACTCCACAATGTGTCCCTGTGAAAAACGAGGCCTTCGGTTTTCTTTCCACGAGCCAAGACTTCTTTACACTCCATCTACAGAAACAAACCGCATAGGGCACTCCAAACATACATCTCTGTTTTCTTTAATAAGCTGTGTTTTCAAAACCACTAAGATGTCTGAAGGACATTAATTCCCTAAAAATGTCACGGCTTGTAAAAATACTCTTGTTATCAAAACCGCTGCCAATTTATTGCACATTTGACAAGCCAAAAAGCCACGGCATTGATAGAACCTTAATGGAGTATAGTGGTCAAATGCATAGAACATGTGGGTTTATGCTTTATAAATAAAACTGATAAGTCATGCTAACCTGCCAATATGTTTTACAAGTTAAGAATGTTTCAAATGGGATGAATTTCGACCTTGTGGCTTGTGTAACTGAACACTGGGAAACACACATGAGGTCAGAGCAAATCAAAATTCACCTCCATAGAATTACAACATTTGACGAAGCGTCCGTCCCACACAGACTGAAGAAAGACTCTTAACTGATGGGCAGGCCTTCAAAGCCTCCGTCCCAGATGCAATCCGGCTCATTATGTCCCATGTGGCTGTACGAGTCGCAGTGTTTAGGGATGAACACTGAAACCCAAGGCCGGGGAATATTTGTGAGCCAGTGACAGCGCCACATGCAGTAAAACATGACATGACGCCTTTTGATGAACGCTGATGAATGTAACGTAATTAAAGGCCATCGTGATGGAATTCATAATCATCTATGTACCTGTCGCATACTGTAGTAAATCACAGCTGCTGGGAGCAAACGGCTGCTTCGCTTCTGTTTTGGTTACTTGGAATCTTTTTACACATAGCAACTCACAGTACACCAATAGCTGACATATTTCTCACATTACTGCATTAGTTCACGTTTGCATTATGTGCAATTTGAGAAGTAATATGTTATTTTGATGCTTAAATTGCACTTTTATTTATATACATACACTCACCTAAAGGATTATTAGGAACACCTGTTCAATTTCTCATGAATGCAATTATCTAATCAACCAATCACATGGCAGTTGCTTCAATGCATTTAGGGGTGTGGTCCTGGTCAAGACAATCTCCTGAACTCCAAACTGAATGTCAGAATGGGAAAGAAAGGTGATTTAAGCAATTTTGAGCGTGGCATGGTTGTTGGTGCCAGACGGGCCGGTCTGAGTATTTCACAATCTGCTCAGTTACTGGGATTTTCACGCACAACCATTTCTAGGGTTTACAAAGAATGGTGTGAAAAGGGAAAAACATCCAGTATGCGGCAGTCCTGTGGGCGAAAATGCCTTGTTGATGCTAGAGGTCAGAGGAGAATGGGCCGACTGATTCAAGCTGATAGAAGAGCAACTTTGACTGAAATAACCACTCGTTACAACCGAGGTATGCAGCAAAGCATTTGTGAAGCCACAACACGCACAACCTTGAGGCGGATGGGCTACAACAGCAGAAGACCCCACCGGGTACCACTCATCTCCACTACAAATAGGAAAAAAAGGCTACAATTTGCACAAGCTCCCCAAAATTGGACAGTTGAAGACTGGAAAAATGTTGCCTGGTCTGATGAGTCTCGATTTCTGTTGAGACATTCAGATGGTAGAGTCAGAATTTGGCGTAAACAGAATGAGAACATTGATCCATCATGCCTTGTTACCACTGTGCAGGCTGGTGGTGGTGGTGTAATGGTGTGGGGGATGTTTTCTTGGCACACTTTAGGCCCCTTAGTGCCAATTGGGCATCGTTTAAATGCCACGGCCTACCTGAGCATTGTTTCTGACCATGTCCATCCCTTTATGACCACCATGTACCCATTCTCTGATGGCTACTTCCAGCAGGATAATGCACCATGTCACAAAGCTCCAATCATTTCAAATTGGTTTCTTGAACATGACAATGAGTTCACGGTACTAAAATGGCCCCCACAGTCACCAGATCTCAACCCAATAGAGCATCTTTGGGATGTGGTGGAACGGGAGCTTCGTGCCCTGGATGTGCATCCCACAAATCTCCATCAACTGCAAGATGCTATCCTATCAATATGGGCCAACATTTCTAAAGAATGCTTTCAGCACCTTGTTGAATCAATGCCACGTAGAATTAAGGCAGTTCTGAAGGCGAAAGGTCAAACACAGTATTAGTATGGTGTTCCTAATAATCCTTTAGGTGAGTGTATATATATATATATATATATATATATATATGCACTTTTTTGCACGGTGGTACGTGTCAAAGTAACGTCCACATGGATGGCAGGACCCAAGGTTTCCCAGCAGAACATTGCCCAAAGCATCACACTGCCTCCGCCGGCTTGCCTTCTTCCCATAGTGCATCCTGGTGTCATGTGTTCCCCAGGTAAGCCACGCACACGCACCTGGCCATCCACGTGATGTAAAAGAACACGTGATTCATCAGACCAGGCCACCTTCTTCCATTGCTCCATGGTCCAGTTCTGATGCTCACGTGCCACTGTTGGCATAACAGTGGCTGCTCAAACACTGGTCAGCCCACTCAGAGACCGCGCTACAGGCAGCTCTTGATGACGTCAACTGGGACATGTTCCGTGCGAGTTCAGCTGACATCAGCGAGTTCACAGATGTGGCGCTTTGCTTCATCAACACGCTTA
>CM031954.1:20291459-20313959 GCA_018749465.1 Paracanthobrama guichenoti
TAATACTGTGTTTGACCCCCTCTCGCCTTCAGAACTGCCTTAATTCTACGTGGCATTGATTCAACAAGGTGCTGAAAGCATTCTTTAGAAATGTTGGCCCATATTGATAGGATAGCATCTTGCAGTTGATGGAGATTTGTGGGATGCACATCCAGGGCACGAAGCTCCCGTTCCACCACATCCCAAAGATGCTCTATTGGGTTGAGATTTGGTGCCTGTGGCAACATTTTTCCAGTCTTCAACTGTCCAATTTTGGTGAGCTTGTGCAAATTGTAGCCTCTTTTTCCTATTTGTAGTGGAGATGAGTGGTACCCGGTGGGGTCTTCTGCTGTTGTAGCCCATCCGCCTCAAGGTTGTGCATGTTGTGGCTTCACAAATGCTTTGCTGCATACCTCGGTTGTAACGAGTGGTTATTTCAGTCAAAGTTGCTCTTCTATCAGCTTGAATCAGTCGGCCCATTCTCCTCTGACCTCTAGCATCAACAAGGCATTTTCGCCCACAGGACTGCCGCATACTGGATGTTTTTCCCTTTTCACGCCATTCTTTGTAAGCCCTAGAAATGGTTGTGTGTGAAAATCCCAGTAACTGAGCAGATTGTGAAATACTGAGACCGGCCCGTCTGGCACCAACAACCATGCCACGCTCAAAATTGCTTAAATCACCTTTCTTTCCCATTCTGACATTCAGTTTGGAGTTCAGGAGATTGTCTTGACCAGGACCACACCCCTAAATGCATTGAAGCAACTGCCATGTGATTGGTTGATTAGATAATTGCATTAATGAGAAATTGAACAGGTGTTCCTAATAATCCTTTAGATGAGTGTATCTACTACAGTATTAGTATTGCTAGTACAACTAGAACTACTGTTACAACTACTACTACTACTTACAGCCACTTGTTTATATTTTCCTCTTTCTTTGAAAACAGGGTTTGTACCAGAAGATTTAAAAATAGCCAAAGTTATTCCTATCTATTTTGCCATATTTTTCCAAAAATGTTAGAAAAAATTGTATATAAACAAATTCTTTTTCATTTAGATTTTAATTCTATTCTTTATAAACATCAGTATGGATTCTGCAAAAACCACTCTACTTTTTTAGACTTGTCAAAAGCTTTTGATACAGTTAATCATTATATTTTATTGGAAAAGTTGTATAAATATGATTTTCATGACATTACATATAAATGGTTGAAAAATTACATCTCAAATATTAGACAGTTTGTTTGTTTTAAGGGTTGCTATTCTAGTACAGCAAGACTATTCTGTGGGAGTCCCTCAGGGTCCATTCTTGGACCCTTACTATTGCTTATTTATATAAATGATCTATCAAATGTTTCAAATGTTCTTACTCCAATAATGTTTGCAGATGACACAACCTTAGTTCTCTCTCACTCAAATTTTAATTTATTGATTAAGAATGCAAATGATGGTCTAATCGCTTATGCTAATTGGATTAATTTAAATAAATTATCTTTAAATAAAAAAAAAAATCGAACTTTATTATTTTTCGTGGTAAGAAATAATACTCAAAGGATTTATCAAAAATCACAATTGAGTCTCCTGAGGTGCCTCGAGTGTCAACTGCAAAATTCTTGGGAGTTTTTGTTGATGAGAATCTGAGTGGGAGGGAACAAGCTGACTACAAGCTGACTATGTACAGAAAAATACATAAATCTACTGATATAATAAGGGTTAGGCATCTTGTTACTATAGAGTCTTCTTACTCTTTACTATAGTTTAATTTATCCGTATCTTTCACATTGCAATATATTTTGGCGAGCACTATTTCCTATTACTCTTTAAAAAAAAAAAAAAAAAAAAAAAAAAATTATCCTTCAGAAACGTTTTTTTAGGATTGCAACCCAATCAAATGCATATACTCCATCTGCTTCTCTATTTCAGAAACTTCAGATTCTTACTGTTTATGATATTAACATTTCTCAAATTGGTGTCTTTATTTATAAGATATATTCACGTGAAGGAAACATTTCAGAGCAATTTAAGATGTATTTTAAAGTAAATTCACCGGTTCACAGTCACTTAACTCGTCAATGTTCAGATTTTCATTTTCCTAAAATTCTCACTTGTAGAGGTCAATATTCCATATGATATAGGGGTATTAAATTATGGAATGGTTTATCTCATCTAGCAGAAAAAATGTTCTTTAAAATGTTTCAAAAGATGTATAAAGAAGCATTTTATTGCTGTTTTGTAACTGTGTTTTTTTCTTTGTTTATTGATGTCTCATGCACTTTATATGGTTTGTTTTTTTTAGTATATTATTATTATTATTATTATTATTATTATTATATACATGTTGTAATTAACTTGTTGCAGCAGCAGCAGTAGTAGTAGTAGCAGTATCAGGAGCAGCAGCAGCAGCAGTAGTAGTATCAGTAGCAGTAGCAGTAGCAGTATCAGCAGCAGCAGTAGTAGTAGTAGTAGTAGTAGTAGCAGTATCAGCAGCAGCAGTAGTAGTAGTAGTAGCAGTATCAGCGGCAGCGGTGGTGTGGTGGTGGTGGTAGTGGTATCGGTAACAGCAGCAGCAGCGGCGGCGGTGGTGGTGCAGTGGTAGTATCGGTAACAGCGGCAGCGGCGGCGGTGGTTGTAGTGGCATCGGTAACAGCGGCGGCAGTAGTGGTGGTGGTAGTGGTGGTGGTATCGGTAACAGCGGCAGCGGTGGTAGTGAGTATCAGTAACAAGCGGCAGCAGCAGCAGTAGTAGTAGTAGTATCAGTAACAACAGCGGCGCGGTGGCGGTGGTAGTAGTGGTATCGGTAACAGCAGCAGCAGCAGTAGTAGTAGTATCAGTAACAGCAGCAGCAGTAGCAGCAGTAGTAGTAGTAGTATCAGCAGTAGTAGTAGTATCAGTAACAGCAGCGGCGGCGGTGGCAGTGGTGTGTGGTAGCAGTATCAGGAGCAGCAGCGGCGCCGGCAGCAGTGGTGTAGTAGTAGCAGTATCAGTAACAGCCGCAGCAGCAGTGGCGGTGGCAGTGGTAGTGGTATCGGTAACAGCAGCAGTGGTGTAGTGGTAGCAGTATCAGGTATCAGCAACAGCGGCGGCGGCGGCAGTAGTGGTAGTGGTATCAGTAACAGCAACAAGCGGCGGTGCGGTATCGGGAGCGGCAGCGGTGGCGGTGGTAGTAGTAGTAGGTAGTGGTGGTAGTGGTAAAGCAGCGGCAGCAGCGGCGCAGGTGGCAGCAGAAGTGGTATCAGGTAACAGCAGCGGCGCGGCGGCGGTGGCAGTGAGCAGTGGTATCAGGTAACAGCGGCAGCGGCGGCGGTGGCAGTGAAGTGGTATCAGTAACAGCGGCGGCAGCGGTGGCGGTGGGGTGGTATCAGGTAACGGCAGCAGCTGCGGCGGTGGTAGTAGTAGTGGCGCAAATCGGTAACAGCAGCGGTGGCAGTGGTGTAGTAGTAGCGGTATCGGTAACAGCAGCGGCAGCGGTGGCAGTATCGGGAGCAGCATGGCGGTGGTAGTGGTAGTAGTAGCAGTAGTGCAGTAGTAAAGCAGCAGCAGCAGTAGTAGTAGTATCAGTAACAGCAGCAGCAGCAGCAGCAGTAGCAGTGGAAGTAGTATCAGTAACAGCAGCAGCAGCAGTAGTAGTAGTAGTATGAGCAGCAGCGGCAGCAGTAGTAGTAGCAGTTATATCTGTACTAGTAATAACAGTCGTAATATTAGTAGTAGCAGCACCAGTAGTCATAGTAGTTGTTGTTGTTGTAGGTAGTAGTAGTAATAGTAATACTATATCTGCTATTGCTAGTACAACTGCTATTACTAGAGCTACTGCTACCACTACTACTAGAACTAGTGCTGCTGCTGCTGCTGCTGCTACTACTAATAATGATAACAATAACATTCCTGTATCTCAAACAGTAGTGAACAGTGCTCGCAACACCAAGGTCAGGGTTCTGATTTCAGGGAATGCATGAACTGATCAAATGTTCATCTTGAATGCAATGTAAGTCGCTTTAGGATAAAAGCGTGTGTAAAATGCATGAATATAATATAATGAAATATAAAATAAAATAATATTATACATTTATATGCTCTGGGGTATTTTTAATATAACCTACACTATATAGTCAGCAACACACAGCTGATGATGTGTTGTGTTCCTAAGCATTATTTACCCATAATGCACCATATGAATGTATACTGTGAAGAACCAAGCACAGAACTGACCAGCCCTGGATTTCTTTGAGATGTTCCCCATCGGACTATTGAGGTTATTAATAGCAGAATGTGCTAAACATCAGAGCAAACTTTTTTTGTGACTTTACCTTTTTATGACCAATGTGGTTTAGTCTAGAAGGCCCTTAAAAGCAGCGGATGACGGCTGATGCATACAGTGGTCTGGAGTGACTTATGAGAGATTAGCTATGTAAACCCATGCTGCGAGTTAAGAGGTTAACCATCTCAACAAACAGAGATGAGTTTGTGCTGCACACAACACACAACTCACATGCTTGCTGTCTCATTTACAAGCGCTGCGGTGGCTTTTGATGAATCTGAGCATGTTTTCAGAGTCCTCGTCATATCGCAGGAGCCAAGCCCTTAACATTTCAAACAGACCGTTCCATGTTACAAGCGACTCTTGGCAAAAACCAAACACATTTTATAGTTGTAATGAGTGAAACAGTTTACATTTCTAAGTTTAAGAATGTAGACTTTTCTTTAACCTGACCTTTTGTGTTATTTTAAATGATCCTTTGCTTTGACTCACCAATACCAGCCACTACACGCTCTTGTGCTCACAGTGACTCCAGTACGGGACTTATACAATCTGGCAAGCATTTTTCTTTAAGCGTACATACAGCTGAGCCACTTTTGTTCTTCTTGTTTATTATGTATATTTAATGTTCACACTGAAGCTAGACACTTCACTGACACATAAGAAACACATTCACAGTTCCACTCAAAGTTCAACAAAACAAAAATAACTCAAAATTCTGAGCACAGATTCAGATCTTAAAGGGAACCCCTGGTGTTAAGACGTGTATGGCTTAATGTAACTTAAATGATGTCTCTTACTGAAATATGTAGTAGAAAACCTATGAAAGATTTACGTTATTTAAAAAATCCACATCGTTTTATATATATTTTGGACAAAGGGGGCACCATTTTGTTTAAGTGTGCAGTCGATGACGTCAGATGGTTGCACTCGGCGAACGACTGGCGCTATTGTTGCTATTTTTACCACAACACAACTCGAGAAAAAAATTCGATGATGCCTCATTGTGCGGCTTTTCGCTGTGATTTTCAGTCGAACAGGAGAAGCGATGTAAGTCTTCACTGCTTTCCTAGTGACAAGAAGAGGAGAAAAAAATGGGAAGATGCCTATGGACGAACAAATCTCCCTAAAGACCCGCTGTCTGTTCTCGCCACTTTAACCCTGATGACTTCAAGGCTTTTATTACACCACAGCTACTGAAAGAGCTTCATGGATATAAGCATAGGCTTAAACTAAATGCCGTACCATCAATATTTCCCCACAGGAAGTCTCAACGCCCCCGGATATCACGCGCTGTGAAACAGCAGAGCCAAGAAGTGCTAGATGCCATCCTGAGAGACACAGGTCTTTAGGAAGTTTTGTAGCATCTTTCCGTTTTTCTCCTCTTCTTGTCACTAGGAAAGCAGCGAAGAAAAAAGCCGCACAATGTGGCATCGTCTGAGTTTTTTTCAAGTTGCGCTGTGGTAAAAATAGCGACAGTAGCGCCAGTCACTCGCCAAGTGCAACCGTTTGACGTCATCGCCACCTTTGTCCAAAATATATATAAAACGATGTGGATTCTTTAAATAATGTAAATCTTTCATAGGTTTTCTACTACATATTTCAGTAAGAGACATGTTGCCCCGCCCTTGTCACCAGAGAAGAGATGAGGGGAAGTTATTCTGATTCAAGATTTATAATAAACACTGCAAGGCACCACTTTATATTAGTTGGCCTTAACTACTATGTACTTACATAAAAAAATAAGTACAATGTACTCATTGTGTTCATACTGATTTTGAGGTGGGATATGGGTAAAGTTAGGGACAGGTGTGGTGGTGTGGGTGAGTTTAAGGGTAAAGTTAGGGACAGGTGTGGTGGTGTGGGTGAGTTTAAGGGTAAAGTTAGGGACAGGTGTGGTGGTATGGGTGAGTTTAAGGGTAAAGTTAGGCACAGGTGTGGTGGTGTGGGTAAGTTTAAGGGTAAAGTTAGGGACAGGTGTGGTGGTATGGGTGAGTTTAAGGGTAAAGTTAGGGACAGGTGTGGTGGTGTGGGTGAGTTTAAGGGTAAAGTTAGGGACAGGTGTGGTGGTATGAGTGAGTTTAAGGGTAAAGTTAGGGACAGGTGTGCTGGTATGAGTGAGTTTAAGGGTAAAGTTAGGGACAGGTGTGGTGGTGTGGGTAAGTTTAAGGGTAAAGTTAGGGACAGGTGTGGTGGTGTGGGTGAGTTTAAGGGTAAAGTTAGGGACAGGTGTGGTGGTGTGGGTGAGTTTAAGGGTAAAGTTAGGGACAGGTGTGGTGGTGTGGGTAAGTTTAAGGGTAAAGTTAGGGACAGGTGTGGTGGTGTGGGTGAGTTTAAGGGTAAAGTTAGGGACAGGTGTGGTGGTGTGGGTGAGTTTAAGGGTAAAGTTAGGGACAGGTGTGGTGGTGTGGGTGAGTTTAAGGGTAAAGTTAGGGACAGGTGTGGTGGTGTGGTGAGTTTAAGGGTAAAGTTAGGGACAGGTGTGGTGGTGTGGGTCAGTTTAAGGGTAAAGTTAGGGACAGGTGTGGTGGTGTGGGTGAGTTTAAGGGTAAAGTTAGGCACAGGTGTGGTGGTGTGGGTAAGTTTAAGGGTAAAGTTAGGGACAGGTGTGATGGTGTGGGTGAGTTTAAGGGTAAAGTTAGGGACAGGTGTGATGGTGTGGGTGAGTTTAAGGGTAAAGTTAGGGACAGGTGTGGTGGTATGGGTGAGTTTAAGGGTAAAGTTAGGCACAGATGTGGTGGTGTGGGTGAGTTTAAGGGTAAAGTTAGGCACAGGTGTGGTGGTGTGGGTAAGTTTAAGGGTAAAGTTAGGGACAGGTGTGGTGGTATGAGTGAGTTTAAGGGTAAAGTTAGGCACAGGTGTGGTGGTATGAGTGAGTTTAAGGGTAAAGTTAGGGACAGGTGTGGTGGTATGGGTAAGTTTAAGGGTAAAGTTAGGGACAGGTGTGGTGGTATGGGTAAGTTTAAGGGTAAAGTTAGGGACAGGTGTGGTGGTGTGGGTAAGTTTAAGGGTAAAGTTAGGGACAGGTGTGGTGGTATGGGTAAGTTTAAGGGTAAAGTTAGGGACAGGTGTGGTGGTGTGGGTGAGTTTAAGGGTAAAGTTAGGGACAGGTGTGCTGGTATGAGTGAGTTTAAGTGTAAAGTTAGGGACAGGTGTGGTGGTGTGGGTGAGTTTAGGGTAAAGTTAGGGACAGGTGTGGTGGTGTGGGTGAGTTTAAGGGTAAAGTTAGAGACAGGTGTGGTGGTATGGGTGAGTGTAGGGTAAAGTTAGGGACAGGTGTGGTGGTGTGGGTGAGTTTAAGGGTAAAGTTAGAGACAGGTGTGGTGGTATGGGTGAGTGTAGGGTAAAGTTAGGGACAGGTGTGGTGGTGTGGGTGAGTTTAAGGGTAAAGTTAGGGACAGGTGTGGTGGTGTGGATGAGTTTAAGGGTAAAGTTAGGGACAGGTGTGGTGGTGTGGGTGAGTTTAGGGTAAAGTTAGGTATAAGGGAATTGTCAGCAGTGTAATTATAAATGTAACTACAGAAATTTATTGGGTTAGGGCTATACTTACATGGTTACTTACATGTAAGTATACAATACGTGCATTGTATCAAATGATTAATTAAAATGTGAGTACATAATATAAAGTGGGTCCCACTGCAATATAAATATCATGCAATGCATGAGAAATGATAACGTGCTGAAGTCGTTGAACCCTCCTTTTCCGTTTGAACACGCAAATCATATCCAGACCTTCATACTGGAAATCAAGCGCTGAACTGATTCTGCTCCAGAAACACATCGAGCCTGTTGTGTTTGTCCTTGTGTAAATTTCTTCCATTCCTCTCTTTAACTCTGGGTGGTTTGAGTTCTTCTCCTCATTGTAAATGTGTGTCTCCTGATGCTGACCTTGAGCGACGCTGCATCTTAGACCGCTCAAGAAAACAACCACTGATTTAGTATGTGTGTGCAGATTCTAAATTTTATGAGAACAATAACTTACATGTTCTCATAAAAGTGACGACAGAGTCCTGTGTCTTCGTTGTCTGAAACAACATGACCACTGAACAAATATCCAGAACACACAGAACTGATGAAGGAAAATACACTTTGTGTTCTGGATTATATAAGGTATCATTACTTAACATTAGTGCATTAACTAACAATGATTAGTTCACAGAGCAGTAACTAATGTTAACAGATACAGCTTACTGTACATGATTAAATTAAAGACCGGTTGGATTTTTGACCAGTGTTTTGGATCACTGATCAGTTTGTTGTTGCTGACTTTATTGTCCCAATGGGGAAATTTTGTTGCAATTGTTTCAACATGCGTATACACAAAAAAATAATATATATATCTGGTCGGTCTGCAGTGGTCAGGATCTATCAAAAGTGCTCCAAGGAAGGAACAGTGGTGAACCGGACACAGGGTTATGGGCGGCCAAGGCTCATTGATGCACGTGAGGAGCGAAGGCTGGCCCGTGTGGTCCGATCAAACAGACGAGCTACTGGAGCTCAAACTGCTCAAGAAGTTAATGCTGGTTCTGATAGAAAGGTGTCAGAATACACAGAGCATCTCAGTTTGTTGCGTATGGGGCGGCATAGCCGCTGACCAGTCAGGGTGCCCATGCTGACCCCTGTCCACCGCCGAAAGCACCAACAGTGGCACGTGAGCATCAGAACTGGACCACGGAGCAATGGAAGAAGGTGGCCTGGTCTGATGAATCACGTGTTCTTTTACATCACGTGGATGGCCGGGTGTGCGTGGCTTCCCTGGGGAACACATGGCACCAGGATGCACTATGGGAAGAAGGCAAGCCGGCGGAGGCAGTGTGATGCTTTGGGCAATGTTCTGCTGGGAAACCTTTGGTCCTGCCATCCATGTGGATGTTACTTTCACATGTACCACCTACCTAAGCATTGTTGAGACCATGTACAGCCTTTCATGGAAACGGTATTCCCTGGTGGCTGTGGCTCTTCCAGCAGGATAATGCTCCTGACACAAAGCACAAATGCTTCAGGAATGGTTTGAGGAGCTCAACAACGAGTTTGAGGTGTTGACTTGGCCTCCAAATTCCCCAGATCTCAATCCAATCGAGCATCTGTGGGATGTGCTGAACAAACAAGTCCAATCCATGGAGGCCCCACATCACAACTTACAGGACTTAAAGGATCTGCTGCTAACATCTTGGTGCCAGATACCACAGCACACCTTCAGGGGTCTAGAGGAGTCCATGCCTCGATGGGTCAGCAAAAGAGGGACCACACAATATTAGGTCATAATGTTATGCCTGATTGGTGTATATGTGTGATCATTTTGTCTATAGCTTGGTTAACAGGGTTATAAATGGATGAGCAAAACCAGTCAATACAGTTTAGATGTTTTTTCCCCTTAAGTAAAGAGTTAATAATATTAAAAAAAGAACATGAAGTGCACATATTGTATAGTGCAGTAAGCAATATTATGTTAGATAATAGTTTGGCAAAAATATTTAATAGGTCTCACAAAAAACAAACATGGGATGCTTTAGAAACAAATAATGGGAGCCATTTTGGCGTTCATGGACAGATCCGTTTAATCCTCGGATCTGACTGGTGTCTTTCATGTGCCCGATCTGCAGCACTTAAACACGGCTGCACTCCACTGCTTACTCTCAGAGACAGACTGTATAATATGAGTATAGCATATCTTGGGCAGTTTGCTGTAAATAACACTGTGTTTTGATTTCAGCCGTAAGGAATCGCAGCGATAGTACGTTGTCCTGTGTTAACCTCCGTCTTCATCACGGGCCGGCGCTGAGACCCACCAATCATCCTGGTGAACTACAGGTTTCCCTCCAGCAGCATGAGTAACGCCGTGTGTGTTTAACTTGTGAAATAGAAAGCAGCCGTGTAATCTAAATACATACGGTAATATAAATAAAACCAACCATATAATCTGTGTGTGTGTGAGTGAGTGTGTGTGTCTTTGTGTGTGAGAGTGTATATGTGTGTGTGTGTGTGTGTGTGTGTGTGTGTGTGTGTGTGTGTGTGTGTGTGAGAGAGAGAGAGAGAGAGAGAGAGAGAGAGAGAGAGAGAGAGAGAGAGAGAGTGTGTGTGTGTGTGTGTGTGTGTGTGCGCTCCGGCTCTGGCTCTGGCTCTCAAGGTTGGCACGATCGGTGTTTAAAAAGCTCCCGGAAAGTTTACAGTGGCTGTTCTTCTGCTGGGTTTGTGTGACAGGCTTTAACGCAGCGAACCCATCAGGGACCTCCCTGGAATCTTGCGCATGAATTTCCATTCATGCCTTTCCACACTTTATGAAGTGTCCTGTTCATATCGAGCGTCTGTCTCATTTCTCCTGGTTTTGGCAAACAAGAGTTCATCACTTTCATAATGCACTTAAAAAGCATCCTAATGAAAGCATGCATTATTGATCAAGTTTAAAGTGAAGAGCAGAATACATGAGCATTACTGAGTGGACATGGAGCTCTGTGAGTTTTCCCTGGAAAGGTTTCTCTAAAACCTGTAGTGGATCCAGAGCGGATGCGTCTGCCCTGCTAATGCTCTGGACGAGTGTCTCGTCTTCATCACAGGAAGTACACTGTCTGCTCCCTTCCGTCTGTGATACGACACACCTGCAGTCCACACAGCACAGTTGAAGAGCTCAGAGTCTGAGGGGTTTAGGGCCATGCGGTTACTAGGAGGTTGCTAGGGTGTTGCTATGTGGTTTCTAGGGTATTCTGGGTGGTTGTAGGGCCATGCGCAGTTGCTAGGGTGTTTAGGGTGGTTGCTAAGCAGCTGCTAGTGCATTGATAGATGGTTTCTAGGGTGTTGCTATGCAATTTCTAGCAGGTTTTAGCATGTTGCTAGCATGAATCTAAACAACTGCACCAAACAACTCTGGTGTAGAAATGATTTCACTCAGAAATGCCTGAATTCACTCAGTGAATTCCACAAACAATTATAAAGAAATGGTCCTAATATTGCAATATTATCCTCTCTACTGTAATCATTGCGAGCAGAAGATGTAATTGCAGCCTAACATGTTAGCTATGTCTGCTTAACTGAACACATGACGTCAACTAACCAGATAGCATGTGATATATACTATCTTGCATCACCAAGTGCAATGCAAAGCGTGGGATGCAGTGGAGTAAAGCACGCCGCCACTGGACTCTAGAGCAGTGGAGACGTGTTCTCTGGAGTGACCAATCACGCTTCTCTGTCTGACAATCCCATGGACGAGTCTGGGTTTGGCTGTTGCCAGGAGAACGGGACTTGCCTGACTGCATTGTGACAAGTGTAAAGTTTGGTGGAGGGGGGATTATGGGGTGGGGTTGTTTTTCAGGGGTTGGGCTCGGCCCCTTAGTTCCAGCGAAAGGAACTCTTAATGCTTCAGCATACCAAGACATTTTGGACAATTTCATGCTCCCAACTTTGTGGGAACAGTTTGGGGACGGCCCCTTCCTGTCCCAACATGACTGCACTCCAGTGCACAAAGCGTCGGTCCATAAAGACATGGATGAGTGAGTTTGGTGTGGAGGAACTTGAGTGGCCTGCACAGAGTCCTGACCTCATCCTGATAGAACACCTTTGGGATGAATTAGAGCGGAGACTGCGAGCCAGGCCTTCTCGTCCAACATCAGTGCCTGACCTCACAAATGCGCTTCTAGAAGAATGGTCAAAAATTCCCATAAACACACTCCTAAACCTTGTGGAAAGCCTTCCCAGAAGAGCTGAAGCTGTTAGAGCTGCAAAGGGTGGGCCGACTCCATATTAAACCCTACGGATTAAGAATGGGATGGCATTAAAGCTCATGTGCATGTAAAGGCAGGCGTCAGAAAGCTTTTGGCAATATAGTGTATTATAGTGGTTAATCATTGACATAGATCTCATCTCTGATCTCAGAAAACCTGCTGAAGTGTAACATCGAAACATCTGCTTTGAGTCATTAATGTGATGTGAAAAGCGCTAAACAAATAAACTTTAACTGAAGTTTAGCAGTCATTATGAAAACACAGGCGCTTGACTGACCAATCAGAGTCAAGCATGGCAGTGTCACGCATTAGTCATGATTCACTGGAACTATATTCTGCATAAGACTGTAGAAATAATTTGCATGAGAAAAATGCCTGAAATTTTATAATGGTTATGTTTGCACTGACTGTGTATTTATTTTCTGACTCATGCACTTATCTTGACAATAACAAACCAGCATATACAAATAAAGCCATGTGACATTTACAGAAGTCATCTAAAGAACGAGCTAAAGGTCTCAGAAACAGAGATCACGTCTAATGCTGTTTGTTTGATTCAACACCGCTGATTAACTGAGAGGAACTGAGAGGAACAGCCAAGCCTAATAATTACACAAAGGTCATTTTTTCCGATCAAAATATGATCTGAAAAATATTAATCATGCATAAACATTTGAACTGACTGACAGCCCTTGTTCAAACACATATCAAATCAACCAGCAAGGACATAAACAGCAGGTTTTATTTTTAGCATCTTGTTAGCGTTTTTGTGACGCGTGTTGTTTTTGTGACAGATTAGTACGCATTTTACAGCCAATCCCTGTGATATTAGCAGACTCTTCCGTCAGGGCCCGAGAGCTGTTTAAACAGTGAAGTAATGCGCTCTCCATTCAAATACACTCGAGTAAACAGAGCGAGAGGAAACAGTGATTATGAGCGGCATCGAGCACATTCTCTGCCTGCCGTCGCCTCAAACGCTCCAAGCATCAACTCTGACGCAAAAACCACCAACGTGACGAATAGGTGAGGATCGATAGATGACAGACATCTGATAGATGCTTGTAAAAGTCAACACACATTTAAAATACAGATGTTTAATGCACGTTCCTGGTCTCACTGTGAGCGATTTATCAGTTATACTTTATTCTGATGGTCCACTTTAGACATTCTACTAATTATGAGTAACTTTGCAACATGTCAACTAGCAGTCATTAGAGTATTTGTGGACTGTTCAGGTTAGTAGAATACGTTGACTTGTAGTTGCAAAGTTAGTTGTGGACCATCAAAATAAAACATTAAAGACAAAGTATTTTAAATGCACTTGAATGTAATCCTTCCCTAAGGATGCATTTACAAATTCTTCTTACTTTCAGACATCTGACTTCATTCTGGTATTTAACACTCAATTTTCAGAATCCAATTCATTCCTGGTGAGTAGAATCATGTTTTTTGTTCATTCAATATCCTGTTTTACTAGGAAATGTGTCCGATTACGGAAGTAAAATGGGTTGCAAATTTCACACTAACCCTTAACGTTCAAAGATCGCCGACGGCCCTTAGATTCTGTAGTTCAACATTCACTGCACGTTAAATCACACTCATACTAGATCTGGGCAAACTGAGTATCATTACAAAGATTAAAGACTTCAATATTTGACCCGTGTTTGTGATGAAACTGGGATGCAGTGACATTCATTTCTTAATTTATGCCAGGAGTGCAAAATCGATCTGTAATTTTTTATATTTTGAACAGAATATCAACACTCACGTCTCCTCCAGTTTATTTGTGTTCACATACATGCGCCACATGCCCTAGACAGCGTCCATTAGGGCTCTTCGTTCAAAAGTGCGCATATTTGGAGAAATATAGATTTATTATCATGTTTGCAAAATACATTAATTTAAAGTTTAAAGTGAGATTTTATCTAATTATGAGTAACTTTGCAATGTGTTTCTAAGTTCTATATTTCTTGAAAGTGTAATATTATTTGTTTTAATTGTGTTGTGTAACTTGATGCTAACTGTAGCTCTAATGCACCTGTTGCATCAGGAGCTAATCTATTTCACGATCTGTTTTCGTATTTTCGTGAATTCATATAAGGTCCCAAAAATAATTTTTTTTTGTTTGTATAGTGGGATGAAAGTGGTGTTGATTGATAAGCCATACAAACAATAGAATAACGAGAACAGAATAATGAAGATGAATACAGAGGTGTACAGAGGCAGAGGCGTGAAAGGTTCATCGAGTGAGAACAATAGAAACATGAATGGAGCAGTTCACCTCACCAGACAACAGACTGCAAATTGGTGTTTAAAAGTCAATAAAATATTTCATTAGCATCTTATCAGCCTCCTCTAAAATCTCACCTGACATGATCTTATGAAATTATTCACAGAATGCATATTAGAGCCTCAGATTTGAAAGGAAGCATGACCACACTTGTGGCTTGAGCTTCATTGTGTTTAATGTGTTTATTTATATCTCCATATTAATAACAGTCTGAGTAATTCTGAGTCTTAAACTGCAAACTCTCAAGTGTGTGCTTTCTACAAACCCGATTCCAAAAAAGTTGGGACACTGTACAAATTGTGAATAAAAACAGAATGCAATGATGTGGAAGTTTCAAATTTCAATATTTTATTCAGAATACAACATAGATGACATATCAAATGTTTAAACTGAGAAAATATATCATTTTAAGGGGAAAATAAGTTGATTTTAAATTTCATGGCATCAGCACATCTCAAAAAAGTTGGGACAAGGCCATGTTTCCCACTGTGTGCCATCCCCTCTTCTTTTTCTAACAGTCTGCAAACGTCTGGGGACTGAGGAGACAAGCTGCTCAAGTTTAGGAATAGGAATGTTGTCCCATTCTTGTCTAATACAGGCTTCTAGTTGCTCAACTGTCTTAGGTCTTCTTTGTGGCATCTTCCTCTTTATGATGCTCAAATGTTTTCTATGGGTGAAAGATCTGGACTGCAGGCTGGCCATTTCAGTCCCGGATCCTTCTTCTCGCAGCCATGATGTTGTAATTGATGCAGTGTGTGGTCTGGCATTGTCATGTTGGAAAATGCAAGGTCTTCCCTGAAAGAGACGCGGCGTCTGGATGGGAGCAGATGTTGTTCTAGAACTTGGATATCCCTTTCAGCATTGATGGTGCCTTTCCAGATGTGTAAGCTGCCCATGCCACACGCACTCATGAACCCCATCCCATCAGAGATGCAGGCTTCTGAACTGAGCGCTGACAACAACTTGGGTTGTCCTTGTCCTCTTTAGTCCGGATGACATGGCGTCCCAGTTTTCCAAAAAGAACTTAAAATTTTGATTGGTCTGAGCACAGAACAGTTTTCCACTTTGCCACAGTCCATTTTAAATGAGCCTTGGCCCAGAGAAAACGCCTGCGCTTCTGGATCATGTTTAGATATGGCTTCTTTTTTGACCTGTAGAGTTTTAGCCGGCAGCGGCGAATAGGCATGGTGGATTGTGTTCATGACAATGTTTTCTGGAAGTATTCCTGAGCCCATGTTGTGATCTCCATTACAGTAGCATTCCTGTATGTGATGCAGTGCCGTCTAAGGGCCGGAGATCACGGGCATCCAGTATGGTTTTCCGGCCTTGACCCTTACGCACAGAGATTGTTCCATGAATCTTTGGATGATATTATGCACTGTAGATGATGAGAACTTCAAACTCTTTGCAGTGTTTCTCTGAGAAACTCCTTTCTGATATTGCTCCAGTATGTTTGGCCGCAGCATTGGGGGAATTGGTGATCCTCTGCCCATCTTGACTTCTGAGAGACACTGCCACTCTGAGAGGCTCTTTTTATACCCAATCATGTTGCCAATTGACCTAATAAGTTGCAGATTGGTCCTCCAGCTGTTCCTTATATGTACATTTAACTTTTCCGGCCTCTTATTGCTCCCTGTCCCAACTTTTTTGGAATGTGTAGCTCTCATGAAATCCAGAATGAGCCAATATTTGGCATGATATTTCAAAATGTCTCACTTTCAACATTTGATATGTTATCTATATTCTATTGTGAATAAAATATAAGTTTATGAGATTTGTAAATTATTGCATTCCTTTTTTATTCACAATATGTACAATGTCCCAACTTTTTTGGAATCGGGTTCGTAGATACACTCACCTAAAGGATTATTAGGAACACTTGTTCAATTTCTCATTAATGCAATTATCTAATCAACCAATCACATGGCAGTTGCTTCAATGCATTTAGGGGTGTGGTCCTGGTCAAGACAATCTCCTGAACTCCAAACTGAATGTCAGAATGGGAAAGAAAGGTGATTTAAGCAATTTTGAGCGTGGCATGGTTGTTGGTGCCAGACGGGCCGGTCTGAGTATTTCACAATCTGCTCAGTTACTGGGATTTTCACGCACAACCATTTCTAGGGTTTACAAAGAATGGTGTGAAAAGGGAAAAACATCCAGTATGCGGCAGTCCTGTGGGAGAAAATGCCATGTTGATGCTAGAGGTCAGAGGAGAATGGGCCGACTGATTCAAGCTGATAGAAGAACTTTGACTGAAATAACCACTCGTTACAACCGAGGTATGCAGCAAAGCATTTGTGAAGCCACAACACACACAACCTTGAGGCAGATGGGCTACAACAGCAGAAGACCCCACCGGGTACCACTCATCTCCACTACAAATAGGAAAAAGAGGCTACAATTTGTATGAGCTCACCAAAATTGGACAGTTGAAGACTAGAAAATTGTTGCCTGGTCTGATGAGTCTCGATTTCTGTTGAGACATTCAGATGGTAGAGTCAGAATTTGGCGTAAACAGAATGAGAACATGGATCCATCATGCCTTGTTACCACTGTGCAGGCTGGTGGTGGTGGTGTAATGGTGTGGGGGATGTTTTCTTGGCACACTTTAGCCCCTTAGTGCCAATTGGGCATCATTTAAATGCCACGGCCTACCTGAGCATTGTTTCTGACCATGTCCATCCCTTTATGACCACCATGTGGTGGAACGGGAGCTTCGTGCCC
The DNA here is from genome assembly GCA_018749465.1 of Paracanthobrama guichenoti. Classification (NCBI taxonomy): domain Eukaryota; kingdom Metazoa; phylum Chordata; class Actinopteri; order Cypriniformes; family Gobionidae; genus Paracanthobrama; species Paracanthobrama guichenoti. The sequence goes on from CM031954.1 coordinate 20,308,428, forward strand.
TGGATGTGCATCCCACAAATCTCCATCAACTGCAAGATGCTATCCTATCAATATGGGTTGAATCAATGCCACGTAGAATTAAGGCAGTTCTGAAGGCGAAAGGGGGTCAAACACAGTATTAGTATGGTGTTCCTAATAATCCTTTAGGTGAGTGTATTTGGTTATTTGTCTTTTCAGAATAACTTATGAGCAGCAGCCTATTTATTTTGCTTATGTCATTTATGCCACACTTGCCAAAATGGGGGGTAAGGGGTGTCAGGACAGAGACAGAGGCAGAGGGGTAAGTGAACACAGATGTTTAATTTAACAGAGACACGAACACTGGCAGATAGTGGATGCAGGTGAGTAAAGAACAAGCACTTTCTGAACAGTCACTTAGCTGAAGGGTAACACGTATATCTGTTGCAGGTGAAGGGATCAACAAGGAACGAAGAGCTGGAGACGGCACGGGAAACTCAGGTAAGCAGCGGGTGAGGAATCCAGGTATGTATAGACGAGACCAGACAATGATGTGAAGGGAGTGAGTGTTCTTATAGTGTCCTTGATGATGAAGTGCAGGTGCGGGTGATGAGTACTCAGGAGACTGTGAATGAATGGGTGGAGCGTGGAGATCTGGTGCCGATGCGTCGGTGGGTGTTGGCTGTGACTCCGTGACAAGGGGTTAAACAGCATCTATTTTTCTGTGCACTGCAAACTCAAACCCCAAAAAAATCTTTGTTCTGTAATCATTTAGGGAGAATTCGGGGTGATTTAGACACTTTTTATCACTGATATGACCCCATGTCACTCCGAACCTGTATGAAATTATTTCAACAGTTTTTTTTTTCCCCATATAATGAAAGTCAATGTTGTTCGGACTTCCAAAATATCTTCTTTTTTGTGTCATTGTGGATCAGAATGAACAAACTCTTTAACTTAAGACGTTTTAAGTAACATTTTAACATTTATTCTGAACGTTTACTAACTAGTGTCCTCATGGTGTTGGATCTTTATAAGAGAACGTTTACAGCCAATCGTTTATAATGGAAACACTGCAAAAACAACGTCCTTTCTCTTGCTTTTCAGCACAAATATCTAAACATTCTTACATCAAGACACATTAATGGAGAAGTGAAATGACTGAAGATATTAAACTTAGTTTTCTGAGTTTGAAAAGTGAAGCTTATGAAATCTGAACTCAAGCATGAACCCAAAGGACAGAACTCTGTGATATTTGAATAGATGGAGTGCATGTTTTCATCTTGGAAAGCTCAGAACGACTCCTTCCACGGCCAGAGCAATTACCTGAAGAAATAAAAGGCTGAGAGCGAGCGATGAGTAAAAACTGAGAGCCGACGCTCTGATGCACACCAGTGGAATCCGACAAACAAACATCTCAGTGACACGTTACAGGAGAGCCTCTCCTCGTTCTGACGAGGACCATAAGTGGAAAGATCTGCTGAAATTCAACATTCACGTTCATTTGTGAACATCAGTGCAAAGAAAAGAACAAAAGCCCTGCACACCTTTGAAGAGTTGCCATTTTTTCACCCTGGTGTTTAGAGAACATTTGTTTGAACGTTCATTTCAAACAGGCTTTACTTCAAGTGTAAGATGCAGAACTGAGCTGTCGGCCTTCACCTCCCACAATACCCATAGCTGATTCCATATCTAAACCTCATTACAGGGGAATTCACATCCTGTAGCATTAGCACATACAATACATCAACGTTTCATGCACTGGAACTATGGCTGTATGTGTTTAAAATACATGTACTCCACCGGTCACAAGATGGCTTGAAGGGATCATTCACACAAAAATCACCATTCTGTCATCATTTACTCACTCTCAAGACCGTAAGATTGTCTTTCTTCTGTGGAAGATGTTTATCAGAATGTCTGAGCTGCTCTCTTCCACATAATAAAAGCGGAAGGGTAAAAAAGCCTCATAACGAACAGATTTGGCTTCTCAGTTGTTCTTCTTCGACTCTCTCTAATGTCGTTTAAACCCTGTATGATTTTCTTTCTTCAGCCGAACACAAAGAAACGTATTTTGAAGAATGTTTCAACTGTTCAACCAATGAAAGTCAATGCAACATAAGACCCCGCTGTATGGACGCACATATTTATTTTCCTAAAATATATTCTTTTAGGTTCAACAGAAGAAAGAGAGTCACACCGGTTTGGAGCGCATTTGGCGCATAGAGAAATTTCATTTTCTGGTAAACTCTTCTTTTAATATGCAAATCCTAAATATGGTACTCACATTTTGTGTTAATTTTGGACCTCGTATCAAAGTGTTGTTTCATCATTCGTCTGATTGCCGAAGAGTAAATGATGTTTAGATTATACCGATAGCCTTCACAGGAATTTGAGCTCATGACGTAAGTACAGTTTGATTCTCCGACATGAAATGTATTATTTTAATAGAAAAAATAGCCCTAATTTCTAAGGAACAAACTCCAAATGTAAGTTTAGAAGAGGCCTAAATAGCGTAAGTACTAATATGGTGAGTCTTGTTTGTCTAATTGGCAAGCGGCTGTGATTAGTAAACAGTAAAAAATGTGGTATTTCAGAAGAAATGGCAGAGCGAAGGTCACCAGCATTATATTTTGTTAAACGGCACAATGTTCTAGTGCCTCGCCAAAGGAGCTGTAAACCGAGATTATTCTGGTGTTTGATAACACACAGGCTATTTCCACTCCAACACATCTAATATAGCACTACCTTATAAGTGTATGGCCTTATAGATCCCTCTACACTTGTGCTTCTTTTCACTTTAAGAGTCAGATGAAGAACTCCGCGTTCAGAATCTCTGAGGAAAGGCAATCGCGGAAAACGCACGCAAACACACACATCGTCTCTCTGCATACTCACAAAGAGTGGCGGTCACACATACAGCGTGTGGAAGCAGAAGAGCACGGTGACGCGTGTACGGCCAGCTTATCTGTTCTTCACTCGCTTTAATTTATGCTCAAACCTCCAACACAAGCAAAGCTCCTGCCAGTGGAATCCAGTCTGACCTGGAGAACACAGGAGGAAACTTCACTCCGGAATCCCTCAAGCCCAGAGATGCTCAACTTCTACAGAAGACGAAGAAGACACCCCAGCTGACGAAAATATTTCCTAAGAATTGCTAATGTTCCCATGAAGTTATAAAAACAGTATTTCTCTGAACGGTCAAAATATAATTTAATAATGAATTTAATTTAATTAATAATTAAATTTTAATAATGAAAAAATTATTTAAAAAAATATATAAAAAATTCTTGGTTACGTGAACGTTAAGGGAACATTGTATCATTCTTCAAACATTATGGGAATGTTACTTTTGAAAGTTCTCTGAACGTTCGAAACAACCTTTAAAAAAACATCCAACTAAAACAATGTGTATGTTTTTGTGCTAATGTTTTGAGAACATTATTAAAGAACAGACACCGTTGAATGAATGTTCTATTAACGTTACTGGAAGAACGTCTGTTCGTTTTGTTGAGAGAACGTTGACACAACATTCCCTGTTGTCTTCTGTAGAGCTGCTTTTTAACTTGAATTAAATTAGTTTCATAATTAATGATTTTTGCTAAATGAACAGTTATTTTACTGTTAGTTTATTACTGTGAAGCTTGAAACAATCTGTATGTATTAAGTGCTATAGAAACGACATGACTTAAATCTGCTTTATGTTGGTTCTATCGACCCAGCAAAATCATAAAAATGTTGTCAAGGAAGATTGGAACTAACAACCTTTTGACCTTAAGCCAAGAAATATTGCTTTGAGAAATCCTAGAATGACACTTAAAGAGATCGCTTGCCCAAATATTATCATTCTGTCATCATTTACTCATCCTCATTTGATTCTAAACCTGTGTGACTTTATATAGATGGACAAAAAACACTGAAAAAAGTGTTAATTTCTGCAATTTGTGCATATTATATACAGTAAATATTGGTAAAATACTGAGCACCATGCTCTTTAGACATCAGTATTGCGTTGAAAAATCGACACTGTTCAAGCTCAAGTTTTAAGTCCTGTAAAGTAAAGCAAAAGCTCAATAAAACCACAGCTGTGATGAAATGCTTTCAAGCTCTAAACGGAGAAATTGCCTTATAAAACATCTTGTTTCGCACTCCAGCATTTCATAAAAAAGCTTTTAACCTCTAAGGAAAATGCATTGCAATGGTACATGGCTCTAGTATGTCATGCGACACCACTACGCTCTCAGTGTGTAGAGATCGAGTCACACAGAAGAAGAGCAGGATCCTCATCGATGCATTGGTGCGTGAGGGGCACTAACTTTTTACAGAAGTCATGGAAGCCTCCGATCAGGAGTAACACTTGGAATAATTGACTAAATTTCATCAATAAGCTCTTGTTTTCCCTGACAGACTTCAATCCTTCAGAAATACACAAATCAGGAATAACATTATGACCACTGACAGGTGAAGTGAGTAACACTGATGATCTCATCATCACAGCTCCTGTTAGTGGGTGGGATATATTCGGCAGCAAGTGAACATTTTGTCCTCAAAGTTGATGTGTTAGAAGCAGGAAAAATGGGCAAGCGTAAGGATTTGAGCGAGTTTGACAAGGGCCAGATTGTGATGGCTAGACGACTGGGTCAGAGCATCTCCAAAACTGCAGCTCTTGTGGGGTGTTCCCGGTCTGCAGTGGTCAGGATCTATCAAAAGTGCTCCAAGGAAGGAACAGTGGAGAACCGGACACAGGGTCATGGGCGGCCAAGGCTCATTGATGCACGTGGGGAGCGAAGGCTGGCCCGTGTGGTCCGATCAAACAGACGAGCTACTGGAGCTCAAACTGCTCAAGAAGTTAATGCTGGTTCTGATAGAAAGGTGTCAGAATACACAGAGCATCTCAGTTTGTTGCGTATGGGGCGGCATAGCCGCTGACCAGTCAGGGTGCCCATGCTGACCCCTGTCCACCGCCGAAAGCACCAACAGTGGCACGTGAGCATCAGAACTGGACCACGGAGCAATGGAAGAAGGTGGCCTGGTCTGAGGAATCACGTGTTCTTTTACATCACGTGGATGGCCGGGTGCGTGTGCGTGGCTTCCCTGGGGAACACATGGCACCAGGATGCACTATGGGAAGAAGGCGAGCCAGCGGAGGCAGTGTGATGGGCAATGTTCTGCTGGGAAACCTTGGGTCCTGCCATCCATGTGGATGTTACTTTGACACGTACCACCTACTGAAGCATTGTTGAGACCATGTACAGCCTTTCATGGAAACGGTATTCCCTGGTGGCTGTGGCTCTTCCAGCAGGATAATGCTCCTGAGACAAAACACAAATGCTTCAGGAATGGTTTGAGGAGCACAACAACGAGTTTGAGGTGTTGACTTGGCCTCCAAATTCTCCAGATCTCAATCCAATCGAGCATCTGTGGGATGAGCTGAACAAACAAGTCCGATCCATGGAGGCCCCACATCGCAACTTACAGGACTTAAAGGATCTGCTGCTAACATCTTGGTGCCAGATACCACAGCACACCTTCAGGGGTATATATATATATCCACAATATTAGGAATGTGTATAT
>CM031954.1:20318959-20353959 GCA_018749465.1 Paracanthobrama guichenoti
CGGATATACGGCACAACAGAGAAGAGGACTAGCGTAACTTATGTTTCATTCTGACTTTAAAGGACATATAAGATTAATTAATTGTTTTAACTCGTTTTAACTCACGTTTTAACGTTTTAACTCAGTGCATCACAGCGTGGTATGGGAACAGCACCAGTCATGACCGCAAAGCCCTGCAAAGAGTCGTGCGCTTATCCGAGCGTATCTCAGGGTCAGCTCTCCCGTCTCTGCAGGACGTCTACACCAAACGCTGCAAAGGTAGAGCTACTAAGATCATCAAGGACTCTAATCACCCTGCAAACCCTCATTTCACGCTGCTGCCATCTGGTAAGCGCTTCCGAAGCCTGATGGCCAAAACTGAGAGACTCAGGAGGAGCTTCTTCCCCAGGCCATCAGACTCCTGAACTTAACATCACGTGACTTCACTTCACTTCAGGATAAACATCGATACACTGACATTGCACTGCACTTTCTGTTCTCGTTGTTACTGTGTAACAACCTGTTATAAACCTGTTTGCACATTATACTCTTATACATTTGTTAACCACATATTTATAAGTCTACAGTTTACTCACTGCACAGTCTACTCCACTTATTTTATTCCACTTCTTTATCTTTGTGGCGAGGGACCATGAGAGCGGGCCGGTGGCGAATGTTAATGAGCGTCAGCTGTGCGCCACACCGGTCTCGTCTCATGGAGGAGTGACGGGAGCATAAAAGGAGGAGCGACGACAGTGCAAGACGAGAGAGGACCAGGCCTGGACTTTATGTTGTGTTTTTGTTTTGTATGGAGGCGGCAGTCGGCCGTGAGGGGCTGCCGCCGACATTATGTTTTGTTTTATTTTTGATTAAAGCTTTTAAAATGTTCGCCGCTTCCCGCCTCCTTCTTCCCTGAACGTTTCATTGCGTTACAATCTTTATTTTTTTTCTACTTGATTTATTTATAATTCTACAGATATATATATATATAGTACTTTTTTAATTATATTTCTATTATAATTTCCTCCTTGTGTTTTTAACTGTGAATTTGCACTGTCCATGGAGCGGACCTGTTTACATTTCACTGCCGGTTGTATATTCTGTATATAACTGTGTATGTGACAAATAAAACTCTTGAATCTTGAATGCCCCTTTTTACAAGATGTAAAACAAGTCTCTAATGTCCCCAGAGTGTGTGTGTGAAGTTTTAGCTCAAAATACCCCACAGATTTATAGCATGTTAAAATTGTCGCTTTTTGAGGGTGAGCAAATACGCATCGTTCTTGTGTGTTCCTTTAAATGCAAATGAGCTGATGCTCCCCGCCCCATTTCAGGAAGTAGGCGGAGCTTCCAGAGCTCATGTTAGCAGCTCCGATTACCTCAATCAGACACACACTGAAAATGTCTGAAACTGTTCAGTCTTTAATATTCAAACCAGAATCAGACAATGATGGAGAGACTCAAGAAGAAGAGACAACATGTAGAATGAGACAGGACGTTTCTGAAGGGATAGAGGATGGATTTATGAGTTAACGATCTTCAAATCCCTGAGTTCAGGTGTTCAATCCCTTCATGGCCACAGGTGTATAAATCAAGCACTAGGCATGCAGACGCTTCTACACACATTTGTGAAAGAATGGCTCGCTCTCAGGAGCTCAGTGAACTCAAGCGTGGTACCGTGATAGGTTGCCACCTGTGCAATAAGTCCATTCCTGACATTTCCTCACTACTAAATATTCCACGCTCAACTGTTAGTGGGATTATAACAAAGTGGAAGCAATTGGGAACAACAGCAACTCAGCCATGAAGTGTTACGCCACGTAAAATCACAGAGCGGGGTCAGCGCATGCTGAGGGTCACAGTGCACAGAAGTCACCAACTTTCTGCAGAGTCAATAGCTCCATTCCATGGCCAAGCAGCTCATCCAAGCCTTACATCACCAAGTGCAATGCAAAGCGTGGGATGCAGTGGAGTAAAGCACGCCGCCACTGGACTCTAGAGCAGTGGAGACGTGTTCTCTGGAGTGACCAATCACGCTTCTCTGTCTGACAATCCCATGGACGAGTCTGGGTTTGGCGGTTGCCAGGAGAACGGGACTTGCCTGACTGCATTGTGCCAAGTGTAAAGTTTGGTGGAGGGGGGATTATGGGGTGGGGTTGTTTTTAAGGGGTTGGGCTTGGCCAGTGAAAGGATCTCTTAATGCTTCAGCATACCAAGACATTTTGGACAATTTCATGCTCCCAACAGTTTGGGGACGGCCCCTTCCTGTCCCAACATGACTGCGCTCAAGTGCACAAAGCATCGGTCCATAAAGACATTGATGAGCGAGTTTGGTGTGGAGGAACTTGACTGGCCTGCACAGAAAGGAGTCCACATGTCATAGTAAAGTCACCTATCCAGTGGTTAAGAGAGTTTGTGAATGTCCGTTTGAGAATCACTGATGTGTTGGGAATGGCTGAACTTGCGTCCATAGCTGGTTAACAATGCTTTTGGGAAACCTCAGACTCTTCATGAAAGTGAGAGCAACTTGTACATCATCTGACATTTCTCCTTTGTGTTCCATGGAGGTTCCAACAGGTTTGAAATGTAATGAAGGTGAGTAAATAAAGAGATTTAAATGTATTTTTGGGAAGGAGCTACTCCAACAAGTCCCTTGAGCTCTTATCTGATTCTTTGAGTCGATGTGAATTCCCATCCGTCAGTCTCAGCGGGGAGTGAACACTGAGATTACAGGCCACAAATCTCAGCTGATGGTTTACATTTAAATCAGTCACATGTAAACATGAACTTGCCTCGTTGTGGCCTTTTGCGCAACGCGATTGCTCTTATTTTAGCTGATCCAAATGCAGTGATGATGGAAGACATCCAAATAAATAACCCTTGGAATGGATCCAGAACTGGGGGAAACCCCTTCAGATGTTCAAACTACCGGCCACCAGACACACTGACAAGGAGTTTCAGAGCCTCGTCCGCGTCTGTGTATCTGGGAAATGGGCCGAGCCGATGTTCTATGCTCATCCTGTGGGAGTCCAGAGAAGATCTGGGATGCCAGCTTTGTTGCTCCCATTGCGCTGACCGGCCTGCAGAGAGAACGCCATGAAACACGGCCATTCATCAGTTTTCCAGACCTGGAGCTTCAGCGAATCAGGATCTTGAGCGTATGACATTTAAGGGCTCAAGGGAAAAAAGGTCTAATTTCACACATGCACATTCCCAGGACATGTAAAGTCCACATTTCCAGCTCAGTTAGTGAATTTGTGTGACTGGATTAACATATATGCACACGTGTGCCATACATGTCAGGAATCCTTCCCACAACTTTACATGCTACTAAACTAAAATCTGATGGAAATACACATTTTTTCTCAGTGTTTCTGTCTTCTTGTCCAGCACAAATATCCAAACATTCCTAAACCAAGATACATCAAGAAGCAAAATGACCAGATATTAATATAAATTTGTGTATGACTTTGTGCTTAAACAAGAACAAATATGTGCTAATGGAGTCAGAAAAATACCTTTGCTTTCCCTTTAAATTAAGTTTATTTTTTGGACTGCATTGGCAGATATTTGTTCATGTTTTAAGCATAAAGTCACTTGAAATATCTATTTCTATAAATATATTTAGCCTGTCCTGTAAATGTATCTTGATTTAAGAGTGTTTAGATATTTGTGCTGGACAACAAGACAGAAAAAACACAGAGGAAGAAAATAACTGTTAGCAGTGTATGACACTGCGATTATTTATGGTGTTTGAAGCTTCAAAAAGCAACGAAGCTTGGCTGCGAAGTTCTTCAGAAATCAGTTTATTGGGAAAGAGAAGTGCTGTAATGTTTTGCTAACCTTTCAAACTCTTGTAATCCTGCCACTGATGGCTTGTAACATCATAAGCAAGTATGCTGCCCTTCTCTGAACTATAAATCATACGCTAAGACTAGAATTAATCTGAAAGCAGAAGCGCTTCGTAGTGCGGATGAATGTCAGTGTGGGAAAAACAAAAGAGCGGCAGGGAGTCACATGGGTCGCACGGCTCCCAGAGGCTCGACCCGCTCCGTCCATTTCTATTTTCTGTTCCTTCCATTCCTGTATCGAGCGCGGGATGCTCGGGAAAACTGTCTGCGATTAAACGGATGGCGGTGTTTCTTAAGCTGACAGCTGTGTATACATCAATTATACACAAACAATTCACAGACCTGAACGTCAAAATCACGAAACCAACAAGTAGCTTTTCAAAACAGTTTTGAAGACATTCCCCAGGAATGCAGCTGAAGAGCACAGGCATGTAATTACATGCAGAAATGTTTATGTGCAGAGCATACAGAGATCGCAGAACACAACATCCTACTCATACCGTGATGTTTACGTGTTCAGATCAACACGCCAGCTTCAACACGCCCAGGTCTAACCATCAACACACTCAAATCTTTTTGTGTTCATTGATTATAGTATTGACTATGGAAGCTTGTTTGGGGAAAAAAAAAAAAAATTAATACATTAATTAATAAATAGATAATTATCTCACAATTCTGACTTTTTTTTCTAGCAATTTACATTTTCTCTGCACTGTGAGAAAGTTATAAACTCAAAAAAAGTCAGAATTGTGACATAATAAGCTTCAGTAATTCAGTAATTTGTGAATTAATTCAGTTCTGTCAGAAATGTCAAGGTGATACATGATATCAAAAGGAGGTTGAAAATATCATGCCTTGAAACCTGGAAAAAATGTGAAGTTTGTGAAGTTTCAGCTCAGAATACTCCCAGATCATTTATTATGGCTTGTCAAATTTGCCTCTATTTGGGTGTGAGCAAAAACACGCCGTCTGTGTGTGTCCCTTTAAATGCAAATGAGCTGCTGCTCCCGGCCCCCCTTCCAGAAGAGGGCGGAGCCTTTACACAAGCTTCAGATACTCCATCAACAACTAAACAGGCCAATCTCACTCAGACAAATGTCAGAGATAAGCCGTTGTGGAGCAGCCGTACATGTTTGAGCCGGAGTCGACACAGACGAGAGACTCAGGAAGAGCTCCACACTTTCACACTGAACGCTCAGTGGATCATTTATGTGACGCTAGTTGTTGTGGAGTTACGCTGATTCAGCTCATGGACTAGCATGTGCCGTCATGTTCATCTATAGAGTGTTGTCTCGGTGCTCGTGTGGGAACATAACACGTCTGTCACCTGACTATACGATGCATAATAAATGTGTGTTTATGAATCCCGCAGACGGTGAGTGTTTTCAGGATCAAACTAACGGCACAGCTCTAGTCTCTGTGAATACAGTCAGAGACGATGCTAACTTTAGCCGTATTAGCGCACAGCGTTCAACTCATTCAGAAGGACATTAGCAAACATTCACAGAATATGAAGTGCCATCCTCACGTGTTCTGATATGAAGTTAGAGCCGAAGCGTTGGGATTGACCCATCCTTCAGAAACTACTCTCTCAAATCCAGCATCACTGACCTCGTTGGTGAAGCAGTCGTGTGTAAAATGATTAGCTCAAATATATCACATGTTCCCGTTGTTCTTGGGCTCATTTCCTTCATAACTGAACTTCACCCCCGGTGCCGTCAGTGGCTCTGATGCCGGAGTCTATGAGACTCGTGTGTTCGCTGCTTCATCAGAACATTAGTGATGTTTGTGGCGCACACACTGTAATACTCGAGCGCTGATACAGCGAGTGAACAGAAATGGCGTCTCTGTGCTTCTCACTCAGGGGCGTGTCTGTGCTAAAGGGCCAATCAGCAGCAGTCATGGGCGGGGCTTCCCTACTCTTACACAGGAGTAGAGGGAAATATGAGAGATTGATAATGATTGATGGGAATTATAACAGTATTAACAGTATTGGTGGATTTTACCATTATAGGCCGGTTGTTTACACACACATCTGTGTTCAAACACCTTATAAAACTGAATAGGTCAACTTTAAAACAAACACAAATATCTGTTAATCTGTTCATTATTTTTCTGACCACATTGGCAGATATTTGTTCTGGCTTTAAGCACTCACTTAGTTTTGATACATTTTTCAAGTCATTTTGCTTCTCCAGTAAATGTATCTTGATGTAAGAATGTTTAGATATTTTATGTACTTGATATTTAGGAGTCATACAATTTAAACTTGAAATTTCAAGACCAATATGAATACAAAGGAAGTGGGATTTCTCCTGTTTGTCTTGTGTTGCACCCGACAGATATCATCGATGTGGAAATACCCAGGCAAGCGTTTTCAGTCATGATTCATACATAGATTCATACACATTAATAGTCATGATTCAAAATAGCCTCAAAAGTTTGATCAACCTCATATTAATGTATTTACTCCATGCCAGATGTCTATTCTGATCTGTGTTTACTTTTAAACACTATTCTTAGTTCATTGTGCCTTTGCACCTGTTAATAAACAACTGGCAGTGTTTTCTGAGCGAGTTCAGAAATAGCTTTCCCATGAGTTTAGGGTCTAAAATAAAGGCTTGAGCAGACGCGGCCCGACTGCTGGAACGACCTCGTCATGGGAACATTTTCCAACTGTCTGTATGGATTTAATAGCGTGAAGAAGAAAAAATATCAAGAACATGTAAATATCTATTTTGATCAGTTTGTATAAGCAGAACTGCCCTTGGGATATGATGTTATATCTGCGCTTCATGGCGTTCAGGTTGTTTTAATGCCGAAACCTCAAAAGTCAAAACAATCAAGGGGAAAAGTTTACATGTCCGTCCGAGGATTAAAAAAACGTAGATCTTCCGGGAAATCATGAAATAAATGACTTGCCACAAACCACATCCATTCTGATAGGAGTAAAACTGATAAACGCACCAGGACATATTCGCATACAAAATGTGACATCTGGCGTGTTTCAGAGACGTCATTTAATGATACGACATCAACCAGCTCAACTCGTAGTCGGATCTCTGTGTTGGACATGAGATGTAACAGTTGGCCACTTTTGTCCTTTTCCACAATCATTTAGCTATTCATAATCGCTCAGTAACTATTGCTGTGGTGTGCGATGCATTCTATATTAGTGAAGTGAATGGTCCAGTCATAATAATTTTCCATGCTTCCCTAGAAAGGGAGTGTATTTACTTTGAGGTCGCTCAAGATATGCTGGCGAGACAAGAGTCCCGGGCCGTCAGAGCTCGTCGTGGGTGGGCAGGTCTTGCCCAGATACATCCAGGCCTACAAGAAAGAGCAGATAAAATTTGGAAATTGACAGATTTGATGCCAAATCTTCCTTTTAATGGGCCAGCGTGCTTTTAAAGCGTGCCATGCCGAGTCAGTTATTTATGTTTTTATGGAAGATCACAATGAAAAATGGTTGTGGATAGCCACAAAAGATATGATAACACAAACACACTAACAATGCTGTGGCCAGAGACTGGAAATAAACGTCGAACCGAGGACACCTATAGCCACTTCATCTGGATGAACTTTACAAAATAATTACATGTCGCATATTAAAAGATGTCTGACGTGCCTAGGTAACCATAAACAGAGCAATAGCATGCCTGAAGATTAGTTATCATCTCATCATATTCTTCTGAAATGTAATACTTTAGTACTTTATTATTTGATGATGGCATGAATCACTGTGACCCGGCCTAATCAAATCATCTTAATTAACTGTGCATATGAATATTTCTGGATAAAGTCTCGTATGAAGATAACTCAAAGACATTCCACTGCTGTGGTCGACAACCCTAAGCTTTGAACAGACATTAACAACATGCGATATTTACAGGAACAAAAGCTTAAACTTCATTAAAATACATTTCCGTGACTCCAGTGAATGAATCCACATATTAATTTCAGTTTTAGTTATTTGTGAAATTATATAAAACTTGAAACCTTTAAATGCCATTAGATATTAACTGCACTGGACTGTGCTGAGAAATATAATGTTATCAATGTTTTTTTAAACAACACCATTAACTTTGGTAGCCCTAAAATACTGAAAATAAAATAGAAACTAAATAAACAAACTACAAAAGTAAAAAGTATCAGCCGGATCCGGGCCGTATCCAGATCAGATGGAGGACCTGCGCCTAGACACGACCACAACACATGATGTAGTCAGCCGGATCCGGGCCGTATCCAGATCAGATGGAGGACCTGCGCCTAGACACGACCACAACACATGATGTAGTCAGCCGGATCCGGGCCGATCCAGATCAGATGGAGGACCTGCGCCTGACACGACCACAACACATGATGTAGTCAGCCGGATCCGGGCCGTATCCAGATCAGATGGAGGACCTGCGCCTAGACACGACCACAACACATGATGTAGTCAGCCGGATCCGGGCGTATCCAGATCAGATGGAGGACCTGCGCCTGAGACACGACCACAACACATGATGTAGTCAGCCGGATCCGGGCCGTATCCAGATCAGATGGAGGACCTGCGCCTAGACACGACCACAACACATGATGTAGTCAGCCGGATCCGGGCCGTATCCAGATCAGATGGAGGACCTGCGCCTAGACACGACCACAACACATGATGTAGTCAGCCGGATCCGGGCCGTATCCAGATCAGATGGAGGACCTGCGCCTAGACACGACCACAACACATGATGTAGTCTTCCGGGCCGTATCCAGATCAGATGGAGGACCTGCGCCTAGACACGACCACAACACATGATGTAGTCAGCCGGATCCGGGCCGTATCCAGATCAGATGGAGGACCTGCGCCTAGACACGACCACAACACATGATGTAGTCAGAGGAGAACTGAGTGGCTGTTTCTCCCAAGGGTTTTTCTCCGTTCTGTCTCCTGATGGAGTTTGGGTTCTTGCCACTGATGCCTCTTGTTTGCTTAGTCGGGGACACTAAATATTCAACAAAATTATTGATCTGACTGTACTGACGCTGCTGTATGAGAACTGAACTGATGATGACATCATTTATACAATCAGTATTGGTTAAAGCGCTATAGAAATAAAGGTGACTTGACTTGTGTCTGTGTATATTACACATCATGTGTCCATCTGAGAATACTCTAGTGCACACCTGAGAGAAAGGTACAAGTGAAGACAGGGTTTTGACTCTGCAGGTGAAGCGCAGGTGGATTTATGGATTTACAGCTACTTGTAGAGCTGATGCTGTGCTGGCTGCGTCTCCTTCCTCCTGTCAGATGCTTTCCCATGGATCTCACAGACGGCCGAGGCGTTTCCAGCACCTGAACAGCATTACGCTTATCCAGCACTTTCTGATCAACATCTGCACCTTGTTTTTGATGGCGTTCCACGATTCAAAGTGAGCAGCGAGGAATCCCTCTGCCCTGTTTGACACATTACAGCGGGATCCTTTCATTACACAGCTGAGATTTTCCATCGCTGAATTCATGAGCTGTCGAACACGAGACATGATGTGCGGCTGCCACGCAAACTCCTCGCCCATGAATCAAACAAACAGTCCATCTGCATCCAGGAGCACAAATCATGCTGGAGATAAACCTTGTTCAGCTTCTACCTGACAAACCCAAAGGCCTGGCCGTCTCCAGATGAACACGCTGGAATGTTCCACCTGTTTATCCTGCGTTCTCCTACTGTAAACCGCTCCCGACGAATGGTTTTCTTCTCTGGACAACAAAGCTAAATATTGTACACTGTGTATATGTGTTTAGATTACTGTCAAGCTCTTTATGATCAGTGGAAACAGCCAGGTTTTTATAATCAAAGCTTTTTTCGTCATGCGCTTCTTCATTTTATTTGTGACATATACATACGTCCTATAGAAATATACAAACTGTGTGGAAAAGGCAGTACGTTATTCTTGGTACACCTAGCACAGGACAGACTCACTTTTGAGAAGACGACTGTGAAATCTCTGAAACGGCCGTTCGGCGATCGGCTCTTGTGTTTTAACCCTTTGGGTTTCTTTTCAGGCTGAGGAAGGAGGTTACGGAGGATATTTATGCAGTCAGAGGTTAACAATAAAGAAACAGCGGACTGTGAGATATGCAAACAAAAACAGACATGGAGGGGATTTCTGTCATGGTCACTGTTATGACGACCAAGAGCTGGAAACAAGACTGAACATCAGCTTAGACATCATAAGACATCCACAAAAAAATATAATACAATAAAATATATAAAATACAATGAACACAGACCTGGAAAATATTCCTGTTTATAAATGTGTAATATCCATGCAAAATAAAACAAAATGAACACAGATCTGGGAAATATTAAATATAAATGCATGACATCCACCACAAAAATAAATAAATAAATAAATCAAAATAAATAAAATAAAATAATAAAAAATAAAATAATCTGAAAATCTCAAATAGCTCTAGAGTTATAATGGCTGCTGAGCCTCTGCTTTATTTTGGTTCATGCGACGCTATTATCATTAATCAAGCCTTGTTCTCGCCATAGGCATGTAAACAACACTGTTCTGTAGCCAAGTAGCCTAATAGCTGGTGTGATTGCTCTAATATCCATGATAAGAGACTCGATAAGAGCGTTCACATCACTTATGTCATCAGGTTCACATCAGTGCTGTCCGTACAGAACCGATCACGCGTGTGACAGGACGGGGAACGGCCGGTTCGCTCTCAGCATTCACATGCCAGGCTCCATTATGCACTGCGAGCGCTTGTTTGGACTCAGAAAGCGAGCCTGCTGAATAACCAGTAGGAAATGAAGCCGGATTCTGCCAGTTTCCAGGCCGTCATTGTCTGTGATAATCAGCGTAATCAGAATTCAACACGATTACCTTTCATGTTTATGTATTCAGCACTCGGCCTGTCCGTTCGATTCCACAAAGCACTTTTCCAGCGTTTTATTGCATTAAATGACAAAGATAACAAGCTGTCATCACACATTTGGCTTTATTAAGCTCTTTATGAAGGAGAACTGAAGGAGAGCTTCAATAAAGGGATATTTTGAAAGTCTGCGGAAAGCATCCAAAAAATGTAGTGACTTTAAAAAACAGTGACATTTGGGATAGTTTGTAAAGTCTGCTCTGGCTCACACAGGCTGATATCATCAGATAAGCACGCTCGTTCCCATGTGATAAGAGCTACCAAACCGTTTAGTGGGAAATGACCGCAAAGTGCTGTTCTTCTCCAGAGCGCTCTGATGACAGCGGCCGTTTTCCAGGATCAGCCAGTGCAGTCACAAACATCGATTTGCACACAAGTGGTGTGCTTGCTAATTTTGATTCCTTTTGGCCATTTGGCTGCATGTTTTTATATCCGCTGTCCTTAAACTCGACGCCGAGATCTAACCCTAACCCTCACAAAACAACCTCAGAACTGGTAGAGTCCAGCTTTCATGACACACACATTGAATAAAGACATCCTGTTCTGAATTCCCTGTGTGTGTGTGTGTGTGTGTGTGTGTGTGTGTGTGTGTGTGTGTGTGTGTGTGTGTGCTGGAAGGACTTTTATTCTGAAACTCTTTACTGTGTATCGAGAGCATTCGTGCCGCCCACTTTTTCAGGCACTGGGTCTGGAAGTATTTGTTTCTCCCGTAGGGATTTTAAAAAGCATACGTTAAAGCGTTATAATCCATGAACCAAACCGACCAGCTATGAGAAGAATCACAACAGTTTGATAAAGTATTTGAAAATCGGACAAAAATACAAAAGATACGACAACTTAACGGCTTTGGTGAGGAACTACAAGCATTGCTTCATGGGATATATAAATACACACAAATGTGTGTAATACACATAAATGTGACCAATCACGGAAAGTAGGGACACAAGTCGGTTCTGGGGCATTTCGAGTTATTCTCCAAGCTTTCCAACGATGTGTAACGCATGGAAATCTGATAATATTTGGAGAGGTTGTGGCCATTTGAAGGTAGGCACTCAAAAAAGCTCAAAAGGGAGAAAACGGCCTCTAAAGATTGTGCAGGTCTCACCTGTTCTCACCTGCTGGAGTGACAACAGGGCTCATTTACATCTCATTTAGATAAGCCACACCCCCTGTAAAGCTGCATGGTTGCATAGCAACGACAGACGCAACGGGAAAAATCGGACTGCATACTATTAATAATAAAGGATAATGTGCATTGTAAATGTCAGTAATTTATCTTTTTTGACTTTTATAAAAATGATTTAGAGGCTGAAATATGTGCTTTATCTTTTTATAAAACCTTTTTTGTCAAAACTCTATTTGAACTTGTGCGTTGCAGATAACGTTGATGTTGCAAGACACTCCTTTAAAATCTGGCCATCATTTTTAATGTTATTTTAATGTTTATGTAAACAAAAAGTACATACTGATGCTAATTGTATTTGTTATTTGCTGGTTTTCTACATAAAACTTGGTGAATTGATTTCATTGTGTAGCATTAGGACCTTTTGAACAGGATTCTGTGATAACCGTGATCATTTTGGTCACTAAAATCATGAAGTGAAATTTTCATGCCATTTCATCTCTAGTTATGATCAGCTATGATAAACTAAAATCAACTATAATTATGTGTTTTATAGTTTAATATGCAAAGTACAATTTTCTATAAGAAAAAAAAATCTCTGATTCTGTTCTTTTCTCTGACATTTAAGGGTAACATAGGCCTACAAAGACTCTTGAACTGGCTAAAATTATTAGCATCACATTCAATTCAAGAATGCTAACAGGCAGGTTTACGTGGGCTAAGTCATTCACACCATCTGACCTTTTCAACAAAAAAAGGTTGCGATGTAGGTGGAAGTAGCGATGGAAGATGAACGTGCAGAGACTAAATCAAACGCCCTTTACACAAATAAAGGTAAACCGGACGATTTTAAAGTTGGAGGAGAACATGAGATGGAGTTTTTCGGCACTGGGCCGGTACTTCCACGTACATCATGTGACCTTTCCGACATGACGACGTCATACACTGTGAAGAAGAACAACATGGAAGTCGAGGATAAGACCCTATTCCTCTGGGATCGTGCAGAGCCTCTGAAGCCCTTCCTCTGAAACTGCACTGATTTGGACCTTCAGCCGTTGGTTCCCACTGAAGTCCATTATGTGAGGATACTAGAAAATGAAAAACTTCTTTTCAACTGAAGAAAGAAAGACATGAACATCTTGGATGAGATGGGGATGAGCGAATGATCAGGACATGTTCGTGTTGAAGTGAACTGATCCTTTAAGACATTCATAGTGCTTGATGGGAGTGGGCGGAGCTAACGTGATTTTTTTCCGTGTTGCTTGTTTTGACTCTGATTGGTGGGATTTTCTGTACAGACTCAATGTAGTTTTTCACCACAAATTCCGCTGTTAAACATGATTATTTAAAAAATAAGATGAAATAATGCAGGCTGACAGTTTCAATAGTAGCAAATACCAATGACTGACAACCTATTTCCTTATGGAAAAATTAAATGTTTTTATATCTGGAACACAACTGTTGCACTCAACAACAACAAAATATATATATTTTTAAATATTAAAATATGTATTTATTATTATTTTTTAAATAAAATAAAATTGATAAATAAATAAAATAGGCCATTTTCCTCCAGAGTTATAATGGCTGCTGCCTCCCTGTTTGTTTGGTTAGCACAGTGCTATTAACATTAATCGTCCCTTGTTCTCATACAGCACGATAACACATTCTCTCTGAACCGGCACTGAGATACGAGCGCTGTGACAGAACAGTTGTTCAATTATCCTCCTCGGCACTGGAGAATCACTCAGGCCTGAAGGAAGTTCAGCAGGAAACGTCATCTGAGCCAGTGAAGCCTGAGCGCACGTGTTGCCACAACAGACATTAATCCTAGTGGTCAGCGCTGGACACTGCACTTAAGCTGGCAGCATCTCGCACAGTTCAGCGAGTCGCCCGGTGCTCTTCAACGAGCCGCATTTATGATGTTTTGCACAAGTCTGATCATATATCTGGCTCTTCAAATGTAAAGCACAGCAGATCATATGGACTGATATGACAGCTCTTGATCGCTATATAAAGGTTTGACACATTAAAAACCCTCTGAACTGCCAGTAAATCACTCAAGGAAAAAAGGCAGAATTATCATAATCATTATCAATATTTTAGCCTTTTTGCCCTCCATCCCGCAGCAGTCAGACCTGATTCTTTTGTATTATTATTATTATTAGTATTATTAGTATTAATGTTGAGCAGCAATGTCTCAACATCATACCAGACCATAATTATTATGCATTGATATAATTCGATGCTTCCTTGACTGATGTTTATTAAAAGTGTATTGTTTGTTAGACAAGCAATCATAATGATATTTTAATATTAGTTATTATTAAAGTGTGTAATTTTTTGGATGTTAAAATGCTTAAGAACTGGCCCAACCAATGGAGTGAATCTGGGGCGGGGCTATCTGTTTGACTGACCAATGGCAGACGCCGAGAGTGGTTGTTTTGAATTGATCTCAGGACAGACGAACTGTGTTCCCAACATCAGCCTCCATCTGAAGCATTCAAGCAAACAATCACATGATTGAGAATTAAGACGTTTACCCAATAACTCTGAGTATTAGATTTCACTGGAGGAACGACTGCACATGTTCACACTTCACAGCCACCGAACACACATCTATCAAAGGCACTTATGGAAATATGCCTGATAAATAAGAAACATGAAATGTTTATGCAAATGCAATTAGTAAACTAATGTCGTACAAGTGCAGGGATTGAGAACATCTGCGACCTTTCGGAGCTGAAGGATGCAAACCAGATGAAGGGCTGGGAATCACTGTCATATTCCATATCAAAAGAGCCACTTACAGTAAAGCGGACTTCATCAAGCTCTGAAGCGCTGCATCTGCTCCTCCGTGGTCCGTCTCTGAGCATTCTTTATCACGAGGAACGCAGGCTATCATATGCAAACAGAGCCATGATGATGTTTATAGTGCATTCTGCTATCAAAATATTTACAGGCCAGCGGAGTTGAGCGTTTGACTATGAGCAGATGTTTGATCTACTCACCGCTCACCTAAGCAAATGACTTCAGCCGATCCGACGGCCCGCTGATGTTACCAACCCGAGTACTTTACACACACACACACACACACACACACAACTCACCCTGATACCCGTACAATGACGGTGATACTTTCATTAAGTTATGAAACATTATTTCGGGAACATTGTATCATTCTTCAAACATGAGAACATCACTTTTGAATGTTCTCTGAACGTTCTGAGACAAGCAGTAACATTTAAAAAACGTTAAACAAACTAAAACATTTCATAAAAATGCTCCATGATCGATGCATAAATAATGTGTTTGTGCTAACATTTTGAGAACATTATTAAAGACCAGATCACTGAACAAGCGTTCTATTAATGTTACTGGAAGAACGTTTGTTCATAACGTTGAGAGAACGTTCAGAGAATGTTCACATTATTAAGGGAGTGACTGCAGAGTTTGGTACGATATTACATATTATTGTATAATATGATGATCCACAAGATGCTCATGCTACATTCCACTCAAAGTCAAATGCCTACTGGATTTCCCAAAAGACGATCCATGATCAATCCCTGAGGACAGACAGCAGGTCTCAATGCTAGCATTTGTTCAGCAGGCGCATGGTTACCAGGAGAGATGATCATTTCCCGCTCAGTCTAAACTGCTTTATCATCGTGTACTGTTGGAACTTGGACTCTTTTATGCATTTCATTAGCATAAATTGTAGTGGATTTCCGCACAGGTTTCCAAGTTTTACTTCAAATGGTATGCTTTTGTGGCGGAATGCAGCATTACTCCATGATTTATCCTCACAAAACAGCAAAGAGCGAAACACATTCACCTCAAGACATCAGACGCATGACGAGGAGTGTGCGGATGCAATGAGACGCGCTTTACTCTCAGGTATTTCTCTTCAAGGTGAAATCATTTCAAATGAGCACAATCCTTTTTAATCCCGTCATGAAACCGGCTATGAACCGGACCTTTAGGTCAGATCTCGAGTAACGACTCCAACAGAAGCAGAATAAGCATCACACACATTCCCTTTGATGCACAAAATATTACAGCCTCTATTAAAGCAGTTTTTCATTATCGGAAAGATACACTGGAGGTCAAACGTTTGGAATGAGCTGCGCTTCCACCCCAGGAACGAGGGACTTTGGGGTGGATCTCGTGGGCCCTCTCACACACTCGGTGCAATGCGACACCAGGCGCAACACAAGTGTGTTCTGCTAGTGTCAGCCGGACGCAGTTCTCATGTTCACGTCCAGCTCACGGTGTTTAAATATCAAACGCACTGGCGCATCTGTTCACCCATGGGCGTCTGGTCTGAACACCAGGTGTGTTCAGGAGCATTGATGGAGCGCTGCTATTGTGAGGAACTGAAAACCACTGACCACTGACCAACACAAACCTGCTCTAAAGTCAATAGTGCAGTATTTTTTCAGTCACATGTAAATAGTGAATCCGCTCATGGTGCGAGCACAACCGGCTTTTAAAGGGAAAGGGAGATGAGACTCTGATTGGTTTATTGCACGTTACGCCCAAAACACACCCATGACTCATTAAGAGACGAGGCACAACCCTTTTGGATCATGCGCCGACTGTGTTTTTCCGTCGTTAAACTAGCAAAAGTGGATTCGGACACAATCTAAGAGCAGCTGCGCCATGAGCTCAGACCATGAGCTCAGATCAGAGGTAAAATAGGGCACGGTGTGTTTCGACCGCAGGGATCAGGGTCTAAATTAAGTTCTGGGTCTAATTTCTGTCTAGTCCCTGCTCACGAGGAGGTACTTTTTCAAAGTTCAGGAACTTTCGGCAGTGGGACTTGGGCACTGAACACACTGATTGGTTGAGTTTACACAGTATTTTATTTCAACCACCATTTTTAATGCGTGCAGGAAGAGTTGTTTGCTATTCGAATGACAAGGTTCAGGCTTTATTAAGCTTATATGTGGAGGACAAAATCCAGTGGGAACTGTAAAGTTGCGTGCAGTCCTACGTCACTGGACTAATCCTCACGGTACTTTGGACCCCGATGGAAACGCACACAGCAGCAGGTCTGGGGGGAAAAAGTTCCTGGGACAAATTGTTCCGGGTAATTTTGTTGGAAATGCTATGATTAACATGGGAAGAATCAAGAAGTCTCTTCTGTTCACCAACGGATCATAACTCCAGTAAAGCAGTGTAATATTCCTCCAGTGTAAATCAGCTGTTCTCTATGTGAATATATAGTAAAGTGTGATTTATTCCTGTGATCAAAGCTGAGTTTATCATCATTACTCCAGTCTTCAGTGTCACATGATCCTTCACTGATCACTCTCAGATGAGGATCTGATGATCAACACACATTTATGATTATTATCAGTGATGGAAACAGTTGTGCTGCTTCATGTTTATGATCCGTTATTCCAAACTTTTGAACAGTGGTGTATGTATGGTTAATGATTTATAGTCATGATTATACAGTAGTAAATACCTGAGAAGCTTTAAGGAAGAACAGCATGGGCAGGACGATGGTGCTGCGGTCGGTC
Source organism: Paracanthobrama guichenoti (assembly GCA_018749465.1). Classification (NCBI taxonomy): domain Eukaryota; kingdom Metazoa; phylum Chordata; class Actinopteri; order Cypriniformes; family Gobionidae; genus Paracanthobrama; species Paracanthobrama guichenoti. The sequence continues at coordinate 20,336,369 of CM031954.1, forward strand.
AGATGCTTCCTGCTGCCATTGTGTCGTCAGCGTCGGGCTCTTTCTGTAAATGCTGTGATTCCTCTCAAGAACAGGAGTGTTTCACCTGAGCCTCCTCGTCATTGTGTCAGAGGTTTGGAGAACTTCAGAGCAGATGTGTGCATCTATGGAGATAATGAACATATGTAAAAGATCTCACTATACAGTTCAGAGACTCAATGACCTGGCAAAGAGCTGCTTTACACAGCAAAGACACTTGATTCGGACAACAGAAGAATGTGCTGTACATAATCAGTTTTGATACGGACCGTATGACTGTAAAACATAATTGACAGAGCCTCACACGATACAGATTAAATGTTGATACACTACCAGATGTTTTACACAGACTGAGCTCTTGTTGATCACTGTGTGCTCGTGTGGTTGGAAGAAGAACAGCATCACCAGCCCAAAGCCGGCGGGCGAACAGGACCATTCGAAATGTGATTTCAGAAAAATGCAGGCTTGATTTACCACTGATAATGCAACGCTTTAAATGAATAAACTGCAGCATGAAACTCAAGATTTGCATCACGCTGACGACAGATTCCCGCATTGCGCTGCCATATCTGCCCCTGCCCGCTTCACAAGCGCCTGCGTTCACAGGGAGATAAAGGGGAAATGTCATTGTGGGCTGCGGAAGTGGTCAAGTGACACTGCAAACGACATGCTCTCGGGAAAAAGACATCTTGCATGCATTATTTGATATGTGGCACGTCTACTGAAGAGACACAAGTCTTATGCAGCCATATATTCATAATGATGTGTATAAACACATTTCAGTATTAGCAATATTACTGTAGCTGAAAAACAGATCTACCAAGAGCCACTAATATTTTATAATTTTGTCTTCCACATAAATGCGTGGGTTAGGGTTAGCGTGTATATGTTTTTTTGTCATTATAAAGCATTGGGGGAAAAAATTAATAAGCATTAATTTATTGTAAAAAAAAAATTACATTTCAATTAAATTAAATGAACTACATGAATGCATTTAAATAAATAAAATGTATTTACTTGATTGAAAAGAATTGATAAAAACATGAATAAGCATTAATTAACTGTAAAATACTTACATTAGGCTTAAATATACACTCTATTGCCAAAAGTTTTGGGACGCCTGCCTTTATATGCACATGAGCTTTAATGCCATCCCATTCTTAATCCGTAGGGTTTAATATGGAGTCGGCCCACCCTTTCAGCTCTTCTGGGAAGGCTTTCCACAAGGTTTAGGAGTGTGTTTATGGGAATTTTTGACCATTCTTCTAGAAGCGCATTTGTGAGGTCAGGCACTGATGTTGGACGAGAAGGCCTGGCTCGCAGTCTCCGCTCTAATTCATCCCAAAGGTGTTCTATTGGGATGAGGTCAGGACTCTGTGCAGGCCAGTCAAGTTCCTCCACACCAAACTCGCTCATCCATGTCTTTATGGACCGACGCTTTGTGCACTGGAGCGCAGTCATGTTGGGACAGGAAGGGGCCGTCCACAAACTATTCCCACAAAGTTGGGAACATGAAATTGTCCAAAATGTCTTGGTCTGCTGAAGCATTAAGAGTTCCTTTCACTGGAACTAAGGGGCCAAGCCCAACATCTGAAGGCCACAGAAGTTTGGAGGTCTGGAGCTATTGACTCTGCAGAAAGTTGGTGACTTCTGCGCAATGTGACCCTCAGCATGCGCTGACCCCGCTCTGTGATTTTATGTGGCCTACTACTTCATGGCTGAGTTGCTGTTGTTCCCAATTGCTTCCACTTTGTTATAATCCCACTAACAGTCCCAGCCAACACATGTATGTGGGGCCCACGTGGGTTAAACATGGGCTACAGGGGTACAGAGTAGGCATGGGCTCAAAATGGGCATCTTATCTAGGTCCCACATGGGCCCAGCTGAGCTCCACATGTGGGAGTTGGTTCAATAATGGAAAATTAGTACATGGGTTGAAAAAGAAAAGTGCAAACACAGTCAGTTCCAAAGGTTGATTACATGGGTAGATAGTTCACAAATATGCACCTTATTTTGACACTAAGTCAGAATGGGACTTTAATCGAATCAAAGTTTAAAAATGCCAACACAATTGCTATTTTACCAAATTTTCTGCCATATAAAAGTATCAAGAGGAAATTCTGTGTATCCTGTGGAAATGGAGAAAAAAGGCAACAAAAAAAGGCTTAAAGACACTCGAGAGCAAAACTTTTGCAGGAACGATCTCGCAAGATTTTATTCAGCAATTCCCATCCCCTACGCCCTGAATCGCTCGATAGTATTCTTATTTTATTATAATTCGTAACGATATGCGATATAAATCAGTCATTTCTTAATTTGTGTAAGGTGTGCACATCAAACTCCCAAAATGAAAGCAGGACTTATTCATATTTTGAATGTAATTATGAGACAAGCCTTTTCAATCGTGTCTGCCCCCGTTTACTTTGTGATCACAGAACAGCGCCATACAGCGACCATTTTAGCTTTTATTCTAAAAGTTAAAATGGAGGAAACATTTGAGAATGGAAAAATTTCATTGAGTGAAATATTTCCATGCTCAAATGTTTCATTTGAAATAAATCTTAAATAAATGTTTATTTAGTAATGAGATCTGAGGAGCTTTAGCCATCTCCTCACTCGGCTGCTTGTGCTTTTTTCCCTTTTTTATTTAGTGCTAATTCAAATAACAAATGCACAAAACATACCCAATATAGTAACACTTTAGAGTACTGTTCCAAATCATGTTTAATGCCTTCAGAAGGATTTGGTAATACTTGGTTACACCAAGATCTTCACTTTCTAATTAACACATTTTGTCTATCACGCCTGATTCAACTCATGAGCTCATTAGAGACGGCTAAACCTGAAATGGGTGTCAGATATAGGGAGACATGCAACATGTGCAGGGCTGGTGGTCCTCCAAGACAGGTTTGAAACCATAACCATGTATTTTACAACATATCCGCTTGTGATTCTTATTAAGTGGGAGTCATTTTTCAGGATTCTTTAGCTAACTGAAGTCTCTGAGATCCTGACACCTTGCTCTTCTGCAGACTCCAGGTAGGTTGCAGTTCTGGAAAATTCTGGAAAATCTGGCACTGGAGACTAAAGGGTTTCTGATGGGTTCACACTTAATTCTTCACGTTAATTCTTAATTATTTTGCAATTAGCGTGTGTCGTTTCTTCGCCATCTGCTTTTGTATGACCCTGCTGAGCATTTAATCTAGATCAACTTGATGCGGGGCACCTAAAGGCTTTAACTGTGAAAAAGGGAATAAAAAAAAGTGACACAATGGTTGATTTAATTTTCAAAGGGCCGTTGGGAGAGCTATGGCAGAGGAGTGAGGAGCTGCACTGTTTGTTCTTTTTGTTTGTGAAATACATTATCTTAGAGTGTACAGTACTGAGACTGCTCTCATCAGAGTTACAAATGATTTACTGTTATCATCCGATCGTGGTTGTATCTCTCTATTAGTGTTACTTGATCTTAGCGCTGCATTCGATACTATCGACCACAACATTCTTTTGAATAGACTCGAAAATTATGTTGGCATTAGTGGAACTGCATTGGCATGGCTTAAATCATACTTATCTGACCGTTATCAGTTTGTAGCAGTAAATGAAGAGATGTCACACCGATCACAAGTTCAGTATGGAGTACCGCAGGGCTCAGTGCTAGGACCGTTGCTCTTCACCCTGTACATGCTACCACTGGGAGATATCATTAGGAAGCATGGCATTAGTTTTCACTGTTATGCTGACGATACTCAGCTCTATATTTCTTCACACCCTGACGAAACTTACCAATTCACAAGATTAACGGAATGCATAGCTGATATAAAACATTGGATGTCTAGTAATTTCCTGCAACTTAATTCAGAAAAAAAATTATTTTCAATTATTGGACAAAAAAAGCTCCACAAGTAGTAACCTAGAATACTGTCTAACACTCGATGGCTGCTCTGTCAAGTCCTCGTCGTCAGTGAGGAACCTGGGTGTGCTCTTTGATACCAATCTTTCATTTGAAAGCCACGTTTCTAGCGTCTGTAATGTTTGTATTCAGGGGTTTACTGTAAAATAAGGTAACCCAAACAAAAAACATGGTAGCCCATATATATATATATATATATATATATATATATATATATATATATATATATATATATATATATATATATATATATATATATATATATATATACACCTGTTGTGGCCCATAAGAGCCCTACATAACACCTGTCTGGGCCCCACCAAGAGACCCCTCATCAACCCATCTGGGCTAACCCATGTGGGGAATTGAGCGTGGAATATTTAGTAGTGAGGAAATGTCAGGAATGGACTTGGCACAATGCAGTCAGGCAAGTCCCGTTCTCATGGCAACCTCCAAACCCAGACTCGTCCATGGGATTGTCAGACAGAGAAGCATGATTGGTCACTCCAGAGAACACGTCTCTACTGCTCTAGAGTCCAGTGGCGGCGTGCTTTACTCCACTGCATCCCACGCTTTGCATTGCACTTGGTGATGTAAGGCTTGGATGAGCTGCTCGGCCATGGAAACCCATTCCATGAAGCTCTCTCCGCACTGTTCTTGAGCTCATCTGAAGGCCACAGAAGTTTGGAGGTCTGGAGCTATTGACCTGTGGCCATGAAGGGATTGAACACCTGAACTCAGGGATTTGGAGGGGCGGCCCAATACTTTTGGCAATATAGTGTATTTTTATTACATAAAATGAAATGCATGCATTTAAAATATATTTTGATGGATATTTTAATATAATATAAATAAAAATGACTTATTTTAGTAACCCCTTCCATATGTAATTCTTCATGACATATGATAAAGGATTTCCCCCCCAAATAATTGAACTAGAGTCAATGAAGTCTCAGGTTTGCTCAGAAATCTGAAGTCATTCCCGGTTAGTCGCCTCATAAACATTTTTGCCTTCACTTCTCAGTTCAAACATATTTCATCAAAGTAACCCATTAGAGCGTTTGAGACAGAGAGAAATCCACGTCCTAAAATAACTCCAGCATAACATTTCCTCTTCACTCTAACGGTTTTACTTTCAGCAATATTCATCTTCTCCAGAGTTCTGAGATGAAGAATCAGGGGAACTTGAGACAAAACAATATTGTTACTTCAACTCGCAGGAATTTGTGGGCAGAAGCTCAAAAAGACGAACCCCTGGAGGATGGAAGGCCACCGGAGACTCACACAACACAGATCAACAAACAAACGCTCTGCATGCGACTTGCACATCACACGCCGCGACCCTTCGCTTAACGTTTCCAAGAAAAACGCGTCCCACGGGCCTGCTGTTTCACACGCTGACCATCCACAGAGCCACTGGTGTTTTAACAACCTTGTGTTGGAAACAACTCACCCGCTCCTCCAACTTTAGCCGTAAACACAACGGCAGTGACACAATTACATCACAAAACAACAGCAGACACTTCAACTCAGAGCCAGAGATCAACTGTGTACTGATGTACTGTATGATGAACAAGCATGAATTAACAACCAACAACAGCACATATGAATATTAGTCTAGATTAATGAATACTGTAAAAAAATAGCAAATAGTTCAATACCTGCTAAAGATCAAGTTAAGTAGCCTCATAAACGATCAGAATATCCTGCTTTGGGAATCACTTCTAACCCGTATTGCCAGAAATGTGATGAAATCTTGCTTATAAATGGAAGGGATATACTTGCTGTTATACTTCATCCCTTGATGATTGAAGCCAACTGATTTCAAATGGCACATTTATCCAGAAAAACTGGGAAAATTACAGTTGAAATGAATCTGACATCATTGCACATTTATGGACCATGAATAAACTTTAAAACAGCAGACGGCAACAGAGCACATTTGTCTGAAACCCATGACCATTAGTAAGAAAGCAAGCTCGTGTTGAAAAACTACAAACTACTCAATGAATGCATGCATAATTTACTTGAAGAAGTCAGAAATTGGCCAGAGTATCACAATCTGTGTCACAGCAACTGCTTGGCAGCATGCTTCAAATGACCACGACATGAATACTATTGGTCTTTAGAGCCAAGCTATTAATGATTCACGAGCACACAGATATGATAACTGTTGGGTTATTCTCTGTCCATTACACTCTTTGAGGTCTGGGGCACTTCATTCACCTGTTAAAGTGTTTCCTTTTACGGATTATAATGTATATGAAGTATTCAGAAGCATATTCTAAGGAAATACTGCTATAACAAGAAGGCAACTGAAGTATTTCTTGAGTTAGTAGTTCAGTGTAGTTATTTAATTAACTGACACTTAGTTAACCCACGGTTAGTACTTCAGTTTAGTTAGTTAACCCATGGTTAGTAGTTCAGTGTAGTTAGTTAACCCACAGTTAGTAGTTCAGTGTAGTTAGTTAACCCATGGTTAGTAGTTCAGTGTAGTTAGTTAACCCACAGTTAGTACTTCAGTGTAGTTAGTTAACCCATGGTTAGTAGTTCAGTGTAGTTAGTTAACCCACAGTTAGTACTTCAGTGTAGTTCTTTAATTAACTGACACCTAGTTAACCCACGGTTAGTACTTCAGTGTTGTTAGTTAACCCACAGTTAGTATTTCAGTGTAGTTAGTTAACCCACAGTTAGTACTTCAGTGTAGTTAGTTAACCCACAGTTAGTACTTCAGTGTAGTTAGTTAACCCACAGTGGGTACTTCATTGTAGTTATTTAACCCACAGTTACGTAACGCTGCTATTTATTGACTATAGCTCAGCCTTTAACACCATAGTTCCCATTAAGCTAACTTCCAAACTCCTGGATCTCGGCCTGACTCCTTCTCTCTGCCACTGGATTGAGGACTTCCTCACTGCCAGGCCTCAGGTGGTGAGAATAGGCCAGTCCACCTCCACCTCCATCACCCTGAGTGTGGGAGCTCCACAGGGCTGTGTCCTGAGTCCCCTGCTCTACTCTCTCTACACGCATGACTGTTTGTCCACACACAGCTCCACCTCTATCATCAAATTTGCTGATGATACTGTTGTCCTGGGCCTCATTTCCAACAACAATGAGACGGCATACTTGGACGCGGTGGAGCATCTAACATCATGGTGCCAGGACAACTGTCTCTCTCTGAATGTTGGCAAGACCAAAGAAATGATTGTGGACTTCAGGAAGAGACAGCAACGGACATACTCCCCCCTCATGATCAGCGGCTCACCAGTAGAGAGAGTGAGCAGCTTCAAGTACCTGGGTGTAAACATCTCAGAGGACCTGACCTGGACTGCTCACATTCAGACACAGGTGAAAAAAGCCAGGCAAAGACTGTACCACCTGCGCCAGCTGAGGAAATTCAGGGTTTCACCAGCTATCCTGAAAACTTTCTATTTAGGGGCGATAGAAAGTGTATTAACTCAGTGCATCACAGCGTGGTATGGGAACAGCACCAGTCATGACCGCAAAGCCCTGCAAAGAGTAGTGCGCTTATCCGGCGTATCTCAGGGTCAGCTCTCCGTCTCTGCAGGACGTCTACACCAAACGCTGCAAAGGTAGAGCTACTAAAATCATCAAGGACTCTAATCACCCTGCAAACCCTCATTTCACGCTGCTGCCATCTGGTAAGCGCTTCCGAAGCCTGATGGCCAAAACTGAGAGACTCAGGAGGAGCTTCTTCCCCCAGGCCATCAGACTCCTGAACTCAGTCACTTAACATCACGTGACTTCACTTCAGGATAAACATCGATACACTGACATTGCACTGCACTTTCTGTTCTCGTTGTTACTGTGTAACAACCTGTTATAAACCTGTTTGCACATTATACTGTAAGAATGGATTTCACCTGAGAGCAAACTCAAGAGATCTAAGCTGCACTAAGACAATAAAACTTCACTCATCTGAATAAGAAAAAACAAGACTCAATCTTATCTCCTCCCCTGCCGAGTTCTGACCCTCTCACTCTTCCTGCCTCGGAGACCACACAATCATGCAAATCTCACAGATACTGCCAGAAGGTGTTTCTTTGACTTTTGGTGTTTCTGGTAAACAGGTTTCATTCCCACATCAGAGGAACAGGTCATAATAAAGACAACAGAGCTTGTTCCCCTGGTGTGGGAGATGCTCATAAAGATAAACATTTGCTGTCATCCCCCAAAGCTAGGTGTGACCATTTGGTCACAAGAAAAGATTCAACCAAAAGCTGCATAAATATTTGGGTGCTAAATGTTTATTGTTCTTTTGTTCTGGTTGAGTATTTAAAGGGAATGGGGAGACCACTCATGGAAGCATCTGTAACCAGAACTTCCCACACTGTTGAAGTGTGTCTCTATTGCCAGGTAACAATGACTCTTGGAAACTATTTTTATGTTTTTAGAATGATGTTTTATATTGTATGCTGATCAGTTGTGTATTATGGATTCTTTCTAAATTCTTTTATTTGATATGTTTACCTGGCTATAATAAACATTAATCTTGATTTATCTTGTATAAGTCTAAATTCCTTTACTCTAGTAGTGTCGTATGCAGAGTTTTGTAGGAGTTTCCGTAAATCTTTCTGTCAGGGCAGATTCATACCGAGGACCCCATGACCGGAGCATGGCGCTAAGCATGAGGGGCAATCTGATTTCTGACTGTCACTGGTATTAACAAGTTGCAGCTCTCGTGACTATTGCTAAAATTACACTTTCTGTTATGAGTAAGCATGTGTGACTCACTTAAAGGTAAAATAGTTCACTCTGTAATCCTCTGTAATATCAGAACTGACTAATTTGCGTCCGTGAGGTAATGTAATTATAATCGCGAGCATTATCCTCTGAGCGACTCCGGGTCCCATGGAGGAACGAGTATTTGAAATTAAGAGATACTAAGAGAAATCAAAGATCTAAATTAAATCACAACTAAACTTATGATCAGCTGTTAAGTTACAAATGCAACAAAATTACAAAGAATTGGAGTAAGATCAAATTATTCATGGAGTCAGATTTTAAATTGGATCTTCACATTTTAATAAATTAATAAAGTGATTTTTCTAGAAGCGCCAGAGAAGACATACACGCAGAAGTCCTTCGACCAGCTGCTGGATTCCTACGTTGGGCCAATCAGCTGGACCTTACAATACTCTTTATACATTTGTTAACCACATATTTATAAGTCTACAGTTTACTCACTGCACAGTTTACTTCACTTATTTTATTCCACTTCTTTATTTATTTATTTATTTTATTTTCTTCTACTTGACTTGATTATTTATAATTCTACAGATATATATATATATATATATAGTACTTTTTTATTCTATTTCTATTATAATTTCCTCCTTGTGTTTTTAACTGTGAATTTGCACTGTCCATGGAGCGGACCTGTTTACATTTCACTGCCGGTTGTATATTCTGTATATAACTGTGTATGTGACAAATAAAACTCTTGAATCTTGAATCTCTCTTGAGTTAGTACTTCAGTGTAGTTATTTAATTTACTGACACTTAGTTAACCCACAGTTAGTAGTTCAGTCTAGTTATTTAATTAACTGACAGTTCTTTAATCCAAACTTGTACACATGCAGGTAGTTAGAACAACTTTCTCAGCATGTGTCCAGTGTCACATCAGTCCAGAGAATAAAAGCCACTGATAATTCATCATTTAACTAGCTCTGTATTTTGACAAACATGTATCCCGATAAGCTCTCTAATCATTTATGTGTCATAATCACCAGTGTCTATTTTTAAGCAAACATCACAATGCATGCAGTTTCCTTTCTGAAATCATACTGTGAAATACCTCAAGCGGTGTCTCATGGTTATGTAACAGTTCCTGTGACATTTTTAATATTCATTTTGATGTACTTTTAGGATTGGAAATGGCAACAGATTGGACTAATGCACATGCCATGCTGAAAACAAATGGGTGGTAATATTGAAGGTAATAGATGCAGGTTATTTCGTCAATTGTATAATTTCTTACAAAATAGCTTCTTGAGAACAGAAGTTAAGAATAGACATCGATTACAGCAGTTCCCTAAAGACGTGTAATGATGCAGGGTTTGGAAAGCGATCATTTGGACTAAACTGGATGGATGTGTGGAGCATCAACTAGGAATCGCCAGAAACTATACAAATAACCGGATTATGTCATCACATACTTCATATGAATCACAGCTGCGGAGAGGGGGAAAAAATTTAATTTACCAAACGGAACAACCATATCATTTTAAAATATAACTATTTTTAGAAAAAGTGACATAAACAAAGCGCAAGTGAAGGCCAGAAATAGAAGGGCTATTTCTGCTGGGTTCTCTTGGATGGATGGCATGTACTCAGTGATGCTGTGCATGCGAGGGGAATGTATTTCGTTATTCGTACTAACTTTGGAGGAAAAAAGCATTGACGCTCATTCTACTCAAATTGTTGTTTCATGACTCACCAATTCTGTTTGGATCAGACAAATATTTAAACACTCCAGGCGAGTCTCCGTCTGTTACTATGAATGGTCAATGCGTGATTGAACCAGATCTGATCGATCAGTACACGATGCACATGTTCCTCCTGCCATATTAAAATCTGTTAACAGAAATACAAAAGTGCACCGGGGTAATGTTTTAACATCAGTCGTTTCTTTTTTGTTTTATATGGAGACAAAGAAAATGAAAAAAGCATGAACAAAAGAATGTATGCCTGGCTTATTGCCATGACACTTATGCTATTGTTCATACATTCAAACAAACAGTAGGAAATGACTTACGGCCTCTGTTTGGACAGGTATATGGAATCATCCTTATATTTCCATTCTCTAGCTTATGACTGATGATTTATGATAAAGTTTTGTGTTTCTAGTTGGCTTAACTCATATAACCTGGCAATTATTGAGATTGACAAGGTATCCCGTTTCACCTGGTTCACCTTTGCAATAAAATGGTACAGTAACGAAATCCTCTTGCTTATTTAGTCTAATACATATGAGAAATATTGACACTATATCTCATAATACCTCATAATACCAAAAATTTCACAAAGAGTAAAGCCAAAAATGTGAACTAAATGAAAATCTGAAAGACAAAGTCAAAGTCAATTAAATGAAAAGCATCTGTAATGACAGAACGGGATTCAGATCTCAAAACGAGTGTCTGTAAAACGATACTCCATCACAGGTACCAATGATATATGAGAGAGTTCATGATCAAAAATAAAATATGAAAAATGTGCCTAGAAATGTAGTATTTATATGCATGGCATGGCGCTTTCATATGGCTCAAAGAAAACGTGTATACAATGTAAGAAAAATTACTCTAAAAATGTAATTTGGTGTAACCAGCACAGTAAAAAAAAAAAAAAAGTAATATGTTCAAATATAATGGATTAATTCATAAATATCATGTTTTTAGGAGTCACCCCTATAGTGAAAAATAAATATACCAAAATGTATTTTATGCTAAGTATACTAAAAATACATTTACATATTTATGTAATTAATATAAATACCCTGTAATTGTACTTTTGGTATACTAAACTGATATACTTAACATCTGCTAAATTGGAACAACTAATTTTGTTATCCAGAAATAGTGCTGAGGTTCAACTAAAGATATACTTGAGTATATTTGATTGTGCTAAAATGGAACTTTAGGTAGACTTTACATACACTATATTGCCAAAAGTATTGGGCCGCCCCTCCAAATCCCTGAGTTCAGGTGTTCAATCCCTTCATGGCCACAGGTGTATAAATCAAGCACTAGGCATGCAGACGCTTCTACACACATTTGTGAAAGAATGGCTCGCTCTCAGGAGCTCAGTGAACTCAAGCGTGGTACCGTGATAGGTTGCCACCTGTGCAATAAGTCCATTCCTGAAATTTCCTCACTACTAAATATTCCACGCTCAACTGTTAGTGGGATTATAACAAAGTGGAAGCGATTGGGAACAACAGCAACTCAGCCACGAAGTGATAGCCCACGTAAAATCACAGAGCGGGGTCAGCGCATGCTGAGGGTCACAGTGCGCAGAAGTCACCAACTTTCTGCAGAGTCAATAGCTCCAGACCTCCAAACTTCTGTGGCCTTCAGATGAGCTCAAGAACAGTGCGTAGAGAGCTTCATGGAATGGGTTTCCATGGCCAAACAGCTCATCCAAGCCTTACATCACCAAGTGCAATGCAAAGCGTGGGATGCAGTGGAGTAAAGCACGCCGCCACTGGACTCTAGAGCAGTGGAGACGTGTTCTCTGAGTGACCAATCACACTTCTCTGTCTGACAATCCCATGGACGAGTCTGGGTTTGGAGGTTGCCAGGAGAACGGACTTGCCTGACTGCACTGTGCCAAGTGTAAAGTTTGGTGGAGGGGGGATTATGGGGTGGGGTTGTTTTTCAGGGGTTGGGCTTGGCCCCTTAGTTCCAGTGAAAGGAACTCTTAATGCTTCAGACATTTTGGACTTTGTGGGAACAGTTTGGGGACGGCCCCTTCCTGTCCCAACATGACTGCGCTCCAGTGCACAAAGCGTCGGTCCATAAAGACATGGATGAGCGAGTTTGGTGTGGAGGAACTTGACTGGCCTGCACAGAGTCCTGACCTCATCCCGATAGAACACCTTTGGGATGAATTAGAGCGGAGACTGCGAGCCAGGCCTTCTCGTCCAACATCAGTGCCTGACCTCACAAATGCGCTTCTAGAAGAATGGTCAAAAATTCCCATAAACACACTCCTAAACCTTGTGGAAAGCCTTCCTAGAAGAGCTGAAGCTGTTAGAGCTGCAAAGGGTGGGCCGACTCCATATTAAACCCTACGGATTAAGAATGGGATGGCATTAAAGCTCATGTGCATGTAAAGGCAGGCGTCACAACACTTTTGGCAATACAGTGTATCTTGCATTTAAAGACTGATATTAGACAGTGATGATGCTAACAGTGATATTAAAACACATTTAGTGGCTTAATATTAAGAAATGTGTAGAGATGCACCAATCAACCAGCCAGGGATCGGAATTGGCGGTTTTTTTGGCAGTGTCACATCTTACCGATTCACAGAAAAACACAGAATCCAGTCATAATTTACTGTATAACACGGGATGTCATGGAATTTGTCAAATTTTGGATAAATAAATCAAAAGCAGGTCAGGACACTTAAATCACATTTCGATATGGACTAGTGTCTGTGAATATTAAACTGCAAGAAGACTATTTGAATATGAATGTGTGTTTGATGTGTTATGAATGAATGGTTTCATTTCCCACACACACACAGAAGCATGCGTGACGCTCGCGGTGTTACTATGACGACATGAACTTCTTCTCCAGAGCCGCTCTGAGAGTCACTTCATGAGCATTTACCGTTTAATTTGATAAAAACGGTCATTTCATAAACACACAGAAACTCAAGATCTTCACAACAACCCGTCAAAATAACAGCTCGGTTTAACTTGTGACAGAAATACATTACTATCATATTACTATTGTACAGTATAATGTATGTCTTAATGTTATACTAATAATACTAACAATAAGAAGAAGAACAACACGAGTTTTATTAGAACTTTATTTTGACACAGTTGTTCTTCCATGTTTTAGTTTTAACGGTAAACCTCAGTTGTGCAGCACTTTGCCAAAGAAATGGAAGGGTTTATTTAAAATAAATTAATGTTTTAACCAGAAAAACTAAAATACACAACACAGAATTTGTGGAAATAAAAACATATTATTGTAAACAAATCAATAATTTGTGTTTATCTCTCTTTATTCTATTGCATTTATTTGTGCTGTTGTTTGAAATGTGTTTATTTGTTATTTTATTAATCTTTTTACTTGTTAAAAATTTGCATTGCAAAAAAGTCGATTTTTGTTTGTATATGCTGTCAATTATCGTTCTTTGAGAGAAATCGGCCAAGAAAATTGCCAACAGTGCATCTCTAGAAATATGGGCAACGCTTTAGTTTAGGGTCCAAATCTCAGTATCTATAGCTGCTTATTATCTTGCATATTACAAGGCTATTGGCTGTTTATTAGTATTAATAAAGCACATGTTAATGCTTTATTCTGCATGACCATATTATACATTCTTAACCCTACCCAATACCTAAACTTAACAACTACCTTACTAACTATTAATAAGAAGTAATCAGGAGTTTACTGAGGCAAAAGTCATAGTTAATAATGAGAATTGGACCCGAATCTAAAGTGTGACCGAAATGTGCATTGTGCAATAAAGAAGTGCTCTAAATAAAGTTTTAAATTATATTATTTATATCAGTAAGTGTCAAGCGATATCATCATCAGACGTTATCATGTGTTGTCATAAATCGACTGTATGTAATGGTCAGAACTGTGAGTATCTGTGATCAAGCTCTTCCGATGTGGGACAATAGAAAGAGTTCTTTTGTTCGTGCACTGAGACGCCGCTCAATGATGTCATGTTTCTAGAAGGCAACTGGGGGCAAGAAAGCAAAGACTTGAAAGAAAACGTGAATCAAAAACACATTGTACCTGACGGGGCGTTTCTGGAGGAGGATCTCGCAGCTCCAGCGCCCACGAAACGCTCACTGGCGCTCGCGAGGGATGAGCCACCGACTGCAGCCGACAAAGGAGAGCAATTTGCCAAGCTACATAAAAGAGAGAGATCTGCAGCGCTATCGAAGCGAGCGTCCACCGTTTGGTTTTAATTATGGGATCAGCCCTGAAGATATGCTCCTTCTGAACACTTCAACTTCTATAAACAACCAGTCCTCTTGTTACTGAGCTGACGGCTTTAAGGCATCGGCCTCGCCAAGAACTCCACACATTCCTGGAGTTACGCTTCTGAGCGAGGAGGTCGTTTCTAATATATTCATTTACATCACACAGCAAAAATGCCCAAAGTCGAGAGACGACTAAACACAGCGTGTCACTGTATCACAAACTGTACGTGAAACATTACATTTACAGCACGTTGAGATTGACACAACAGCCTTAAACTGTTGGTTTCATCAGTCGTTCCACTAAAGCATTTGTTGCCATCACAGTCACACCACAGAATATATGATCTAAACAAAGTTTACTGGAGAAGCAAAATGACACACAATGTCTCAAAATGAAGCTTAAAACAAGAGCACATCTGCTAATGCGGTCCGAAAAATACACTGACTCTCTTTTCTGACCCCACTGGCAGATATCTGTGTTTGATTTAAGCAGAAACTCACTCCATTTGGGTCATTTTGTTCAGAATATCTTCAGTCATTTTGCTTCCCATGTAAATGTTTCTGGAGGAGCAGACAAAAGCACAGAGTAATGTTTATGAGTGAATGAGAAAGGCCTGAGCGGACGGCACGAGTACTTACAGCGCGTCTCCGGTGTCAGGCTGGACACGAGCTCAGTGCGTCCTGGAGTTCAGACGCTTCTCTCCTCCCCATCAGAGGCTTCAGCCCAGTCGCTCAACAGAAGCAAACGGCCGTTTTGGAAATATTCTTGCTGAACTGATGAGTCACTGGCTGAAGATGAGAGATTGAGAACTTCCCATGTGAAACATTCACTGGAGGGCTCCGATGGGAGACGAGCTTCAGGAGATTTATTACCTCTCTCACATCCGTCACTGTGATGTATCGCTGCTGTTTACCTTTCTATGGGATTATAGGACACTTTACTTTCAGATAGTTGGTGTTCCTTTTCTTGAAAATAATTGTTTTCACACTGTCACGATTATTTATTGTGTCTACTATGAATGTCCAACAGTGAACAAACTTGCATCACAGGAGAATTTTGGCGTTCTGTCTTTTCATGAATATTTTCACGACTGTGTCATTTCCACCAAATCTCAGTGATGTATTGTGTTTAATAGCATTCTGGGAGAAATGATGGTCGTGAAAAATACATTTTTTGGGGAAAATAACTTTGTCTCACTAAGGCTCATTTCTTGGCAAGAATTGTATCTAAATGGGTGAATAATGGATATGGATTTCAAATTTGAAAAAATAAATAAAACTGGCCAACAATTCCAATTTTAATCAACTTTCTACACTTATTAGAGTGCTGCGTACTCATTTTCAGAATGGAATTAACCGTGATTTTGGTGAATCAGATCTCATGAAAATGTCATTCCTGGGTAACGGTAATGAATTTAGAAATGAATTACATTTCTACCATTGTTGGTGTATACAAATGTGCTGATAATATCCATAATTGGACCTCAACAAACAGCTAGTGCTCGGAAAACTACATTTTAAAGGGGGCATATAATGCTTTTCATGCATTCTGAGTTTTTTACACTGTTAAGGACTTGGATTCCCATGCTAAACATGGCCACAGTTAATAAGGTGGACGTTTGCTGGAGTGTTTCTGTGGCAAAAATACTCCTTCCCGTTTCTCACAAGTTTCAGAAAGTTTTTTCCGAGTATGGGCCTACGTGACGTCAACAAAGGCGGAATGTCCTTGTACGGGCACTTCTCCCGCGGGCACACGTCGACCAGAGCGCTCGGCTGCAGGGAAGTCGTCGGCTGCGCTGCACAGGTCACAGGACTTCACGGGATCAACAATGCCACTAAAGAAGTGTGTTTCTGGTGTGAGGGAAAGATCCCCTTGTTCAGCTTCCCAAATAACCCAGCGTTAAGGGAACAGTGGATGCAGTTTGTGTTTCCGGAGTAGCAAGTGTTTTTGTTTGTTCCCTGCATTTTGGCGATGATTGTTTTATAAACAAGGCCCAGTTCAACTGAAAGATGGAGTGGTCCCAAAGATAAAGGTTCACGGTCCCGCAGGCGGTGAGTAAGACTGCTTCAAATGTCTGTGTGTTGTTGGCTGTTGTTGGTGTGAACGTATAGTTAATGTATCAATGGAGCATGTGATGTATGGTGTGTGTTTAAATGCATTTGTTTAGCTGACCACTATTGGTGCCTGTTTGTTTTTGGTAAAATACAACATAGAGATCCTCTGGATCTGATTCTGGATCATATATGTATGGTTGAATCTGATTGATAGCCATTGTTTATTTAGGACAACATTTTTTCCCCCACGTTTTCTAAGGATGTCAAGCTTTCAGACACAATAGCCGCGCACGCTCTTGACTTTAGCTCCGCCCACACGATCCGCCTGAGCCGCTTGGTTTTAGTCGGAAAGACTCGGTACAGTGTATCTGTCTTTTATAAATATAATAAAGCTAAAGACTTTTGGGAGATATGAAGGATCAACACTACTCTATAGGTACTCAAGACTGACATGAGATTTTATTTATGAAAATAAACCGAGAATAGTGCACGCTTTGCTGTAGTGATTGTTTGAAACAAGTCTTAACTCTCCTCGTCACAGATGCGGGGTCAGCAGCGCCCCGTGTGTTCAGAGCGGAACGCCACTGATGGGATTCTGGCTAACGGTTGGCATCCCTGTCCGATCCCCCCACACACTGCGATGGTATGATCCACGAGCTGTCAAAGACGCTTCTACCGGAGCAGCGCGGATCTGCTGCGGAGCGCGGTGCGGCACTGGGAGGAGCGGCGCGTCCGCTGCGTCCTTCAGCTGGGAGACACGATATATTGGATCCGTGCAGCTCTTAAAGTGACAGCAGCTTAATAAACCTGCTGCCGTCTGTGTCCTTAAAATGAACCAAACAACAAAAGAAAATGAGAAAATCACTCATGGATTATTATAGCTTAAGCTTTTTACATAAAGAAAAAATTATG
>CM031954.1:20356459-20364618 GCA_018749465.1 Paracanthobrama guichenoti
TCTCTCTCTCTCTCTCTCTCTCTCTCTCTCTGTCTCTCTGTCTCTCTCTCTCTCTCTCTCTCTCTCTCTCTCTCTCTCTCTCTCTCTCTCTCTCTCTCTCTCTCTCTCTCTCTCTCTCTCTCTCTCTCTCTCTCTCTCTCGCTCTCTCTCACTCTCTCAGTGGGAACTCTATTAACAGGAATGTGTTTTCGGTTTGTAATGTGAGCGCCGTTAGATCTCATGTAGAGCGCGTGAAACCACAGCAGTCTCTGTTGCTGTTGGATGACATTGTACTCTTTTCAATGCTCAGTCAAAACTGCAAAAACCTGACATCATGGCTGGTTTGGAGTCCAAATATAGCACATGAACTGAAAATTCTCTCTAAATTTAAACTGTGATGTCATTGTCATCATGTTTTACAGCTGGCTGCAGTCTGTCTTACTCAAGTAATGCTACAAACGTTTTTGAGTAAATCAGTTTTGTGTCATGAGAATGTGCACGCGAGAGACAGTGTGTGTGTGAGAGAGAGAGTGTGTGTGGCATGTGGTAATAAAATAGGATTTACTTACATTAGGAATTTGGTCAGGGGTGTTCAATCCTGCTCCTGGAGGTCCTGCAAAGTTAAACCCATTTAAACACACCTGAACTAATCAAGGTCTCACTGGAGGAACTAGAAAAATAGAAAAGTCTCTAGAAAAGTCTCACTAAGAATACTAGAAACCTCCAGACAGGTGTGTTGAGGCAAGTTGGAGCTTAACTCTGCAGGACAGTGCCCCTCCAGGACCGGGTTTGGACACCCCTGGGGTACACTAGGTAACTTTTGGTCCTCTAGCGGTTAAAAACAAAACTACAAGCTTACTATCTGAAGATGTTTCTGTAGCTGTACCCATTAATAGACACACTACTTCCTTGAAAATGAAATGATCATCACAGTAGATAATGCTTTACAGTGAGCTCTGTTAGAGCGCTACATCTGGCAGTTTATCTGTTCAATAAAACACTTACTCACCTGTTGAATAATAAAAACACCATCTCTGTGTCGCTTTAACAATATTTCAGATCCCTCAGTTCTCTCCGTCTCCTAAAGCCAAGCTGATGTTGATTCTTGTTTTATTACAAGCTCTGTCGCGTTCTCTTTTCTCCAGCAGACTCTCCTCTGTTTGATAAAAACGGATGATTCCACAGAAGTAGGAGATTTAGCAGCTCCATGTCAACCTTTCTCACTCATTGTGACAACTAACCCCTGCCAATAACTACCTAACCTCTGACACTAACTAACTAACCCCTGCCACTAACTAACCACTGCCACTAACTAACTAACCCCTGCCACTAACTAACCTCTGCCACTAACTAACTAACCTCTGCCACTAACTACCCTCTGCCACTAAGCCCTGCCACTTACAAATTTCTCCCTCTAACTAACTGCTGATACTAATCTCTGCCACTAACTAACCTCTGCCACTAAATGACCTCTGCCACTAACTAACCTCTGCCACTAACTAACCTCTGCCACTAAATGACCTCTGCCACTAACTTCTGCCATTAACTAACCTCTGCCACTAACTAACCTCTGCCACTAACTAACCTCTGCCACTAATTAACCTCTCCCTCTAATTAACCTCTGCCACTAACTAACCCCTGCCACTAACTAACCTCTGCCACTAACTAACCCCTGCCACTAACTAACCGCTGACACTAACTAACCCCTGCCACTAACTAACCTCTGCCACTAACTAACCCCTGCCACTAACTAACATCTGCCACTAACTAACCACTGACACTAACTAACCCCTGCCACTAACTAAAGTGCGGGGTGATAATGCCAGGCCGAATGGAAGAACTCGATATTGGTATGCTACGCCCCCGAAAGCAAACCTCAGGAACTTCCTGTGATATGGAAGGATGGATACATGGAAGTATGCATCCTTGAGATTTATCGTAAAAAAAAACAGTCCTCGGACCTGATCTGTGGCACGGTTTGTGTCAAAGTTAACATTTTGAACTTTAGTTGCATGACTGAAATGTTCAGAACCCGAAGATCCAAAATGAGACGCCATCCTTCCTTGGAACTATGAAGTACCGGCTGTAAAATCCGGTTTCCCTGTTGGAGGGAGGTACATATACTATGGCCCCTTTCTCTAACAACATTTTCACTTATTGTTCCATTACCAGAACCTGCTCGGGGCCCACCACTGAGGATAGGACCCCCATAAACCTGGACGGGCAAGACCCAAACTGTGTTTGATACCCTTTTTCCATAGTTTGCAGGACCCAACGAGAAACATTTGACAGTAGTGACTAGTGAACTGACTACTCTAAGACCCTCCTTGGAGGCAGCGGGCATCCCAAGGCCACTACATTTCCGGGTGGACCCTGAGATATGTGCTCGCCGGAGACCACTGTGCCCTGAAATTGGCCTGACCCCTCGGGCGTCAGGACCTTTTCCCCACAGCCTTCTTGGAAATAATGACAGTCCTCAGATCCATCTTACCCCTCGAAGGCTGCGGTTGAGTGCACTTCCCCTGTCACCAATCTTTCTGAGGGGGAGCACGGGAAGCCACGCTCTGGTTTTGTGTGGCACGGTGTGAGGAGCTGGCTTTAGATGTTTGGGGCTCTCCCCTGTCGGCAGCCCCTGAGATATGTGAGCGGCGGAGGAGGAGTTTTTGGAATACCACTGCCTGCTTAGTTGCCTGCTGGAACCTATCGATGACTGAATTAACAGCATCACCGAATAGGCCAGAAGGTGACAGGGGTGCATCCATAAGGAAATGCTTATCTTTTTCCTTTATACTGCTCAGGTTGAGCCAAAGATGCCTCTCAGTAGATCACAGAGCGGCCAATAGATTTAGCCGTCTCTTTGGTGGCCCTGAGAGAGAGATCTGTGGCCCGACATAATTCGCAAACTACGTCAGGCCCAATACCCCCGTCAACTCAGCCTGGTAGGCCTGCAGCAGCGACATAGTGTGAAGGCATGCTGCAGCCTGACCAGCCACTGAGTATGCTTTACCCACTAGCGATGATGTTGTTCTAACTGGCTTAGTGGGTAATGCCGGGGGCCTTTAGGGAAGATGCTGATTTAGGGGAGAGATAGCTCGCTAACACCTCCTCAACTTTAGGCATCTCCCCATAACTGTGCTCTTTGTAGTTTAATATAGATGAGTAGTGTGATGTTTGTGCACTGTACACTCTATATGAAACCGGTTTCTCCCATGAGCTCGCCACCTTAGTGCAGAGATCAGGGAAAAACACCAGGCCCCGGCATTGAGGTTATGACCGTGATGGCAGAAAGCGTTCGTCCAGGTTGCTGTAACCAATATTTAACCTTTCAATCACTCTGGTCACATCCTCCTCAGACTCTTTGATACTAGCAGCCTCCAGCTCCTCAGACTCTCTGATACTAGCGGCATCCAGCTCTTCAGACTCTCTGATACTAGCGACCTCCAGCTCTTCAGACTCTCTGATACTAGCAGCCTCCAGCTCCTCAGACTCTCTGATACTAGCAGCCTCCAGCTCCTCAGACTCTCTGATACTAGCGGCATCCAGCTCTTCAGACTCTCTGATACTAGCGACCTCCAGCTCTTCAGACTCTCTGATACTAGCAGCCTCCAGCTCCTCAGACTCTCTGATACTAGTGGCCTCCAGCTCCTCAGACTCTCTGATACTAGCGACCTCCAGCTCCTCAGACTCTCTGATACTAGCAGCCTCCAGCTCCTCAGACTCTCTGATACTGGCAGCCTCCAGCTCCTCAGACTCTCTGATACCAGCGGCCTCCAGCTCCTCAGACTCTCTGATACTAGCGACCTCCAGCTCCTCAGACTCTCTGATACTAGCGACCGCCAGCTCTTCAGACTCTCTGATACTAGCGACCTCCAGCTCCTCAGACTCTCTGATACTGGCAGCCTCCAGCTCCTCAGACTCTCTGATACTAGCAGCCTCCAGCTCCTCAGACTCTCTGATACTGGCAGCCTCCTCTCTGAGCAGCCTCCAGACTCTCTGATACTAGTGGCCTCCAGCTCCTCAGACTCTCTGATACTAGCGACCTCCAGCTCCTCAGACTCTCTGATACTAGCAGCCTCCAGCTCCTCAGACTCTCTGATACTGGCAGCCTCCAGCTCCTCAGACTCTCTGATACCAGCGGCCTCCAGCTCCTCAGACTCTCTGATACTAGTGACCTCCAGCTCCTCAGACTCTCTGATACTAGCGACCGCCAGCTCTTCAGACTCTCTGATACTAGCGACCTCCAGCTCCTCAGACTCTCTGATACTGGCAGCCTCCAGCTCCTCAGACTCTCTGATACTAGCAGCCTCCAGCTCCTCAGACTCTCTGATACTGGCAGCCTCCAGCTCCTCAGACTCTCTGATACTAGCAGCCTCCAGCTCCTCAGACTCTCTGATACTAGCAGCCTCCAGCTCCTCAGACTCTCTGATACTAGTGGCCTCCAGCTCCTCAGACTCTGATACTAGCGACCTCCAGCTCCTCAGACTCTCTGATACTAGCAGCCTCCAGCTCCTCAGACTCTCTGAAACTGGCAGCCTCCAGCTCCTCAGACTCTCTGATACTAGCGACCTCCAGCTCCTCAGAACCGGAGTGTGTGCTTCTAAATCCAAAGAGGGCACTAGATCTATCAGGTGTTACCATCCTGTCAGGTCTAAAATATAAACACTTAATAGGTGTAAGACAAAAACATGGTTTGGAAGATTTGGACTGTTTTTCCTCAGAATTGTGAGTTTACAGTACATCTCGTAATTCAGATATTATAATTTGCATTTCAGAATTGTGATTTAAAAAGTTGCAAATACCTTTTTAAATTTGTCCTTAAAATGCTTGCTTGATAAAAAAGAAAAAAACTGTTAGGGGATCATGTCACATAACGGTCATATTCCATAATGTCACATTTCATCCACCATAAAAATGAAGACGAGACTGCCTTTAATTTAAATGTCACTGCAGTGTTGTGTTGAATTATGTGTGCTAGCATGCGGCGTCTGTTTCCAATGCGTGTCCCCAACACAGTTTAACATCCCGAGCCCTTGAGGACAGACCAACACGATCCAAATGCTCAATGAACCGTGCATCAAATAACATTAGAACTATATTAAATTCTCCTCATAAAGCACCTTGCCCAGTAACAGTGCTCGAGCGGCAGTGAAGGCAACAAACACTAATGTGTTCAAGGGAATTATGATGGCAAATGCATTCTGTGCAAAAATCTGAGATTGTTGATTCAATAAATCAAAGAATGTCCTGAGGTCTTGGATGGCTTAAGATATTAAATTATGACATTTCTGATGAATGTCAGATGAATTTCTCAATACACTGTTTGATATTCCAATGATCCTGGTTAATCCTGAGGCAAAAGCTTTCTTTAATTATTTGGTTCTGTGTACTGAGACACACTGATTAGACATGCGCTGCGATATGCAAAAAACATTAGCAATGTTTCAATTGCAGATGACAGATCCTATTAAAAATGATGCCATAGTTAATGAACCATAAACCATAAGGACAGTAAATGTTGTCTGTAAATGTAACCAATTGGTTTACATCCCATCATAATTTCAGCTACTGACTGAACCAGATGAAGATACTCAACACAATGACTTTTTCAGATATTCCTGTAGTGTGCAATAAAGCTGTGTGTGAATGTAAAAGCTCAGATAAATGGAGTTTTTGAACTGAAACTAATTAGCATAATTCCCGCCTCTGGTCCTGATTGGCTGAGCAGCATCTGTTAGCCCCGCCCTCACTCCCTGTAGTCGTCTCTGAGACTGGAAGAGTTTGGTTGGTGTTGTTCATGTGGAGGAGACGCTGTTTTCTGCTGAGATTGAGACGGTCAAACCCACACCATCGTTACTGTTCCTATCACTGTGTGTCAAGAGCTGAGATTCAGATTTGATAATGAGCGCTTGCTTTCTGACCAATCACAGCGGAGCAGCTCTCAGAGAGGCGGGGTTTAGAGAGACTGAATCTTTGATGGAAGCGTTTCAGACACTGAGAGAGAAGAGCTGAAGCTGCGGTGGAGATTAGGAGATCATTAGTGTGTTTTGTTGTCGAAGAAGGAAAAACAACATTAGGAACATTTACACAACCACAATTACCAGGTGTCTTTCTGTTAAACACTCAGTAATCCCTACAAACGTTTGTAACAATGAGAGGTGCGCGAGGCTTAATTATATCTTGAAGCCAAATCTGCTTATAATAACCCTTTTCAGTATATTTGTACAATCACTGGCTAAACAAGCAGCGTTTAATCAATGTAATAAATGAGGCTCGCTGCACATTTTAAACATGCGCAATGTGATCCATTTCAGTCTAAAAATCATCTGTTATGATACAAAATCATTTGAGTTTTTCATAACATTAACAAGCCTTGCGTGACTGACTTTACGGTCAAAGCTGTGCTGTGGGTGTGTGTGTGTGTGTGTGTGTGTGTGTGTGTGTGTGTGTGTGTGTGTGTGTGTGTGTGTGTGTGTGTGAGAATCTAAAGGCACATGACAAACAGTGTCTCGTAAAACAGACGTTTTTCTTTCAGCTTTCTCTGGAGTGTCTAAACATCATGTAGCTGTGACTTTAATATCTCAACAGATTATGACGTATGTTCCCAGCAGGCCAACATAAGCACAGCGAGAAGGTCTGCCGTCGCAGCGCTCGCAGGAAAACAGACGACTGCGATACGGCCAGAGGCATATCTGTCTCCTTAACAATCCCACTTTTACAGTCGACGCAGACAATACAAGAAGAATAATAGATAGCATTCCTGCAGCGCTCGGCCCGATGACTCGAGAGCTGGCCAAGGCGCTCGTTTTTCAGGATTGGAAAATAAGCAGGGTTTACATTCCTTTCGCTCAGCATTTGGAGAAATGTTATAAATCTGGCAGGACCACAATCGAACAACAACTGGACATGCATACAGGCGGATGACATGCTCACGTCTCTGCGTCGGGAACTACATCATCACTGGCGAAGCGAGTGGCGGTGATGATGGCGATGATGTCATTGGCTTTTTCGACATCACTGTTCACCAAACATGAATGTTCTGTCATCATTTACTCACTCCACCACATGTAGGACTTTCTTTAGAAACAAATATATCTCATGAACAAAAGCATTTGTCTTTATGTTCCAAATACAGGATTAGAATGAAACGAGGGAGAGGAAATAAGTGAACTTTGGGTATAAAAGACACTTCATATTCATTGATATTACTGCTCCGACTGCACTGACACTATCAGATGAGAACTGAAATGATCTGAATAATGACTGGCATTGCAGAGATGGGAATTTCCTGTAGCTCCATCAATAAGAGCGTGGCACTAGCAACGCTAAGGTCATGGGATTGATTCCCAGGGAAAGCAAAAACTGACAAAATGTAAAAATGTGTACCATGAATGCAATGTTAGTCGCTTTGGATAAAAGCATCTGCCAAATGTAAATGTACATTTGAATTGGTCTCATTTGATGAAGTTTATTCTCCTGTTTATTACTGAAGCTTTACAGTCAAACAGGCTCTTCTCTAGAGCACTCGAGCTCTCGGCAGGAGAAAGGGTGATAGAAATGATCCATCAACATGGACGAACTATAAACAGGCAAATGACACGTGGCAATATAAAACTGAGATTTCAAATAAACAACACGTGGCTGTTTAGAGGCTCCATCTCAACAATAGACCAGCGACACGGCACTGAGCGATCATTCAGACCCATAACTCACACACCAGAGAGTTTACATAAACACTGGGCTTCAGCGGAACACACACAGACAGACAGCACAGACAGACAGACATGCTCACTCCTCTCACTCACTCACTCACTCACTCACTCACTAACTCTCCTCACTCACTCCTCACTCCCTCCTCACTCCTCCTCACTCCTCACTCCTCCTCCTCCTCTCCTCCTCCACTGCTCACTCACTCACTCACTCACTCACTCACTCACTCACTCCACTCACTCCTCCACTCACTCCTCACTCCCTCCTCACTCACTCACTCACTGCTTTCACTCCTCCTCCTCACTCACTCACTCCTATACTCCTCCTCCTCACTCACTCACTCACTCCTCACTCCTCACTCCTCACTCTTTCCTCCTCACTCCACTCACTCCTCCTCACTCACTCACTCCTGCTCCTCACTCACTCCTCACTCCTCCTCCTCACTCCTCCTCCTCCTCCTCACTCCTCCTCCT
>CM031954.1:20364718-20374718 GCA_018749465.1 Paracanthobrama guichenoti
CTCACTCACTCACAGACTCACACACACCATATTGACTCACACACTCACTCACTCACTCACTCACTCAGACTCCACTCACACACACACGCACACCTCACACTCACTCACCACACACACCCACCACTCCACTCCCACTCACACACACACACTCTCTCACACACACACACACTCACTCACCCACCACACACACTCACACTCAGACACTCCATGCATCACAGCACTGGCCACACTCCACACTACACACACACACACACAGCACACACACTACCTACTCACTACCAGACTCACACACACATCGCAGACACTCACTCCACACACGTACCCACTCTACTCACTACAGACTCACTCTTCCACACACACACACACCCACACACTCACTTCAGCCTCACACACACACACTTTACCTACCACACTCACTACACACACACTTTCTCATACACACACACACTCGCCACTGCTCAGCACACACTCACACACTCACACACACTCACACTCACACTCACACTCACACACTCACACTTGCACTCACACTTCACACACTCACTGCACTGCACACACACTTCTCTCTCAGCCACACACTCTACCTACTCACACACACTCTCTCTCAGCACACTCACTACTCACTCCCACTCACTCACACACTACACACTCACACAGTACTACACTCTCACTCACTCACACACACACTCTCTCTCACACACTCACTTCCTACTTCACACACTCCTCACATACACACATGTACACACACACTTTCTCTCACATAGATGACACACGACATACACTTCTACACACACACACACACTACACAACACACACACACTTCTCTCTTCTCAGTTACACACACACACTCATACTTCACTCTACCTACACACACACACACACACTCTCTCTCACACACACACACACACTTTACTCACTACACACACACACACACTCACTTCACTCACTCACTACATACACACAGCACTCACACGCACACACACTTGCCACACACTATACACACTCTTACTCACACACACTCACTCACACACACATTACCTACTCTCACACACACACACACTCTCTTACCTACTCACTTCACTACCTACTCACACACTCACACTCACACACTCCACACACTCACACACTCACTCACACTCCACACTCACACACTCACACACTCTTCTCTCACACACATATACACACACTCCACACACACTTCACCACACACTCTTCTCAGCACACACACACACACACACACACTATTTCTTTCTTATATACAGCCACACACACAATTTCTACACATTAATACACATTATTAATTTTACTTTACTTACTATATATACACTTCATTTACTTAATACTAAGTACTTCATATTATTACATTTACTTACATTTCTACTACACATTTACTACATACTTACTACTTACTACATTTACTACATTTACTTGTTACTACTACATTTACTACATATCATTTACATACTTTACTTACATATTTACTACATACTTTACTACATAATTTACTACATACTTTACTACATAATTTACTACACTTACTACATATTTACTACATTTACTTCATACACTTACTTCATACACTACTTATATACATTTATCATATTACTTACTACATACTTACTACATACTTTACTACATTTACTTCACACACTCACTCACACACTACTATACACTCACTCACACACTCACTCGCACACTCCACACACACACTCACCACACACACACACACTCTCACTCACACACACACACACACACTCACACACACATCACTTCTCACACACATACACACACACACACATCTACTCACTCTACACTCACACACTTACACTCACTCACATTTACTCACACTTCTACTCACACACACACATACACACACACTCTCTCTACATTACATATTACACACACATACTTTACTTCTTTCTACACATATATATTATTACATACTCCCTTTCTTACACACATAATATTACACACACACACACACTTTACTTCACTCTAATATACACTTACTACTACATTTCATATACACATAGACACTCTACTTCACATTTTACTTCATACTTCACATTTACTACACTACTACATACTTCACTTACATACACACTACTACATACTTACTACACTACTGCATTTACTACACATTTACTACATTTACTACATACTTACTTACATATCAGCTTACATTTCTTTCTTACATAATACAGTGAATATTATTATTGTTATTTGCTATCACATTTACATACTCTACGCATTTACACTTTACTACATACTTACTACATATTACACACACTTACACACTTACTATCTTCTCTTTACACACATACATTTACTAGACACATCATTTTCATACATATACACACACTTTCTATTTACATATTTACACACACACACTTCAAGCATATCTACTACATACTTCATTTACACACACATACACTCTACATACATACTACACACTTGCTTCACATACATCTACATATACAGCACATATTAGTTATTTACTACTTACATTTACATACACTTACTTCACACACTACTCACACACTTCTACTATACATGCACACTACACACTTACTACACTTTCTTTTCATATCATTTGGGCACACATACTTACATACTTCTCTTACACACACACGACACACACACACACACACACCTATCTACTCACCTCACACACACACACACACTACACACATTTACACACACTACACACACACCCACACACACACTTCACACTCACACTTCACACACACACACACACTCACTTACACACACTACACACACACACACACATACACACACACACACATTTACTCACACACACTTACACACACTTTTACACACACACTCACTTCACATACATTCACACACACACACACACACACACTCACTTTCTCACTCACACACTATACAGCACACTCATTCTCACTCATTCACACACACTATACATACACTACGCACACACTCACTATTCACTACTCACACACACTTACTCTTCATGTTCACACACACACACACTTACATCTGTCACACTTCACTTTCACACACACTCACGTTACTCACATCACTCACACACATCTCACTACACACACATTACACCACACTTTCACACATTACACACACTTACTCACTACACATATGCACAGCACACACACTCATTACACACATCTTCTACACATATAGCTTTTATTACATTACTTACATATACACATACTTTCATTTACTGTACTTTCTCTCACACACGCTAACACATACACACACACACACACTTTTCACTTACATCACACACACACAACATTTCACACACACACACGCACTACTCTCACTCTACACACTCACATACTCACTTTTCTCCCTTACACATACACATTCACACACATTATACAGCCACACTCTTTACACACACACACTTACACACTATGACTCCACCATACACACACACCCACTCTCATGCACATTTACACACACACACTCTCTTACACACACACACACACACACACACTACTACTCACTCCACACTCACAGGTTTCTCACTCACACACACCACACACACTTCACCTCTCCTCACACAGTACTTCCACCACTCTACCTCCACTACGTCACCTCACCACACCTCCTCACCTCTCTCACACACACACACACTCACTCCTGCACTCACACTCTCACTCACACACTCCGCATACTCTCCTCACACACACACACACACCCTCACACATCACTACACTTACACACACACACTTCACACTCACACTCTGCACTCACACACTCTCACCACACTTTCACTCACACACCACACACACACACTGTCTCTTCTCACACACACACACACACACTACACACTCACTCACTCACACACACACTCACACTTCTTCTCCTCACACACTCACTACACTTCACTCACACTCTCACATCCTTCTCACACTCACACACACTTCACTCACTCTCTCACTCATCACACTCTCACTCACACTTCTCACTCACACACACTCACACACACACACTCACACACTCACACTCACTTCTACACACACACACTCACTCTCTTGGCACACACACTACTCTACTTTCACTCATGCATGGACACACACACACACACTTCACACACTTCACATACACTTTTCCCATTACACTCACACACTCACCACACACACACTTCTCTTTCTTCTCTCACACACATTAATATAACACACTCCTTACTCACACACAGGACTCTCTTCTCACACTCACTTCACTACATCTTTCTCTCCACACACACACACACACACTTCTCACTTACACCTCTCTCACTCACACACACACACACACACACATTACTCACACTCACACACACACACTTTTGCCAACACACACACTCATACTTCACTACTCTCTCTTCTCACACATACACTCACTCACCACTCACTTCACATTACACACACTACACTTCACTCACACACACATACTCTCACTTACACCACACTCACATATTACACTTCTCATATCACACATTTCTCTTCTACACTTACCACACACTCACTTTGACACTACTTACACTTCACTCACATACATTTACTTTATATGCACACATACACATACACACACATATTATTATTACATATACACACTATTACTATACACATTCACTTTACTTACATTTACTTCATATTATTACATATTACACATATTACTTTACTCCTATCTTCACTCTTTACATCTCACATTATCACTCCACACTTCACTTACTCACACATACTCATTTACACACACCTCACTCTCTTACTTCACTTACATATTACTCACACTTCACCGACACACACTTTACTTACTACATTTCTCACTCATTTCTTACATACACTTCTTACATACATACATACACAATATTATTACCTTACACACACACACTACTCTCACACTTCACACACACACATTTCATTCTCATCACACTTTACACACACCTCTCACTCTACACATTCACTCACACACACTCACTCACTTACTACACTTACTCACACTCACTTATACACTTTACACTCACTCTACACTTCCACTACACATCACTACACTCACACATACATTTCACTTACATACTTCACTTTCTCTTTACACATACACACACACATACTCATATACAGTACTATTACACACACACTTACTTACACACACATACACACACTCTCTTACACACACACACATCACACTCACACTTCACTCCTCTCTCACACTCACACTCACACTCATCACCACACTCACTCATATCATACTCACTCACTCACTCCACTCACTCACTCCACTCACACTCACACTCACTCACTTACACTACTCACTCACTTACTTTCATCTCCACTTTCACTCACTTTCACACTCACTTACTACACTCACACTTACACTACACCTACACCTCCTCACTCACTTTCTCTCACTTCACACTTCTTACTTCCCTTTACTACACTTTACTATACTTACTACACTCTTACTTACTTACACTTTCACTACACTTTCTTCTTTTCACTTTTTCTTATCTTTCATATATATACATACTATTTCATCACATTTCACTACATTTTCATTACATATTATTACTATTACATACATATACATACATACACACATACACACACACATATATATACACATTACACACTCTCTCTCTCTCTCTTTTCTTTTCACACACATTATTTATATTTTCACTCACTCACACTCTCACTCACACACACTTTCACTCACACACACTCTCACTCACACACACAACACACACACACACACACTCACTCACTCTCTCTCACACACATACACACATACACTCTCTCTCACACACACACACACTCTCTCTCTCTGCTGTAGTTTTGTTCATAGGGAACATATAATCATAAACCTGTAAATCTGAATTATGGAGAAAATGAAGAGAATGAATAAATGTGAGGGAGTTCTTGACCGAGACTTTCTGAGTGTCAACAGAGCCACGATTCTGAGACTGAAATGTGATGAAGGTCATGGGATTGATGAAATACTGCACTGCATTTTCCACATCAAATATATTTATAAAATGTTTCACTTTTTTTTCTTTTAAAAAGTTAGTTTAAACTGTAATAATATACTTTTACTGTGTTTTTGATCAAATAAATGCAGCTTTGGTGAGCAGAAGAGACTTTCAAAATGATTTAAAAAATCTTAATTATTATATTATTTATCTTAATTATTTCAAACTTTTGACCAGTTGAACGAGTGTATAAGAAAATAATAATACACACTATCCTGCCAAGGGTTTTGGGACACCTGGGTCCTTCTATAAGTAGGGGTGCATTTGGAAGTTGACAATATGTAGAAATCAAGTTTTCTTTTTCCCAAAACACAAACAGGACCCTTCATAAAACCCTTAAGATCAAGCAATTACTCTACTAGGCAAACTCAGGGTTTCCTGGTTTTGGATATATTGGATATATTCCGGTCAACTATGTTACGGACAAAATAAGTATTTGTTTAAAGCTTGGAAAAATACCTACAATTTAAATAGTCACCGGACTGACAGATTATATATCCACTTACCAAAATAAAAATATATATAATCATTAACACTTAATGGAAAATATATTTAGAGGTATAATACCTCTCTATTTTCACAAAAGTAGTTAAATGGTATAATAAGTCAAATTTGTATAATGTTGTTTTGGAGGAAAAAAACCTTGCTGGACAAAGGACACCTCTGGTAATCTCATAACACTAAACATGCTGTACAGTAGGCAAATGGGTATGTTTGAAAATTAAAAACTCAGCAGTAACACAGTTGACCACACGGAAACATGGTTGACAAAGGTAACACAGTTGACTGGACATGAGAAATGTTTACTTCCTGTCTGAAAGCCTGTGTTCAGTACGTGCATACTCTTCTGATGTTGAAACACCCACTGTCCCTGACCCTCGCGTACACGTAAACAGTGAAGTACACACTCACCTAAAGGATTATTAGGAACACCATACTACATTTCGCCTTCGCCTTCAGAACTGCCTTAATTCTACGTGGCATTGATTCAACAAGGTGCTGAAAGCATTCTTTAGAAATGTTGGCCCATATTGATAGGATAGCATCTTGCAGTTGATGGAGATTTGTGGGATGCACATCCAGGGCACGAAGCTCCCGTTCCACCACATCCCAAAGATGCTCTATTGGGTTGAGATCTGGTGACTGTGGGGGCCATTTTAGTACAGTGAACTCATTGTCATGTTCAAGAAACCAATTTGAAATGATTCGAGCTTTGTGACATGGTGCATTATCCTGCTGGAAGTAGCCATCAGAGAATGGGTACATGGTGGTCATAAAGGGATGGACATGGTCAGAAACAATGCTCAGGTAGGCCGTGGCATTTAAACGATGCCCAATTGGCACTAAGGGGCCTAAAGTGTGCTAAGAAACATCCCCACACCATTACACCACCACCACCAGCCTGCACAGTGGTAACAAGGCATGATGGATCCATGTTCTCATTCTGTTTACGCCAAATTCTGACTCTACCATCTGAATGTCTTAACAGAAATCGAGACTCATCAGACCAGGCAACATTTTTCCAGTCTTCAACTGTCCAATTTTGGTGAGCTTGTGCAAATTGTAGCCTCTTTTTCCTATTTGTAGTGGAGATGAGTGGCACCCGTGGGGTCTTCTGCTGTTGTAGCCCATCCGCCTCAAGGTTGTGCGTGTTGTGGCTTCACAAATGCTTTGCTGCATACCTCGGTTGTAACGAGTGGTTATTTCAGGCAAAGTTGCTCTTCTATCAGCTTGAATCAGTCGGCCCATTCTCCTCTGACCTCTAGCATCAACAAGGCATTTTCGCCCACAGGACTGCCGCATACTGGATGTTTTTCCCTTTTCACACCATTCTTTGTAAGCCCTAGAAATGGTTGTGCATGAAAATCCCAGTAACTGAGCAGATTGTGAAATACTCAGACCGGCCCGTCTGGCACCAACAACCATGCCACGCTCAAAATTGCTTAAATCACCTTTCTTTCCCATTCTGACATTCAGTTTGGAGTTCAGGAGATTGTCTTGACCAGGACCACACCCCTAAATGCATTGAAGCAACTGCCATGTGATTGGTTGATTAGATAATTGCATTAATGAGAAATTGAACAGGTGTTCCTAATAATCCTTTAGGTGAGTGTACTTTGGCCTTAAGGGTAAACAAATCACCTCGTCAGCCCCTGGTTCCTGTTAATTCTATTATTAAAACTCATCTGCATTTGGATCCTCTCGCCTTGGTCCCTGACACGTAAAAGTTTGCTACTGTCCACTGTTAACTTTATTGGGTAACTTTTTTTGCATTTTGGGCCTATAGTCAACATGGAAGCCTAGAACCACTGAGCACATGGTATGTTTAGAAATATAAAAAGTTTTTGTAAAATTTTGTTAAAATTTGCAGCAATAATACTTAACACTGTGGACAGTCAATTAATCCACTCTTGACACAGGTTTGCTTTTTTACAGTTTTTTTTCCAACTGCTTACACATGAAATCCTCACTTGTCACAGTTTCTGAAACCTGACACTCAAGCACCAGAACCACACACCAAATCTGCAAAACCATACGCTAATTCTCGGCCTCCGACTCAGTTTTCAATTTCATAATGAGTTCACTGAGCTCCTGAGAGCGAGCCATTCTTTCACAAATGTGTGTAGAAGCGTCTGCATGCCTAGTGTTTGATTTATACACCTGTGGCCATGAAGGGATTGAACACCTGAACTCAGGGATTTGGAGGGGCGGCACAATACTTTTGGCAATATAGTGTATCTTCATTAAAAAAAAGAAAACGTTTGCTGGAAAACAGTGGATGGTTTGTGGTTTCTTCACATCCATTGTCAATGTCTCCAATACTAAAACAAGTCATCTTTCATCTGTAAGCTTGATAAGGTTGTTGTAAACTGTGTTGATTTGTCAATGATAAATAATATTGAGTATGTCACAGATAGCGTGCTTATATTGTAGTGAGAGTCTGGATGTCCTGTAAAGAGCACATTCAGAGCTTTTCACAGATACCATCTGAGGTGTCACCAGGAAAACAACTTCTCCTTGGGCTTTAAAAATGACTGCATGAGCACTGTTATGGAAATACCCAGCAGGCACACAACATCATAAGACATTGATATTTGGTTGCATTTTGGTTGAAAATGAAAATCGGGTTGACGTCAGAACCCATCGTCCTAGTGTCTCTACAGTGGACATAGCCTAAAATATGAATAAAATATAATTTTTCAAAATGTTTTTTCCCCATTTGTTTCTTATGCTCTAAACAATGTAATGACATGAAAAAATACTACATTTAAAAAAACTTTTTTCCCTGGGTCTTAGAAGGCTAAAGCTGAGGCTCCTGGCCCCTGAAACACACACTTGATTTATCCAGTCCAGAACATTCTCCACGGTGACCTCATGAGCAAACGCTGAGCTCTGACTGAGTCTGATTACACTCTCCTAGAGCGAGTTCAGTGAGCAGAAACACAAGCTGATGTTACAGACGCTCCGGTCATGCTGAAGGGTGTCGCACAGACGTCATGTTTATCTGTGATATGATCAATATCAATCCGGCGCTCCGCTGCTCCTGTCATATAAATTCTCCGTTTGAAATTAGCCAGAACTTCGCTCATATTGTTTTTCGTGGCATTATTTTCTGCGTGTCTAATTTTCTCCCTTTGCACGCGGTCATTTATCAAACGCCGCGAGAGTGTTTACACAGCGTCTTTCCAGTTTATGGCCATAAAGGTAATCGGGGGGGGAACAAGAACATTTCATCTGATTGTATTTTCTTTCTTTTTTACATTAACCCTTTAATGCATGACCTTTGAAACTCACTTTTGTATTATTTGTTGTGTGATATTACATGAGTGATCATGAGTTTTTATTTATTTATGACATTTAAAATATCTGACGTGGTGAAAGTGGTTCTATCTTTTCCAGGTGATCTTGACAGGTATATTAATGTGAATAAATGTTATTAAATCATATTTGCCCCGCCCTCACTCCCTGTAGTCGTCTCTGAGACTG
>CM031954.1:20379718-20416289 GCA_018749465.1 Paracanthobrama guichenoti
GGTCAATAATATGTTCTCATTTAGCTGGCCAATGACCCCTGAGCCAATCACGCGAGCCGTATAAATGTCATGTGACCGAGTCACAGCGACATCACATGGCATCACATCTACTGCTATAATATAATGAAATACCTGCCATCCAAATGCTGCTTGCAAAAATATGTTATTGTAATATTCCATGACACATATGACAGGTAGAAGTCAGATAACAGATGAGTGTGTGTGTGTGTGTGTGTGTGTGTGTGTGTGTGTGTGTGTGTGTGTGTGTGTGTGTGTGTGTGTGTGTGTGTGTGTGGATTATGTTCAGAGTTCCTGGCTCAGGAGAGAATTCACAATGATGCAAACATTTAATATCTTCTGTAATATCTCCATCCAGTGGCACCTGAAGGTTACTGCAGTTCTTACACACACTTCATCCACCAAACGCACACACATCAAACATATCATACACGACTAAAACTGCTCTCTCAATGCACTACTAGTTCTTCATTTATTACACAAACAGGCCTAACCAAACCTCAAATTTTCATTTATAATTGTTACTTACAGTGACAATGTTGTTGTCTGTTTGTTTGTTGCTGTCCTTATCTCCTCTGTGTGTGTGTGTGTGTGTGTGTGTGTGTGTGTGTGTGTGTGTGTGTGTGTGTGTGTGTGTGTGTGTGTGTGTTGTGAGCGTGTGTGTGTGTGTGTGTGTGTGTGAGTGTGTGTGTGTGTGTGTGTGTGTGTGTGTGTGTGTGTTTGTGAGCGTGTGTGTGTGTGTGTGTGTGTGTTTGTGAGCGTGTGTGTGTGTTTGTGAGCGTGTGTGTGTGTGTGTGTGTGTGTGTGTGTGTGTGTGTGTGTGTGTGTGTGTGTGTGTGTGTGTGTGTGTGTGTGTGTGAGCGTGTGTGTGTGTGTGTGTGTGTGTGTGTGTGTGTGTGTGAGTGTGTGTGTGTGTTTGTGAGCGTGTGTGTGTGTGTGTGTGTGTGTGTGTTTGTTTGTTTGCCCCTCCTCTGTCCATCCTCAAAGCTCCACCCCTGATAATCAGCTGCTGCCTGTGATTGGCCGAGAGAGTGCAGCTCATTAAAGGCGGAGTTATAAAGGCGAGCCACTCTGGTGGTTTGGTTGGTTTGCACGTTTAGGGTATTTGCCAGGTGGCTTATTATTTTGGCATGGCCTGCTCTTGAAGTTAAAAGCTACAGTTTTCATGCTTCCTTTAAATAAAGTGTTGATTACAGCAGATTTATTCAGAGCTCTTTTATTATTTTGTTACGTTGCCTCCAGAATACCAAGAACTGCATCAACACGACCTCAGATCACATGAGCTCCAGTGCTAGCTGCTCATTTGCATGGATTGCAGTAGGCCACGCCCACTCTCACTGCGTGCGTAAATAAGCACAGCACAAATAAAGCATAATGCTGTATAATTCTGTTTTTATTTTTTTTTATTTTTTTTTTGGACAAATGAAAATGTTACAGGTTTGTAAATGTGTGCATATTTAAAATGAGCTGCAGATGCGCAGTTTTGATCATATTTGAGTGATAAAATAATTATGTCGAATGTACATCAAATGTATTTTATAGCAGTTCCATCCCTTGCTTTTTTGTCATTTCTGAAACGTAATAACATTAAAAAAGAGTGAAACGTACTTTCTTCAGGATTTCTCCTTTTGAAAGGAAAGTCATGCTGGTTCGGGGGAGAATTATTCCTTTGCGTTTTTCTTTTCCATTCCTAAAGATCGTGTTTAGGCTAGTTTGGTCCAGCCGTGTTTGCTGGCTGTTCATGAAGAGACTGAGAATAATCGAAGTAAGCAGAGAGACTCCAGAATACCATGTATACTTTCATGTTCACATACACCATCAGGCATAACATTATGACCATCTTTTTAATATTGTGTCAGTCCCCCTGACCCGTCGAGGCATGGACTCCACTAGACCCCTGAAGGCGTGCTGTGGTATCTGGCACCAAGATGTTAGCAGCAAATCCTTTAAGTCCTGTAAGTTGCGAGGTGGGGCTTCCATGGATTGGACTTGTTTGTTCAGCACATCCCACAGATGCTCGATTGGATTGAGATCTGGGGAATTTGGAGGCCAAGTCAACACCTCAAACTCGTTGTTGAGCTCCTCAAACCATTCCTGAAGCATTTGTGCTTTGTGTCAGGAGCATTATCCTGCTGGAAGAGCCACAGCCACCAGGGAATACCGTTTCCATGAAAGGCTGTACATGGTCTCAACAATGCTTAGGTAGGTGGTGCGTGTCAAAGTAACATCCACATGGATGGCAGGACCCAAGGTTTCCCAGCAGAACATTGCCCAAAGCATCACACTGCCGTGGCGGTGGACAGGGGTCAGCATGGGCACATCAACTTTGAGGATGAAATGTTCACTTGCCACCCACTAACAGGAGCCGTGATGAAGAGATAATCAGTGTTATTCACTTCACCTGTCATAATGTTATGCCTGATCGGTGTATGTGCATAATGGAGTATGTTTGGGCCCTAAACCTGAAATTATACAGGCGTTCTGGGTAACTTTGGGTAATTATGTAAAGGAAAAAAAACAAAAACAATGTTATCTGGTTCTTTTTAATTGTCAGTGTCTAGACTTTGTTGATAGGAAGAAGCTGGAGAAGGTCGAGTTTGGAGGGATTCAAGGGAAGTCTCTTAGCCATCAAGTCCAGTGCTTACTTAAATTCTTCTTGGAGGAATACAGACATTTCTCAGAGAGTAACTCTAGTAATTTGGTAAGTGAGAAACTTCAACAACACAACAAAATCACAGATGACAGGTCGACGTTCCTCGATTAAAGGGTGCCTGTTTGCAGATTTAGTGGAGTTCCAGCTCATGGTGTCACAAGCGTTTATTTGGTGTGGAGCTGCACATGTGCTCCTGACTTAGGACATTATACATAGATAGTTTCAGTGCTTTTTTCTGTCTGTAATGAGTTATACCTGTGTATTATCACATCCCAATCCGGAACGCAGCCTGAATTATAAGACTGGAATGCACACAAACCTCCACGGACTCGAGATCTTTAACAGAGCTCAGTTTGAACCCTGCAGGAGAAGAAAACACGCTTCAGGGTCCTTTTTATTTTTGAGGTGTACTTATAGCAGAATATTTCACCCTGGAACATATTTTCATTACAGATTTTTGCAGTTGATAGCGCACTGAACCATAATATTAAAAAGCATGTCTTTGGAAGTAGGAAAGCATTTGTGTTTAGTGTTTTTCTTCTCTCAACAAAGAACTCAGTTTCATAGAGTCCAGGACCTGCCAAGCAGAGACATGCTTTCAGACTGCTGGACCGAGCCCTGGTAGCAGGCGGTGCTCAGACCAGAGATCCAGGCTGATCCAAATGTTTGACGAGGAAGTGGGATGTTTCAAGAGGAAACCAAGGGTTCGGTCTTCCTCTTCATTATCGACAAGTAACATCACTGGAGTGCTTGTTATTATCTAGCATTTTTAACTGTTTATTGGTCACTCTCTTATCTTCAAGAACATGCCTGTGGTTGCTGGAGGATTGAGATTTGTCCAGCAATTGTAGGAACGCATACAGATCCCTTACAACAACTTCAGGTTGTAAATATCTTATGCTTTGTGTTTGTTGAGAAACCTTGATTGGGATTCACTCAACAATTTGAGCATCTGTGGGATGTGCTGAACAAACAAGTCCGATCCATGGAGGCCACACCTCGCAACTTACAGGACTTAAAGGATCTGCTGCTAACATCTTGGTGCCGACACCACAGCACACCTTCAGGGCTCTAGTGGAGTCCATGCCTCGACGGGTCAGGGGGACCAACACAATATTAGGTCATAATGTAATGCCTGATCTCTGTGTGTGTGTGTGTGTGTGTGTGTGTGTGTATGCATTTACATAAATATTTTGAAAGTCTGTTTTTGTTCAATTAATCTTAAATTCCTATTACTAATCTTGTTTATCTCCATTGTGTGTCCGTATGTCCCAGTTGATAGTCTAAACCCAGATGAACAATTTTTATTTATCCAATATATAGACCATGTTCCACCTTTGTTAAAATAAATGGGCCTTTTTATTGGAGGACCTCTACGTTCTGCTGCAAGCGTGAGCGGCAAGGTGTAAGTAGAAGATAGGGTGGTATTGCTGAGGAACCTTCAGGCTCTACATGGAATAAACAAATAAACATGATTTATTTGCTCATTTAAGGTGCTAGTGTCTGTAGATTATTACTTCAGGGTCTCATTTTCTCCAATTATGCGCAATGCTTCCATAGCACGGCATGAACAATGGTTCTGTAAAGCGTAGCTAACGCAGGAACGCATGCGACTGCCCACAGAGTGTTACATGAGCGTCTGTGTGTGTAACCAAGGACTTCTATGCGTGTGTGCGTGTGTGTGTGTGTGTGTGTGTGTGCGCGTGTGTGTGTGTGTGTGTGTGTGTGTGTGTGTGTGTGTGTGTGTGTGTGTGTGTGTGTGTGTGTGTGTGTGTGTGTGTGTGTGTGTGTGTGTGTGTGTGTGTTTTGCATGCATTTCCCTTCATATGAGAAACAAATGATACATTTCCCAAGGAGCCAGATCTGCGTTCTCTGCAGTCAAAATTAAGCCCCCTCGTTAGATGATGATCACTGGTGGTGTGTGAACACAATTTAGCCGGAGCGGTTATTGTTATGTCTTGTCATCATATCACACTGAGACATACGACTTGTGCGAAGCAAAGAGTTATTTTTTATTTTGTGGACCGCAGCTCTGCAGCTGTAATAAGATGATCAACACCATACCAATTGCACAGAAATCCAATAAAGGCCAGAGTGTACAGTCTCTCACCGACGGCCTATAAAGAGATTACTGTAACAGAACAGGGACTGACCTGCGTTCATGATGAGAGACCGGCCGTTCAGTCATTCTCACACACATGCAATCCTACTTCGATAATGATTTTATGGTGGAGTGTAATCTGTACATATGCTCAAGATTGATTTGAATAGAATTTGCCTGTTTAGAGATGTGATGCATTTGCTGTGGAAGTGTTCACAGTATCCCGTTCCCAATCCCTCAACGTTCCTTTAAATAAATATAGCTCAACAACATTATCTAATACTGTAATTTACTAAGCCAAAAAAAGAAGACATTTGAGAAAATGTCCGAGCTGCTCTTTTCCAGGCGGTGAAGGCGGCTGCTGATTTATCCCTCGTTTCTTTGTTGCGGGTCAGTTTGACCCATTTTGATTAAGTTGTCAGAAATATCAGTTAACCTGTTTGTTTTGTTTAGGAAATAATCAATTTGACCCGCATATTTTAATGTTCTATGGTAACTGTAGAGACCCAAAATAATAACATTTCTTGGTTATATTTTGTTATTTTAGTTTTTTTTACTAACCTATGAAACTAAAAAGGAGCTTTTTCCACTTATTTCAATACAGAAATATTTTTTGTATGGTAAAAATGAGCTATAATTTAGTTTTTCAATCTATCTGAAATACTATCTAACCTGCATTGTTTTTCTTGAAATTTTGTGACTTTTTCTCATTTAGGGTCATGAACATTCATGCAAAGTTTCAACATGCTGATCCGTTGTGAAATGTGCATACAGAAACGTTATACACTCACCTAAAGGATTATTAAGAACACCTGTTCAATTTCTCATTAATGCAATTATCTAATCAACCATCAACTGCAAGATGCTATCCTATCAATATGGGCCAACATTTCTAAAGAATGCTTTCAGCACCTTGTTGAATCAATGCCACGTAGAATTAAGGCAGTTCTGAAGGCGAAAGGGGGTCAAACACAGTATTAGTATGGTGTTCCTAATAATCCTGACAGGTGAGTGTACACTCCTGCTGTTCGTGGGTCAGTTTGACCCATATAGACAGATGTTCAAAAGCAACTGTACAGGCACAAAACACTTCTGTGCTGTATGTGCTCTTGAAGTGCCCATGTCTTGCTGAGTTTTACCTGTTAACTGTCTGTCCCACTTTCTGAGCATAGACTTGAATATGACTTAAATTATTAAAAATCTTAAGTTAAGAGTTAAGTTTGGTATCTTTTAAAGGAACACTTCACAGATCATTGTAGAAGTAATGAAAGTTGTAAAAGTAAAGTTTAAGTTTATAGAAACGTAAAAATATATTTTTACATTTATATAAAATAGACATTTTACAAAAACATGTTCAACTCTAAAACTTCAAGAAAGTCAAAGCTAAATATCTGAACAAGCTCTGTGCCAAATTTTAGGTTGATATCTCAAAAATAGTACTTTCAGTAAGATTATTTTGTGTGCAGTACCAACGTTTTCCACTAGATGACATGTAGACTCCACCGGTGACCATCTATTGCTCTGTCATTTCTCTGTCATTTTCTGTCACCAAATATGAAAATTAGAGTCTGAAAGCTTTCAAATGCTATATAGTTTGTCAAGATTACTTCAGGTTTAGACTAAGATATTATTATTATTATTATTATTATTATTATTATTATTATTATAAATGTATAATGGTAAAATATAGTGTCCCACAAGTGTCGAGGGGCAGTCTTAAAAATTGTGTAAATCATAAATTCAGATATTTATTCTTTGTAATTTGTGAAAAATATTGATATTAAAATGTTAATTATTTGTACCTGATTGTATTTTATACAATTGCATGGGGAATTTTACAATTTTATGGGGAATTGCATTGAATCCAAATAGGGTCAATTTGACCCGGATCATACTGAGTGTAACCAGAAATCCAACAGTGCTCTAACAAGGAAAACAAAGCATCATAAAAGTGGTCTATATACATTCTGATTACCTTTCCCTCCAGTGCAGATGGAAAATCTAATTTGCGACTGTGTTTGATGCAGAAATGCTATCTTTAGGTGTGTTGTGCAATGCTTGACATCAAGGATTTGAGACCCCCACTGTAGACCAGCGTAAATTCTGATTTGTGTAGCTTTAGTTAAAACATTTAAGTTGCATGGATTGCTCATACTTTTAACCCCTCCAGGTCTGCACAGTTTTGGGGCCCTTTAGAAGTTTTGACATGCTCTGACGTCTGTGCTTTTTTCCAGTTGCTTATAAACCTATTAATAGCAAAAGTGTCATTACACTGTATTCAGCACAAACCGGCTACCATAATATGTGAGCAATATGTACATGCTTGTATTCTTTAGATAATAACGTTTATGCATGGTTTTTGAAAAAAACACAAAAAAACACAAAATTTAAGATACTGAAGTAAGGCCACAAAACACACAATAGATATGTGTCCACAAGACTTGACTAATGGGTGATGTTGCCTAGAGTTTTTGCTGCAAACTCATGAGAGAATCATTGAGCATACTCATTCACATAAAACAATATATTGATTACAATTCAGTGAGACACATTTTCTTTACAAAGCCCATATGCGAAGAGGCATGAATGATCATGAATAATACTGTGAATCACACCTGAGAGAACAAAAGAACCACATAATGAGCCGCATAATGAATGAGCCTTTGAGTCTTGAGGTATGGCACAGAGGGGAACTCTTTACAAAATCTACAAAAGAAATATATATTTTGGCGGATTAAAGCAGCGTTTGATGTATGAAGAGCAATGTGGCGAGGTTGACGAGTGGGAGGAGTGAGTGAGTCCTCTCATGAGGTTGCTCGGAGGCATATAAGGACGAGCAACACCAATGAAGGATGAGAGAGGACCAGGCCTGGAATTTACGTTGTGTTTTATTTACGTTTTGTTATGTATGTGTGCGGCAGTCGTCCGTGAGGGATTGCCGCCTTTACTTTCAGTTTGTTTGTTTATTTATTAGTCTTTTAAATGTTCGCTGGTTCCGCATCCTTCCCATAACAAAGAACTACGTTACATTGGTGCCAAAACCAGGGAGGAAGGAGGGACATGCTGTCGGAGAGCCCTCGCTGCTGAGGGGGATCGTGGTGCTGAGGAGTTCGGGCAGCGCGGATGAATGAAGTCCACGAGTGGCTGCCCGAGGTGATGGTGCTGGAGTGAGTGAAGACCGGTGGGACGGAGACCTCGCTGTCGTGCCCCTGGGTCAAGGTGGGGTGGTGGCCATCCAAGAGGGAGCAGAGGAGTTGCCAGTGTTCGCCGTGGGCTGGTGCCTGCTGCCATCCGCCATGATGGGGAGGAGCAGGGAGCACGGGATGCGCTGCCGGCTACCCTCAACCAGAGGAGCCACCGCCGGCCGCCAGGGGGCAGAGGAGGATCGAGCCGTCCACCGAGCATCCAGTACCATCGCATGGCACCACGAGGAAGATCCTCTTGGCTGGCTGAGGACTGAGCGGCAGTGTGTCCGAGAACTGGACCAGAATTTTTTTTTTCTTCCTCTCTCCACTCTCTTGTCCGGTCACTCTCTGTGTCTCCATTTTGGCTCCCCGGGGGGGGAGTAGGCGCCGTCTCGGGTGTACCCCCCGGCCTGCGAGGGGCAATGGGGGTATGTGGCGAGGTTGACGAGCGAGAGACGTGGGAGGAGTCTCGAGTCCTCTCATGAGGGAGATCGGAGGCATATAAGGACGAGCGACACCAGTGAAGGACGAGAGAAGTCCGTGAGGGACTGCCACCTTTACTTTCAGTTTGTTTATTTATTCAAGTCTTTTAAATGTTTGCCGGTTCCCGCCTCCTCCTTCCCATAACAAAGAACTATGTTACAAGTAACTATTCTTAATGTTGGCATACATCAAGCCAGTAATTGTCTTGCTGCCTTTATTTTTACGAGATACTCCTCTAAACTGTATGACAGTTGGACTGGCTCTGGGGCTGAAGTGTCAGTTTAATCTCCAGAAGTCGCTGATATACCGAGAGCGAGGCACAAGACTCATCTCTGTCAGCTTCAGCCCGCAGGT
Source organism: Paracanthobrama guichenoti (assembly GCA_018749465.1). Classification (NCBI taxonomy): domain Eukaryota; kingdom Metazoa; phylum Chordata; class Actinopteri; order Cypriniformes; family Gobionidae; genus Paracanthobrama; species Paracanthobrama guichenoti. The sequence goes on from CM031954.1 coordinate 20,388,513, forward strand.
CTCTTCATACACAGTATGTTAATATTGTTATCCATGGGCCAGGGCCAGGATCGAATGTGACTCTTATCTTGTCCTGTAGCTGGTGTCGTGCTGCGGGAGGTGAAGTACTTGGAGGCTGGACAGGCTGAAGTCATACAGATATGGCTGCTGACATTTATTCCAATAGGCCAATCTGGAGCTCACAACTAACTGCTACAACAAAGTAATGAGCACTGTATGCCACTGATCCAGAGCCAGCTGACGGATATCCGTGCCAAGCTCAAAGGAGAACCTCTGCTGGGCGAGCCAAGGTAGAGCTATTAAATGTACGCTAATAGATCTATCTCTAATGCGACGCAATCATCAGGGACCTCAGAGTTTGACTCAACATCTACTTCCTTCCATCAAAACTAAAGCAACACAGGACACTTATTTCAGTGATATTGGTCAGCTAACATTTTCCATAAAATATCTATTTTTATGTTGTTCACAGCACTTACCATAGAGCTCTACTCAAACAACTTTTATCAGTTTGAGTTTTTATGTGATAATATTTAGTATTCTTTTTTTTATACACTCAAAAATAAGCCTGTGTTTAAGACTTGTTTCTTCCTTGTGCATTGTTTTGGTCATTTGTTTAAGCAATAGTTCACTGTTATGTTCCAAACCCGTATTATTCTCAAACTTTTCCTCACTTGGTCTTGTCTACCTCTGTTTTACAAATGAAAGATGCCACTTCCATAGTTGACCCAATACCAGCCTGCTTGTTTAAATCATGTTTCGCTTCTCTATGCCCTGTTGTCCTGAGTATAATAAATGACTCCCTGTGCACGGGTGTTGTGTCTGATGCACTCAAAATTGCTCCTGTAACCCCGGTTCCATCAAAGACACACAGACTGGGGAAACCTCAATCATTTTCGTCCAATTTCCAATCCTCCCTTTCTTGCTAAAATGCTTCTGCGAATTGTGGCGCCTCAATTATACACTCACCTCACTATAAACAATCTTTTTGAACCCCTCCAGTCTGGCTTCAGCACTACATAGCACTGAAACAGCACTAAAGTCACTAATGACCTGTTAATTGCTGCTGACTCTTCAATTCTGATTCTTCTCGATCTCAGTGCAGGTTTTGACACTGTGGATCATACTCTTTTACTCACTCGTTTGGAAATGGTTTTTGGTGTGACTGACACTGTAGTAAACTGGTTCAAGTCTTACCTCTGCAGACTGTAGGCAGTTTGTGTCCCTGGGTGGGTGCCAGTCCAAAGTGGGTTCAGTGCAGTTTGGTGTTCCCCACGGATCGGTTTTGAGTCCCTTACTTTTTAGCATGTACCTTTTTCCCCTTGGTCAACTTCTAAGATCCCTTGGTCTTGCGTTTAATTTTTACGCAGATGACACTAGTCACATTTATTTATACTAGATTTACATTAATTCAAAACCTGGAGAAAATGCGGCTGCTACCTTTCTTGAACATTGTATATGGATTTCTCAATTTTCTCAACAGCGAAAAGGTTATGCCCATCGGTTCACCCCACCAAGTGCGTAAAGTTGGCACTGAATATTCTGCACATGAGGATCAAATGTTAAATTAGCATCAGATATCACCCCCAATTTTTTTTATTTAGCTTGAAACTCCATAGCAGAGCCATCAATCTTTTTTGAACTTTAGCAGCGCCACCTTTACGTATTTGGTGGGGTGAACCGATGGACTACTCCGGTCTTTGAGAGGAAGGAGGGGAAGAAAGGCACTCTCTTAAACCTGGCTGATGAGACTGAGTGTCTGGAGAGAACGTATGGCCATATCCACGCCTCAGGAGCCAAGATCCATCTGTTACTGAAGGTAAGCAATGACAAAAGCCTGTGGGTTAAAATGACGCATGTTAAAGGAGAAATTCATTAGAAATTCATTCATTCAGTTTATTTTATTCCAGGACAATTTGTCCCTTTTCAAAGCAGACCCATCGTCTGCACAGTGGAGGATTTATGTGGAATACGTCGATGAAGGGCTCATCGATGGTTTCTTTGATGCTATTGAAAGCTCCCTCAAGTTTCTCATTGAAAACACAGGTGTGCTTTTTAATTCTTTAAAAGCCTCACTAAAAGTAATAGACGTTAATACGCAGATAGAATATTCTGCACTAAAACAATTGCACACCAATCCCCTGATGCAGACCAGGAGGCTGGATTAGACCCGCTCTTCGAGGCCCAGCTCTGTCTGCCGGCTCCTGAGATCACATTTCCTCAGTCTTTGGAGTTTGATGCTTCAGATGGCTTCCCTGATCTGGTGGAGAGACTCATCAATGATGTCTTTAGGATCTCCACTCTTGTTCCACGATTATCTGAGCACATTGGTTTCCCACATTATCAGGTACTGATGCCAAACCGATCACTTTATCTGGGTTTAGCAGTGATAATCCCTTGAATAAACTCTCGGTGACTGACTCCATGATCTTCATCTGGTTGAAATGCAGAGGACTTGGGGCCCTATTTTACCCATCTGAGCATGGCCTGAAGCGCACGGCGCAGGTGCTCTTAGGGCGTGTCCGAATCCGGTTTTGCTAGTTTAACGACGGGAAAAATGGTCGGTGTGTCCGGCGCTTTGTCCAAAAGGGTTGTCCCTCGTCTCTTAATGAGTCATGGGTGTGTTTTGGGTGAAACGTGCAATAAACCAATCAGAGTCTCCTCTCCCTTTCCCTTTAAAAGCCAGTTGTGCTCACACCATGAGCGGATTCACTATTTACATGAGGAGATACTTAACGCTTCTCCAGTGTGTGTGTGTGTGTGTGTGTGTGTGTGTGTGTGTTCTGCTGCTGCATGTCCCTGTGTGTGTAATAATCTGTGTGTGTGTGTGTAATAATCAGAGTGTGTGTGTGTGTGTGTGTGTTCTGCTGCTGTGTGTCCCTGTGTGTGTAATAATCAGTGTGTGTGTGTGTGTGTGTGTTCTGCTGCTGCGCGTCACTGTGTGTGTAATAATCAGAGTGTGTGTGTGTTGTGCACACCCTATAGGCTCATATTACTAACACACCCTTTAAATAACACACAAATACTGCACTTATAAGTCAGCACTTAAATAATACTATTGACTTTAGAGAAGGTTTGTGTTGGTCAGTGGTTTTCAGTTCCTCACAATAGCAACGCTCCAACAATGCTCCTGAACACACCTGATGTTCAGACCAGACGCCCATGGGTGAACAGATGCGCCAGTGCGTTTGATATTTAAACACCGTGAGCTGGACGTGAACATGAACCAGAGGTTGGTTTTGCTGATATGTTTCTAGTATTATTTATTCTTGACTGAAAACTTATTTTGCCCTCGAATAGTTACCCAACACGAATGTAAAAACAACCAGAATACTAAAGGAAATGTGGAACAGACATCTAAGATGCTTTAATGGAGAACAGAGTAAACTGCGACTAGCATCTTGTCCTGCCCTCTGGCACTCTATTCATAGATCTAGATGAGAGATGAAAATGTCCATCTTATGCTTTTGGCCGAAAACATTTGAGTAATTACTGTTGGGCGCCTGGGGCCAGACACAGATGTTCTTCAGAATGTCAGAGAGGTTTTTTTAGGTTTTTCTGGCTAATGAAGTTGTCTCATTCTCTCATGAATGTCTCCACAGGATTCCAAACGCTTTCAAGGTATCGATACTGATTTTAAAGAGCTGACACGCGATGCCAGAAAAATGCAGAACGTTGTGGAGGCCACCAATAAACCTGGGCTCTAACCCAAACTAGAGGTTTGCATTTGATTACCTTAACCTCTTCTTCTCAAGTCATCAAGTCAGAGGAATAGTTCACTCCAAACTTGTCACCCTCATGTTGTTCCAGCTCCTCATATTCTTTTCTTTCCTACATAAAAAAGAGATATGAGGCAGAATCTTTTCCTTGATGATGACTTATAAACGATAAAGACACAGAGGACCGATATCATTGGAATCACTTTCCAGCTGATGAACAATAAAAACATTGGCAGCCAATCAGAATCAATCCTGCTTCAAAGAGCTCGAGCATTTAAAGTCACAGTCGACAAAACTGCAAAAACAAGCAAAATGATTGTCCTGTTTCTGATTGAAATCATGTTTGGGACAGAAACAAGATTATATTTCTCACCCCATTGCTTGTTTTAAGCAAAATCTCACTTTATTTAGATAGAAAATACCTTATGTCATATCTTACTTATCTAGTAAAAGCATCTTGATTTAATAATTTTTAGATATTTGGACTGGAAACAAGACAAAAATACGAAGTATTTTGCAGTGTAGCTATTGTTCTTAAAGCTATTGGCCGATAAAGCATCATGGATCTACAGTAGAGTTGTTCTTAAGACTTGCACTCTGTATATTCCACTTCGGAAAGCCCTCGTTTCGTTCATTTGACATGTTTTTGTGCTTAAATGTTTCAGCATTAAGTGCAAGCTTTGCTTATGTCTAAGCTGCAGTGCAGCAATGGCATTTATTTGCCTTTCGCACACACTAGATGGCAGTGTTGATTGCTGCTTCCCAAATTGTCTTGAAGGTAATTGCAAGTTTCCATATGTCACATTAGGACAAACTTTGACCGAAATAGCAGCTGTGCAGTCGTGAAGGCTTGCATTTCCTCCCTCGGGTTCAGAAACATCTATCAGTTGTCTGACAGTATGGCGAGGGTGAAGTCTGAAGCGGACGGAGACGGCAAACCCACCACGACGGGGCTGGGCATGTTCAGTGAGGAGGAGTGGGTTCCCTTCAGTCAGCCCTGCCACTGCACCTTCATTGGCACACATTACCCACAATGCACCATCTATTATCATGAGGGCAATTAGAGGAATTTGTTTACAGAGACAGAGACACTCTCTGTTGTTATTCTGCAGCGTACTGTTTACAAAAGGCTTTTTAATTAGGATATTTGCAACGCTGTAATGACACCTCAAATCATGCTCTTTGTTGAGAAGAGGTGTGACTGACGATAAATCAGCTGAAATAATCCCATAGACTGAACTTTGAAGGTCCTTGTGCTCTTTTGATTTGCCTCTAGAGTAACACCACTCATGTTTTCTTCAGAAAATGTTGGGATGCTGTGGATTACGCCACGATCGAATCCTGCTCCTGAAGTTCTTGTGTTTTGCTCCAGCGCTCCTCAAACATCTGCTTATGGATTAGACAGATGCATATATACCTCTAGTGGAACTAATTTACAGTATTAGGCTGCTGACAAAACTTCTCGTCGCACTGTAGCGATACGTGGCGCTGTGCTTGTTCAGGTGGAAGTGTTCTGGACACCATGCGTGCCACTGTACGTCATGAGATGGCCGAGGCGGGATTGAACTTCATTGTCACTTATGAATCAGACACTAACTCAGTGTTTGTAAACATCCCTAGGCCGATTTTCTCTGAATGAGAGAATATTTATGAGGAAATGTGCTGCATATAATTAAGATATTGAGAGATATTTTTGGCAGTATTACTATATACGAGCCAGAGGGTACGTCTGCATGTGCGTACGAAATGAAGGCTCATGAAATCTGTTTTGTGGGTGTTTGCAATTTGCCTGATAGCAACGGGCCAGCAGTGGATGTATGTCTTTAAATCACCATTATTCATTTTATACAGTGGGCGCAAACATCGCACAGACCGAACAAGGGATTCAAAGTCTCATTTAAACCTGGGAATGAAAATTTGCTGGGATTTGAAGAATGTAAAACTAAAATGTTATGACAGAAAACAAAGACGTTCTTCTTTCTAATTAATAATCTTGCACATTTAATTATTAATATATTTATTTATGCAGGAATATGTGGGTTTATGCATTTATTTGCACATGTATTTATTTATAAATGTATTTATGTCGAATTTTGTCGACATAAATTATGTCGTCTGTCATGGTTATGATTTAATATAGTTATATTATGATGTATAAACATTACTTGAAATTAAACAAAAAAACAATTATGCACGGATCCAATATAGTGTAGCAAGTCTAGAGACTGTTCTACATCGAGTGTGTTCTTTCCTGTGTTATGTGTTCTGGGTGGTGGGGATTTAAGGCACGGGCTGTTCTGCGCAGTGCGGTGAGGACGGGGTCGGAGTGGCTGGGACTCGCTGGGGTGTGTGAGGCAAGAGCATCGGCCACACAGGTGCTCACGGAATAAAAATCACAGTTCAACCGTTAAGCGAGTCTCTCATTTTCTTTGTCCGTTACAATACTGATACACATGCGTCTTCTTTCATCTTCAAATAAGTGTGTCTGTATTTGTCCGTTCAAGCACAAATAGAAGAGTTTGGGTGTTTTTCTTAGTAGTTTTATGAGTTTGCAGAATTCTGTGTGAAGATCTTCTGCTCTGATCACTGAGTGGACCCCAGACCTCACTGCCATACAGCGCTATGGGCTGAATCACACTATCAAAGATCTTACACCAAACTGGAATCGGTAATTACATTTTTTTGGAATTTTTTCTTAATGCCGTATATCTTTGAAAGCATTCACTGGCATACTATATATAGGTATACATTTTCTATGTGTTGCATCGATGCATCACATCGTTATTATTATAATTTTTTCTTACACCTTGAGTGTGTGTGTGTGTGTGTGTGTGTGTGCGTGCATCTTATATATTACTACTTTTTACTTGGACACACGTGTCATTGACCCACGCTGTACCAAATACTAAGACATCCTGGCATCAGTGTTAAACGTTTTACTCATTGTTTTGTTGATTAATGTAATGTGTAATAAAACAAACTGTTATAATCAGCACAATGCTAAACAGACAGATGTTGACTAGTGGTCTGTGTGTATTTCCACAGGTCGCTCTTAGCCGCACTCAGATCTGCGTTCTCTGGAATGGAGAACGGAAATGAGAATGCAATGAAGGACCACTATAAAAAGCAAGTGAGTCAGTGAAACACCCTCATCCCCATGCTGATTGGCCTGCTCACTCCTGGAGACCGGCAGAAAGTCATGACCATCTGTACCATTGACGTCCATGCGAGAGACATTTACATTACATTTATGCATTTGGCAGACACTTTTATCCAAAGCGACTTACAATGCATTCAAGGTGCACATTTTTATGTTTTGTCAGTTCTTGCTTTCCCTGGGAATCGAACCCATGACCTTGGTGTTGCTAGCGCCATGCTCTACTGTTTGAGCTACAGGAAAGAGACGTGGTGGACAAAATCATTGGGCAGAAGGTATGGCTGTTTGTCTCCATATCATCTGTCCTATTGTTATCCACTACACTGAGTGTTATTTTCTTCAGATGTCTGCAGAGGACTTGAGGCATTAGGCATCTCATAAGAAAATATTCAATACTGCCTCTATTCACACCATTTGCCTCCATAATGAAAGTCTCGATGTGCTCTCATGTGATTGCTCATATTTTGGTCTCACCTGAAGGCCTACGGTTCAGTAGAATAGAAGTTAGATTGGCTTGGTCTTTTCACTTGACTGGCATCAGGGCTTTGACGTGGCTTTGACCTCTGCATGAGAAGCGTCACTGGAAGGTATTTTAGGTGATAGAAAGCAGGGTTTTTGCTCACAGTAAATAGTGAAAACATGTATTTGAGCTTAGAACTGTAAAAAACTCACAAAGACTGAAAGAGAACTTGTGCATGAATGCTTGAAGTCTCATAAGAGAATATTCAGTACTTCATGGAATGGGTTTCCATGGCCGAGCAGCTCATCCAAGCCTTACATCACCAAGTGCAATGCAAAGCGTGGGATGCAGTGGAGTAAAGCACGCCGCCACTGGACTCTAGAGCAGTGGAGACGTGTTCTCTGGAGTGACCAATCACGCTTCTCTGTCTGACAATCCCATGGACGAGTCTGGGTTTGGCGGTTGCCAGGGGAACGGGACTTGCCTGACTGCATTGTGCCAAGTGTAAAGTTTGGTGGAGGGGGGATTATAGGGTGGGGTTGGGCTCGGCCCCTTAGTTCCAGTGAAAGGAAGTCTTAATGCTTCAGCATACCAAGACATTTTGGACAATTTCATGCTCCCAACTTTGTGGAAACAGTTTGAGGACGGCCCCTTCCTGTCCCAACATGACTGCGCTTCATTGCACAAAGCGTCGGCCCATAAAGACATGGATGAGCGAGTTTGGTTTGGAGGAACTTGACTGGCCTGCACAGTTTTTTTCCCCATCATAGCCTTCCAAGGCAACCAAAATGTTGAAGGTCCAAATCAATGCAGTTTTTAAAGCTCTCTGAAGGGCTTCAGAGGCTCTGCACAATCCCAGGCGAGGAATAGTGTCTTATTTAGCGAAACGATGGTCATTTAAAAAAATAAAAATAAATAATGAATATACTTTTTAACCTAAATTGCTCATCTTGCGCTGCTCTGCAACGTGTCAAGGATTGCGCATTAGCCATTGGTGGCCTTCAGAAGTTGAAATGGTTTGAATACAGGATTGGTATACGATGCTTGACTGAAACACTGCATGGAAGATGACGCTGAGTTCACCAGTTTGAGTCATGTGAAAAGGCCTTCAGGCGTCTCATAAGAGAATATTCAATACTGCCTCTATTCACACCATTTGGCAGCATAATGAAAGTCTCGATGTGCTCTCATGTGATTGCTCATATTTTGGTCTCACTTGAAGGCCTACGGTCCTGATGAAAGCTGCGTAGAGTGGCTTAGAAGCACACTGATGTTTTATCCAGCTCAGGTGTGGTATTTTCTTCCCACTAATCCTCCATAATCATCTCTCTCAGGTGGAGAACTCTCAGGCCTTTCTTTGGCTGTCCCAACTCCGGCACCGCTGGGATGAGAAAGAGAAGCACTGCTTCGCAAACATCTGTGACACCCAGTTCCTCAAATTCACACGAGTATCTGGGCAACACTCCACGCTCACAGACAGGTGAGACGCCCTGACCAACACAGCTTTAGGTTTAAAGCGACTCATTTTGAATATCCTCACCGAGACAGGAGCCCATTAAAACGTAACCGCCACATCAGTTGGCCTTATGCTGAAAGAGGATCTGTCTTGAGCGCTCAACCGTTTGAAAGCATAACAAAGCAGAGACGCTCCTGTTTGATGGTCAAATAAATGGCAGTGCATCTTCCTGAGCATATGGTCCGTCTCTGAGCTCTGCTGACCGAGTCTCACTTCTGTCTTTCATTCACACTGAAGCGAGAGTCTGCAAAAACATGACACCGGAGGCACAGATGGCTCCATTAAGATACACCGGCCGCTGAAAGTGATTCATGTGCATAGTTTGCTTATTTTATAAGAGTTTTCTTAAACCTTTAAATTAGTTTTCCCAAAAATATTTCATTTGCTATTTTGCTTGGTTTCTCATTATAAAATTAATATCTGAACCAATGCAAGCTAAACAAAAACTCTAAATGTGATGATACACTGGGCAACTTTTTAAACTTTTTTTTCTAATGTTTTTGAAAGGAAACGCTCACCAAGACTACATTTATTAGATTAAAAAAAAACTATAAAAAGAGAAATATTATTCATATTAATGTAAAACAGCTCTGGCTGTTTGCTCAGACTTGAAGCCTCTGGGTCTCTGGTCACGGCTCACAACAGCACACTGTAATAACAGGACTTTAGCCGTGGATAAACATTTGAATCTGAGGAAGTCTATATTTATATTTGTTTGCTAAAGCATGTTTTTCTCCTCTCAAATGCAGATGTTACATCACACTGACCCATCTGGTCATGAGCGAAGCCCTGGCTGGGCCCGCCGGCACGGGCAAAACCGAGACCACCAAGGACCGAGCTAAGACTAAGACTATCACAGCACAGGCTGTTGAAATGAACATTTTATAGCCTATAATTAAGGCTATAAAAAGCCTTTTAGCATCTACATTTACATGTATGTATTTGGCATATGCTTTAATCCACAGCCACTTACATTACATTGAAAGAATGTAGTTGATCAGTTAATGCATAATCGCTCAAACTAGTTTGCAAAAAGGTTCACAATTCAGTTTGATATATTGTTCACTGACTCACTGAATCCTTTGCAGTGGTTTCTCTCTTTGTGACAGAATGCTTTCTACAACAGAAACAGAAAGAGCGCTGGATGAGGCCATATTCATTCATTACTTTTTTGACTTGTCTTGTATCGTTTGTCAGTGCCGAGGCAGCTCTTTTTTTCTCATGCGCATATCCATTATAGAATCAAAATATGGGGACGTTACTGAAGGAAAGCTAGAAACACTCCTAGTATTATTTTTTCAACATAACCAGTGTTGTTTTGATCGGAACAGCTTTTAATCAAGTTCAGAGCGAGCTCCGAACTCTCTCATTGCGTTACACCTCGCCTGATTCTATCCTTCATCTTATGAGCGAGTTCCTAATGTACTTCTCCCATCATGGGGCCCAGAAGATTAGTAAAGCTCTGATGGCCAGGCTTATTTACATCTGAAACCATATCAGTATTCTGGCCTCATCACCACTTGCTGATAAAAAAGCCATAGATGTGGCAGTCGATATTGACGCAGTGTTAATCTCCTCATTCAGCTCGTACCTGCTGCATCTTTACTGACCGGGGTTCACCACTGCAGAGGAGACGGCCTTTCTTCCACCGCAATCAATCCCATCTGTGTCTGAGACAGTGTTGTGGGTAACGCATTACAATGTGACGAGTAAAGTAACATTACAAGCATCGTGCGTTACATTATCAGGTTACTTTTTGATGTGACGAGTAACGTAACATTACAAGTATCGTGCGTTACATTAACGGATTACTTTTTGATGTGACGAGTAAAGTAACATTACAAGCATCGTGCGTTACATTATAAGGTTACTTTTTGATGTGACGAGTAACGTAACATTACAAGTATCGTGCGTTACATTAACGGATTACTTTTTGATGTGACGAGTAACGTAACATTACAAGTATCGTGCGTTACATTAACGGATTACTTTTTGATGTGACGAGTAAAGTAACATTACAAGCATCGTGCGTTACATTATAAGGTTACTTTTTGATGTGACGAGTAACGTAACATTACAAGCATCGTACGTTACATTAACGGATTACTTTTTGATGTGACGAGTAACGTAACATTACAAGTATCGTATGTTACATTAACGGATTACTTTTTGATGTGACGAGTAACGAACATTACAAGTATCGTGCGTTACATTAACGGATTACTTTTTGATGTGACGAGTAAAGTAACATTACAAGCATCGTGCGTTACATTATAAGGTTACTTTTTGATGTGACGAGTAACGTAACATTACAAGCATCGTGCGTTACATTATAAGGTTACTTTTTGATGTGACGAGTAAAGTAACATTACAAGTATCGTATGTTACATTATAAGGTTACTTTTTGATGTGACGAGTAAAGTAACATTACAAGTATCGTGCGTTACATTATAAGGTTACTTTTGATGTGACGAGTAACGTAACATTACAAGCATCGTATGCGTACATTATAAGGTTACTTTTTGATGTGACGAGTAACGTAACATTACAAGCATCGTGCGTTACATTATCAGATTACTTTTTGATGTGACGAGTAACGTAACATTACAAGTATCGTCGCGTTACATTAACGGATTACTTTTTGATGTGATTTGTAACGTAACATTACAAGTACCGTCGCGTTACATTATAAGGTTACTTTTTGATGTGACGAGTAACGTAACATTACAAGCATCGTATGCGTTACATTATAAGGTTACTTTTTGATGTGACGAGTAAAGTAACATTACAAGCATCGTGCGTTACATTATAAGGTTACTTTTTGATGTGACGAGTAAAGTAACATTACAAGTATCGTATGTTACATTTATAAGGTTACTTTTTGATGTGACGGTAAAGTAACATTACAAGTATCGTGCGTTACATTATAAGGTTACTTTTTGATGTGACGAGTAACGTAACATTACAAGCATCGTGCGTTACATTATAAGGTTACTTTTTGATGTGACGAGTAACGTAACATTACAAGCATCGTGCGTTACATTATCAGATTACTTTTTGATGTGACGAGTAACGTAACATTACAAGTATCGTGCGTTACATTAACGGATTACTTTTTGATGTGACGAGTAACGTAACATTACAAGTACCGTGCGTTACATTATAAGGTTACTTTTTGATGTGACGAGTAACGTAACATTACAAGTATCGTATGCTACATTATGAGACTACTTTTGTATGTAATGAGTAATGCTTTACGTTATAAATTTACACATTAATATTTGTTTGACTTTTTTTATTTGTCAGTTTTATTAATTTGCATAAACTTTTTTTTTATACAGAATTCTCTCTCTTCTCTATATCTTAGTAACTCATGTGCACTCATGTGTGCGGGAACAGACAAAAAGTTCAAAAGAAACAAAGCACATTACTTTCAATAAAAATAATTGTACGGTAGGTAATATAACCTGAAAGAGAGAGAGCTTTTGGCAAACAGTAGCTCTAGGGCTCATAATATAAAAATCTTCTATATGTGTTTTTAAAAGAAAATTAAGTAAATATAATTATGTTGTTGGATGCATTACTGCATTAAACACTTGCAAAAAATAACTTCTCAGTGAAAGACACATGCAAGTCCTGGAAGAGAACGAGACTCTAAAATGCAAAGTAATGCAAAATTAACATAACACATTATAATCAGTAAAAAGTAACTAAGTAATGCAATTAGTTACTTTTTTAAGGGAGTGAAGCATTACTTTTAACAGACTGCGAGATGTGTGTGCTGGTTACTCGGTGGGAAGGCACACAGAGAGAGAGTTTAGAATATGAATGTGTTCTTGCAAATGCTGCTCATCCACCCAGAAAATGTCTGCTTAGCACTTGATGTTCTTGTTTATAAGCTGGAATTCCAGCGGAGCGAGTACCGTGAGCTCATTTCTAGAAAACAAAAGATGCCTGCATAATTTTGCGTGCTTCTGTTTGTTGCGATTGATGCTTTCCAGCGATGCACTCATACGTCTCTGGTTTCTCTCTCAGTCATGTGGCAGCATCTACAAAGGCCTGGCACAAGCCTGGGGCGGCTTCGAGTTCAGCAGGATCTCGGTGGAGGGGGTGGCGGTGCAGGTGAGTGAGTTACGACACGTTCACGGATAACCAACAGCTCTGAGCTACTGGCCAGATTTATGCGTCTATCAGCGTGGAAACCTTGAAATGGAACCAGGCAAAGATTGCAGCTGTAAAGAAAGATATAATGCAGCGGGAAACACAATGTGAAGAAATTCTGCCTTTATGTGTCACGCCCTGGCATCTGGTGTTTGCCATTGAGATTTTATGCCTTGCATTTCACAGTTTACGCAGGGAAGCAGAAGACAATGTGTACTGTAGCTGAATGAATCCTCTTCATTATGCTCACAATGGCTATTATGTTGAGGATGATGATGATGATGATGATGATGATGATGGGCGTGATTATGATGTGTAGCTGCTCGCCGTTTATCTCTAGACACATTTTGTTGTGCTACAGTGTACCAGGTTTTCTATTGTAAGTCAGAAAGACTCGTCTGAAATGTCAGGACCCTGAAAGGTGTTTCTCCCTTGTGATAAAAAATGAATTACCTTCCCGTTCACTGTGTTTTCAGAGAGCGGCTGTCATGAGGAACAACCGACAGTGAATCAGAGCATCAGAGTAATGATACGAGGCGTTTGTCAGGCCCTCGGATGAGCGTCTGACGGGAAGTGCCTGCAGTTTAGCGTTTAAGTAGGAGGATATTTCGCCATTGATATTTTAGTCTCACAAAGACAGATAGAATCAATTTTCCATTCGGTTAAGCTAAAACAAGCAGAAGGAGCTCCAGACGTATCAATATTGAGACAAATTAAGCGAGCTGTAGTGCTCACCTCAACAGATCTGCAGGAGTGTCCGCAAATATGAAGCACTTTGTTTTCATCTTGTCATGTATTATGAACAACGAGACTGTTGTTAACCCAGGATATTAATGGAATAGGAAACCAAAATGATCATTCTGTCTTCATTTACTCCAAACCTGTTTTCTTCTGTGGAACACAAAATGAGCTATTTAGCAGAATGTCTGAGCTGCTCTGCTCCACAAGATAAATGATAAAAGCGGCACACAAAATGCTTTGTGTGAGGAAATTCACTAAAAATCTTGTTTCACAAAGTTGGTCACCATTAGTGTTGGTGTAACTAGTTAAAAAAGTAAACTTCCCTCGAAAAAACCCCTCAAGCATTCTGCGTTAGTTCAGGCAGGCCACGTAGTCAAGCTCTGCTATCAGCTGAATGGATATTCCAACTCCGCCCATATCGGCTGATCCGATTCCTATGCACTCAGTTGGCAACTCTCAAAAAGGGTGTCTTACTTAAGCGCAGCCTGGCTGCTTCTGCTGCGCGCTGCTTTGTAACCCACCTCCTCCCCAGCTCCTCCTTAAACTTGTGTTTAACTTAATCAGTGTCATTCTGTTGTCATTGAGGCATGCTCTGTTCTCAATGGGGGATTTACGCTGCCCTCCCAGTTTAAAAATGTGAGGTTGTCCCCAGAAGCTGCTGCTGTTCCCTGTCTTGGCTTTTCATGGAGCTCATGAAAGGATGGGGAATTTAGAACAGAGCCATATCGCCAAATGCCAATTTTATGCAAAATATGCCAATAAAAAGTTTGTCTATGGTGTTTTTGACTCAAGTGGACCTGACTGAAGTAAAGTAAGGGATTACTCTAAATTTTTCTATAATTTAATTACAGTTACTTCTGATGTAATTGAACTAAATACTGTAAATATTTAAACTATATAATACAATAGTGGAATTAACATCAATTTAAAGTCTAACTTTAAAATGCATGTTTTATGTGTCCTTATCACATTTGTAAGACTTTGGTCAGTTAATAAGAATAATTTATGTAGTTTTACAGTATTTATTTGAATTAATTAAAAGAGCTGTTTCATGTCTATCCTTGAATCAGTAAGTTATATATAGAGAGTAATACGTACAGTAATATAATCACACTATTGAAGATATAATTAATAACTAGTAATCAATGACTTTTTTAGAGTAACTTACCCAACACTGGTCACCATTTACAGATGAGGAATACAAGCCATTCATTTTAAAGAGGCAATAACACGAGAAATACAAAGTGTCAAACATCCAGATTAGTATGAGCTAGAACAGTGGTTTTATTGTCACGACCCATATATAGGCTTCTACAACCATTCAAACAAGTCAAGCCAAGCATAAGAATCCTTATATGCAATGGGCCATTTGACTGTGTTCTCCATTAAACCACTAGATGGCACAACAATTCAGCTCAGCACTTTTGATCCTTTCGCAACGCAAAGTTGATTTTGCGCTAATTTGATCCAGCTATATATGGGGCGCTAATTAACTGTTAACCAACAAGACTTTTAACCAATTAATCATTTTCTGCATGCTTAAAAATACACTAAAAACAGGTAAGTCAGTATAAGTCACATTTTATTGCATTCTGAAATGATACCGGTAAATAAAGCGAAATGTTATAATGTAGCCGACTACAAACATTACAAACACAGCTATAGGCTATTTTAGTTCCCCTCACTCCACAGCAAATCCTTTACATTTAATGATATTCAGAACAGGTCAAGAATTAAAAAATATAAGTAGGCTAACCATAAACAAGCCTAAACTAAACTGAATAAGAAACCATAAGTAAGAAACCGACTATATATATATATATATATATATATATATATAATAGTAAAGTCAGGTGTCCCTGCAGCTGCTGTTAGAAGCTCCGGTTGCCATCCACATTATTCCTGCGCTCCAGATGGTTTGTGTGAATTATGGGTGTAACTTGCGTTAAGATGTAAACAATCAGGTAAAGGCTCGCTCTATGAATGCAATAATTCCTTTTTCTTTATACTGGGTACAATGAGATGACATTATTCTACTCACCCTTCAACCAGAGCATTAAAAGGACCTTTAAAAGAGTAAAAGCATCAACAGGGACTTCCAACAGACCACGGATAACACCCAAAGCACGATTCTTTCCACCACATTAACTGACGGCTTAAATATGACTGTATATATATATATCTGTATTATGTAACACACGTTACCTTCATCAGAAATGTTCATTAATGTCAGCGTTGCGTGATTCTATTTCAAAGTGATTTCTGTCATTTTGATACTAACCTGTGAAAACAAACCTGGAAACAGACATGAGGATTTGAGGAGAAAAACCAGAGATTCTTCATGCATTCCAGTGAATTATTAATGGGATATATCATAAATTATATCGGGAGAAAAGAAATGTCCTTGTTCATACGGTTACAGTGGAATACAAAGGAAAAATAAAATAATCATGAGGAAAAGAATGCAGCGACTGAAAAGAGCTCCTGCCATAGATATAACACATCATAAGCGTTACGCTATCCTCATGATGTCTGAAAATAAAACATGAAGGAAAATTGCCAGCTCATTCAGGCAAACTGACGAATAAGCTTTGTTTGCTGCTCAACCTGATGATTTGAATTGACTCTTTCAGTGTTTTTAATGGGAGTTCCCCAAACCGGACGTGCCACCCATAATTCAAAATGTCAGGAACAGAAACAGTTAGACTTACCGTGACATTTCTGACTGGTTGTTCATATGACAACATGTCGTTTTGTCAGTAATATTTTATAAAAATTAATGAAATGTTATATACAGGAAAACACACTCTGATGACAAGAAAGTGCAACGCCCAATATGGCGAATAAGCCCCGCCTTCTAAATGAAAGAGCCAATGGTTGATTAGTAAAGTCACGCATCATTGCACTGCCGTTGCTATAGAAACAGGCATGTGCATTAGCTTCATCCAGCCTGAAAAATGCAGGTTTTTTTGTCATTATTCGAGCGTTTAGAAACAAACTTTCGAACATGAAATGTAATCGTAAGCTTGGCGAACAGTTTTGGGGAATTTGATGTTTCCCCATTCAAAGAGATTTCTAAGATGGCCGCCGAGTGACTTGCCTTAAAGGGACTTTGGTATAAATACCATCAAACTACTATTTACACTTATTGCAAAGAAAATACTGCTGTTTTTACTTAGTGTAAATAGCATCTATCGACAAAAACACCAGTCATATGGTTGCATTATAATGTTAATAATGATAACTGAACTTTCCTTAGGTGGACTAACCCTGTAAGTTACTCTTCCTCAGTGTTTCGGTCAGCCTCTCAGGTGAGTTCGTCCCAAACACTCTTCTGCTGTTTCAGCTGCTCTTAATGCACGCCAAAAACCCCTCAAGCATTCTGCGTTAGTTCAGGCAGGCCACGTAGTCAAGCTCTGCTATCAGCTGAATGGATATTCCAACTCCGCCCATATCGGCTGATCCGATTCCTATGCACTCAGTTGGCAACTCTCAAAAAGGGTGTCTTACTTAAGCGCAGCCTGGCTGCTTCTGCTGCGCGCTGCTTTGTAACCCACCTCCTCCCCAGCTCCTCCTTAAACTTGAACTTGAACTTAAACTTGACAAAAACACCAGTCATATGGTTGCATTATAATGTTAATAATGATAACTGAACTTTCCTTAGGTGGACTAACCCTGTAAGTTACTCTTCCTCAGTGTTTCGGTCAGCCTCTCAGGTGAGTTCGTCCCAAACACTCTTCTGCTGTTTCAGCTGCTCTTAATGCACGCCTGTGCTCGGCTTCTCTGCTATAGAGCAATATGTAAAATTCATGAATGCACTATATAGTGTGGGATTTGGAGTTCATGTAAGGCCAAGGCAAAGTAAAGCCTCATATCTTATTCCATCAGCGCTCAGCAATATGTGACTCATAGTTAATGTTATATGTCAGTGTTTATCTGCTTCTCGCCTGAACTCTATCAGACGTGTCTTCGGTGCTGAGGCGTCTGAATCATTTGTGTTTTGCTGACACTAAACTGATCCACACACCCTGCTAGACAGGTTAACCATTCGCTGTGGCGCTGTAATCCGATTAGATCGTTTCTGATTGTCGCTTCATTAAATATTCCATTAAAGCACAACCATGCCTGTGTCCTGATCTAGTGCTTAATCTCCGGCCTGTAATTCCTCTCTTTCTCACACTGACCGGTGGCAAATATGAATTTAAAACAGAAAATTCAATTCGATTATTTCATCAAGGTCAGCGGAGGGAATGAAAGCACCAAGGAGTTGTCCATTTAAACAAGGCACGCCTCTTGTAACTGTGCGCGATGCACTTTAAATGAGTTATAGAGCGCAACGTGATCGCTCACTATTTAGTGGTATTCTTTAATTAATGTATTTTTGTTCTTTATGTAACTACTGTATATCCTCAATAATGTAAGATTTAGTTTATCATTTAGTATTTTGCAAAATATTCAAACGTACAGAAATAAAATTTCCATCGTAACATTGACTTCTCTGGTGGATTGTGAGAAGCTGATAAACACATTCAGTGAGATTTCATCTTCATTATGGCTTCTACAGATGTTCATCTCAGAGCTCATTATAGATCTGTCTAAAAAGGGTTATTGCTGTAGGCTCTCTATGATTTATTATCACTGTCTTATTGGTTCTTAAGTGCAAGTCACTCACATTGTGTCATTTATGTTGTCAGTGTATGATCCATCAGGTCAAAAGTATTCAAGATGCCATTCGAGACAAGAAGAAGAGGTTTACCTTCATGGGCGAGGATCTGGTCCCTTCGGAGGACATCATGGGCTCTCTTCATGTGCGCTCAGGTTTTGCATTTCATTAGGTGCCTTTTGCTCTTAAAGGGTGATTCTGTCCTTTTAAACATCAGCATCTGCATCCTGAGATTGGATGCCACCCGCGTTCTTTTATAACAGAGATTTCCCAGTTTAAAACTCCTTTTTACTGCACATATCAAACAATAAAGAGTCAGCATTCATAAACACATTTTAATTTGACCTGCTTTGCTTTATTTGTGGCTACAGACTCAAGTCATATTCACCTGTCCAGGTGTTGTTCTCCATCAGGGCTGCTGTTTTTATTACCATAATCCATAGGCCTTCAGGGACTGATGGACAGAGCTCTTCTGATGTGATGTGTAAACCAAACTAAAACATGACTTAAACCAGAGTAGACTTGAACTTAAACAGACTGAACTAGAACATAACACGTTAACATAACTCACCAAACAATGGGTTACACAGACAATACTAGACAAAGACACATGGCAAACAAGAGGACTACTAATGACTAAACAAGACACACCTGTGAACATGAGACTGATGGCAAGGGAAAAGTCACATGACAAGAACCAGGAGCAGAACTTCAAAACAGACATGAATCACAAACATGAAACAAAACCAAAACACTAGACGTTACAGTATCAGCCCCATCACAAGGCCAGAAAGAGTCACTTATTAAATAGATGAGATCTGAAAGTCCCTCATCTCTTAATGAGTCATGGGTGTGTTTTGGGCGTAATGTGCAATAAACCAATCAGAGTCTCCTCTCCCTTTCCCTTTAAAAGCCATTTGTGCTCGCACCATGAGCAGATTCACTATTTACAAGAGGAGAGACTGAACGCTTCTCCAGAGAGGAATCCTTTATTTTTAACATGTATTTAAACGTGTGTGTGTGTGTGTGCGTGTGCGTGCTGCTGTGCGTCCCTGTGTGTGTAATAATCAGAGTGTGTGTGTGTTGTGCACCGCCTATAGGCTCATATTACTAACACACCCTTTAAATAACACACAGATACTGCACTATTGACTTTAGAGAAGGTTTGTGTTGGTCAGTGGTTTTCAGTTCCTCACAATAGCAGCGCTCCATCAATGCTCCTGAACACACCTGGTGTTCAGACCAGACGCCCATGGGTGAACAGATGCGCCAGTGCGTTTGATATTTAAACACCGTGAGCTGGACGTGAACATGAGAACTGCGTCAGGCTGACACTAGCAGAACACACTTGCATCACGTCTTGAGTTACATTGCACCAAGTGTATGATAAGGTGCACTTAATGTAAAAAAACAAACATACATGTGGAAAAATTCTGTCTGAAATTGTCTGTTTTTAATGGGACTGATCCACAAAACAAACGCCTCAGGCGTCAGAAAGGCCTGTCCATCAGTAACTCTATAGTGTCAACATTAATGCTAATAAAAGCAACAGCCTGCAGTCACAGTGTCCATGAGTTTGCGAGTCTGATTTGCATGTGTGAGTTGTTTACAGTCATGATGTTGTTCTTTCTTTGTGCTCCTGTGGTTTCTGTCCTGTAGGCCATGTGTGATGGTGGTGCCCGACCTCGAGCTCATCTGTGAGGTCATGTTGGTGGCCGAGGGTTTCATTGAGGCTCGACTTTTGGCCAGAAAGTTCATCACTCACTATCAGCTCTGCTAGGAGTTGCTCTCCAAACGGGTCTTCATGCTGGATAGTCTTGAATGATCGCTCCAGTTTTCTTAGAGAGCATTTGAGGAATGTTTATCTGTCACTGGGACTTTATTTGATTGCAACGTTATGAGACACCCAGTTGTTTTCTAATAAAAATGCCGTCAATCCCACTATCATACTGCTGTTACTGTATCAAATGTACATTTGATACCCACTGTGAAATATGTGAATGGGAAGCTGAACAATCAAAGCCTTTATTATTAAATAGTGCTTGGCCTGCATAGGTTGATCAGACTCTCTTTGTGGTTCTTGTTTTTCCCGTGTCTCCCGTCACAGGATCACTATGACTGGGGTCTGCGGGTCATTAAGTCAGTGCTGGTCGTGGCCGGTTCCCTGAAGAGACTTCAACGTCCCAAAGATTATGACCGATGACATGCCAGTATTCATGGGCTTCACCTCTTCCTCGGTCTCGACATGCCGTACAAAAGGGACATGGTCTTTGAGAAATTTGTCAAGCAGTCTGTGTTGGATCTGAACCAACCTTCAGGTGACGCATACCTCAGCATGGACTCGCCTGGTCAGGTGTGTCCGGCTTGCTTTTCTATAATGGTCAGCACCTCACCAGCAGGGGCGGCGTTTACCTGTGGCAGTTTCCATACCCCGGCATTCAGACAAATGGAGAATAAACAGCTCATGATGGTGCTCGTTAGGTCTGTTGCTTAGGGTGACCAAACGTCCTGTTTTCAAATCCTGCCCTGGCCGTCCTGGCTGTTTTTTATAAAGTTATGAAAATGTCCTGGTTTTCATAATTTTTCATTGGGTCATTAAATTGACCAGGACTAGGGCAATCTACAAGTATCTCATGGCCGGGCCGAGTGTCCTGGTTTTCGGTAATCAAAATATGGTCACCCTACTGTTGCTTGAGTTGGAACTCTGGCAGAAATTGCAGCTTTGAGGAGCCCATTCAAACAGCTGCCGTGTCCAAAGCAGACGATGTGCATTAAGATTAAGATATCCAGGCTGCGGCAAGCAATGTGTCTGTCCAAACCAGACTCGAGGCAATCAAAAAACCACAGCCAATCAGAAGAGCGTGTGGGTGGAGTCTCTGACTGCATTCACAACAAAATGTACATTATCAAAATCCTAAATCCAACACAAGTTTAACATGATTAAAAATACATACTAAGTGACTGAAACCATATTTTTTATCCTAGAATACACTTGTTTTTTCACCTTGAGTTGACAGTTTGAACGTTGTTGTTTTATTTTATTTGAATTAGCCTATCCATTGTTCACAAAAACGATATTCATACTCACATTAAATTCTTTTTACATTAAATAAAGCACATAATCAGCACCTGATTCTTTGTATGTTGTTCCAGCCGCAGCGCTGCAGAAATAGAAACTGTAAAATACAATAGTCGTGAATCACCATTGTGACTGGCTAGTACAAAAAACTCAGATTAACATGGAAAGATATATTTTCTTGCGTGTCGCGTCTGGTTAGGACACGGTGTAGGTTTAGGGCTGCTTCAGAATTTCTGTTTCATATGGCTGTGCATGTGGACTCTTTTAGTATGGTGGATTTGTGTACACATTTTGTTTAGATATAATTACTTGGGAATGTTGTTGTATGGCCAGAAGGAATCATGCCATACCTAGTCTACCTGGTTTTTGTGAAGCACTGCCACTGCTCACCAGGGTTATCATAAACTACATTTTTTTTGAGTATTGGCCAATCCATATGTTTTCAATAGCCAATTAACAATATCTAAAAAGCATTATATATACAGTATAGATTCCCTATTTGGACTCCCTATTCACTGTTTTATGATATAAATTATATTGTATTTATAATTAAATGTATTGATTTGTGACAGAACGCATTAAAAAATGCTTTACAGTAAACAGAAACTTTTATAACTTTCATTCTTTGACGTTCACCTCCGCAAGACCAACGTTATTCCAAAGCATTCATGAAATACAACTGTTTACAATTTTGTCAATTTACAACTGTCAACTTTTCATGTTCTCTCTCTCTCTCTCTCTCTCTATATATATATCAATATATATAGATTATATATATATATATATATATATATATATATATATATATATATATATATATATATATATATATATATATATATACACACACCTATCAGGCATAACATTATGACTAATATTGTGTTGGTCCCCCTTTTGCAGCCCTGGATTTGGAGTTTGGAGGCCAAATCAACACCTCAAACCAGTTGCTGGAACAAAACAAGGAAAGGCCGTTTCCATGAAAGGCTGTACATGGTCTGCAACAATGCTTAGACTTAGGCCGCCCCATACGCAACAAACTGAGATGCTCTGTGTATTCTGACCCCTTTCTATCAGAACCAGCATTAACTTCTTGAGCAGTTTGAGCTCCAGTAGCTCGTCTGTTTGATCGGACCACACGGGCCAGCCTTCGCTCCCCACGTGCATCAGTGAGCCTTGGCCGCCCATGACCCTGTGGCCGGTTCACCACTGTTCCTTCCTTGGAGCACTTTTGATAGATCCTGACCACTGCAGACCGGGAACACCCCACAAGAGCTGCAGTTTTGGAGATGCTCTGACCCAGTCGTCTAGCCATCACAATCTGGCCCTTGTCAAACTCGCTCAAATCCTTACGCTTGCCCATTTTTCCTGCTTCTAACACATCAACTTTGAGGACAAAATGTTCACTTGCTGCCGAATATATCCCACCCACTAACAGGAGCCGTGATGAAGAGAGCATCAGTGTTACTCACTTCACCGGTCATAATGTTATGCCTGATCGGTGTATATACATACTATGAGCTGAAAACAAGCTTGCTGAAATGGAAAGAAAACCTGATGCTTATTTAAAAAAAAAGTCTCTAAATGATAATTGATTTGATGAGTGATTAATTAACTACTACATGAATCTACAGCAGGTAGTTCCGGTCCTCCAGTTTGTTTGTGATAAAAGAGTTGTGAGTATTTTTGTGTGGTTTCTGTCTCCATTGAGGATCGAGAAATGGAAAAGTCGAGCAGAATGCTTTGAGTGAAGATGGGAAATTGCTGTCGTTTCATTCTGCTCACATTCTCTGCTCCAGACAGCCTGTCAGATTGTGTGATGTTTGGCTATACACAAAGCTCGATGCTTTGGCCCCTTTTGAAACTAGTTTGTGGAATACAACAGTCTTAATCAATGCCGCATTTTTCTCAACTTTACCTCTTCTTCAGTTGCACATTATCTTCCTTTTAGAGCCATAAACCTGCTGTTGTGTTTCAAGCAAATAGACATTAGTGTCAAAGCAGTCTGGAAGTGGATATATTGGACAAATCAAAGATAGCAGGAATTACAGTGTAATAGTGCCTCAGGTGCCGGAGCGCAGCTCTAATGTCGAGCATTAGGACGAGGTCTAGATATCAGCCGCTCAGTTCAGCAGAGCCAGGGGAAATAAGTGCAATCTCAGACAGGTCAAAGAGCCACAGAAACATAACAGCTGTCCATCAGCCGAGACCCGGCTCTCCACCATGCGTTTAACCCCCGCCACACGCGAGGAGAGACACACGACTGGCCCGTCTGACCGCGTCTGCTGTGTGATTTGTTGATTTGTTGGAGGGGAGGAGGTGCGTGCCGAAGCTCCAGTCTGCCATTAGCCGTCGCCCCAATAGACATCAGATCAAAGCAGCAATCAGCAAACCCTCCGAGATGCCACAGCGCCGCTGAAGAGCCCGACGGGGAGCTGCATCAATGCCATTGATTGAACATGCCATCATTTCCAAGAGGAAAATCTCTGGCTTTTGCTCCACTTGGCTCTCAGAGGGAAGCAGCTCTCTCCGTTTAAGTGTTTATCGTTCTCATCGTGCTCCAGAAATACAGATCTAATTGTGAGGCCACACTCGCTGACGCTTAGTTCTAATGCATTTGGAAGCTACCGCATTTTCCAGAAAATATGTTGCACTGTTTTTATCGCCTGAATGTGCTGCGACTTATATTATATATTAGATGTTTAAGCAGACTTTTAACTCTTTCCCCACCATTGATGGAAATTTCCTGCTTTCTGTGTTTTCACTGCTATACTGTAGGGGGCGCTATTACACATCTCCTGAACGAGTACATAATCTCCTGATCAAAACACAGGAAATAAGACGCAGAAACAAGTAGTTTGAGTCACCAATGAAATCTGACAGCAACTGTCTCATGAACTGTCTCTCTATCTCAACGCTCGAATCATGGCAATGATGCATTTTTCAGGCTGGATGAAGCTAATGCGCATGCACAGTCCTAAGGCGTTTGACTGTTTCTATAGCAACAGGAGCTTCTAACAGCAGCGCGTGACTTTACTAATCAACCATTGGCTCTTTCATTTAGAAGGCGGGGCTTATTCGCCATATTGGGCGTTGCACTTTCATGAGTCATCAGAGCGCGCCATCTTCCTATGTATTAAGTCTTTGCTATAACTCTCATTGATATATTTCATTCATTTTTAGAAAATATTACTGGCAAAACTACATGTTGTCATATGAACAACCAGTCAAAAAATGTCACTGATTTACAGTAAGTCTTACCGTAGTAAACTCACTGAATCACACTGCACGACTGATGGTTAGTCTGTTTGCTGCTGTAGATTCAGCCGCTGGGTGACATTTCTGCAGTTCTGTTTGGAGATGCCAGTGAGGCAGAGATCACACACTTTGCCTTTAAACAAATCAAATGTTTAAATTGTAGCATTTAGACTTCAGTTTAGGACTCTCACTGGAGCTGAACTCAAGTCTAGTTTAGTTTATCCTAGAGTCTAGTTTAGTTTAATGTAGTCTAGTCTAGAGTCTAGTTTAGTTTAGTTTAGTGTGGTCTAGTCTAGTCTAGTTTAGAGTCTAGTTTAGTTTAGTCTAGTCTAGTCTAGTTTAGAGTCTAGTTTAGTTTAGTCTAGTTTAGAGTTTAGTTTAGTTTAGTCTAGTTTAGAGTCTAGTTTAGAGTCTAGTTTAGTTTAGTTTAGTGTGGTCTAGTCTAGTCTAGTTTAGAGTAGTTTAGTCTAGTCTAGTCTAGTTTAGAGTCTAGTTTAGTTTAGTCTAGTTTAGAGTCTAGTTTAGTTTAGTGGAGTCTAGTCTAGTTTAGTGTAGTCTAGTCTAGAGTAGTTTAGTTTAGTCTAGTCTAGTCTAGTTTAGAGTCTAGTTTAGTTTAGTCTAGTTTAGAGTCTAGTTTAGTTTAGTGGAGTCTAGTCTAGTTTAGTGTAGTCTAGTATAGTCTAGTTTAGTTTAGTCTAGTCTAGTTTAGAGTCTAGTTTAGTTTAGTGTAGTCTAGTCTAGTATAGTCTAGTTTAGAGTCTAGTTTAGTGTAGTCTAGTCTAGTTTAGAGTCTAGTTTAGGGTCTTGTCTGTTTAGTTTAGTTTAGTTTAGTTTAGGTTTAGTTTGGTTTAGCCTAGTCTAGTCTAGTCTAGTCTAGTCTAGTCTGAGTCTAGTCTAGTCTAGTCTAGTCTAGTTTAGAGTCTAGTTTAGAGTCTTGTCTAGTTTAGTTTAGTTTAGTTTAGTTTAGTTTAGTTTAGTTTGGCCTAGTCTGAGTCTAGCCTAGTCTGAGTCTGAGTCTAGTCTAGTCTAGTCTAGTTTAGTTTAGTTTAGTTTAGTTACTGCTACAGGGAAAAGATTTCTTGAACTTTTTGTTTTGAAATGTTTGGCATGAAGTCACACTGGTGCTGAAAATCACTAGATAATTTCTCAGGCTGTATTCAGCCAGCCAAGCTAGTGTGTCTCTCGTGTGTGCGGTTTATAGCAAAAAAACAGCAAGCAAAGCAGTGTGTGTGTGTGTGTGTGTGTGTGTGTGTGTGTGTGTGAGTGTCATATTTGGCTCTGTTCCTCTCCTCGGGTGGTTCAGCTGGAGGAGCTGCTGGCCGTCCATCACTCCGTATTCGTGGTGGGAAACGCCGGCAAATCCCAGGTCCTCAAATCTCTCCACAAAACATGAAGCGCAGGGCTGCCTGGGCCGATCTCGACCCTAAAGCCGTCACCAACCATGAGCTGTTCGGGATTATCAATCCAGCCACGCGCGAGAGGAGAGACGGCGAGGGCTGCTGTTGTTCTGCCCAGCACTCCCATCACGGCCCGATGCCAGATTCAACACGTGTGCTTTCCCCCGCAGGGCTGTTTTCTAATATCATGCGTGAGCTGGCCAACATCAGTCACGCTGGGCCCAAGTGGATTGTCCTGGATGGTGATATCGATCCGATGTGGATTGAGTCGCTGAACACAGTAATGGATGATAACAAGGTAAAGGCGAGACGGCAGAACTGCAGCTCAATAACGGCTTTCGCACATAGCATTCAGATATCTTTATGAAAGAGCCGTGCATACAGGCGGCGCACATTAAAATGACCCTGACCTTTAGCTGACCTTTATTTCTGTGTGTGTGTGTGTGTGTGTGTGTGTGTGAGGTGGCCAGTAATGAGCAGATTCCTCTGAACCCGACCATGAGGCTGTTGTTTGAGATCAGCCACTCCAGAGTCGGCCTCCAGAGACAAACATGTACAAAACCCAAAGGAGAATGTATATTTATAAACGTTCATCCTCGCGGCTTTTTCCTTTAAATTGGAGAAGTATTTGTGTAAATTAGCTGAAAGAAATTTCAATGGAAAATGATCTGTTTTAAGAGATAAATATAAGATTTCTGATGAAGTTTGGGGACGTTTCTAAGAAGACTAACACAGAGGTGTTGCAGACTGTTTTTGTTTTGTTCCTGTCCTTTATGCAAAAACATGTGCAGTTAAAATGTCATAAAACAATGCAGAAGTGTACAGTAGCTCAGCTGATATCATAAGTGTCACTCTTCCGATAACCAGCTTTATTTGACAAACCGTTTCATTGCAGTTTGATGTAATAGAACCAAAACATATGGAGAATCAAATTCACTTTCACGCAGTGATTCTGTAAGGGTGGGTCGCCTACAGCGGTTCAGGCTGCAGCGTTGCCGAAAGACTAAAGGAACGTTATCAGCAAGATCGTCTACAACCACCCACTGCAGATTATACCAGCGACGGACATAAGCGCAGTTACAATAGCTAAACATGTGGGAGAGCGTTGCTGTAATGGGACTGTATTGTACTGCAATAGATAACACTTCAAAGTCAATACCAAACCAAAACCAGACTGTGGAAACAGTACAGCACATTTCTTTGTTCAGTTTCAAATATCTTTGATTATTTTCAATTCTACAATTCACTGAACTTTATTACAATAATAAGACAAATGTAGTTTATGTATTAAAATATGTGTATTATATTTAAATGTTATTGATGTAGTTTTTGTTTATTCGCTGGTTTTCAGCTGTTTAGTGTCGTTTCAGCTGAACATGTAGAGTTTAGTAGGCTCATTTGAACAGCACTGTTTTGAAAACTACAATCAAAGTCGCTTCTCCAGCAGCCAATAAACAGCTTTGATCTCATGATCACGTGACATCAGCCGCTGGAGTCCATCTGTGTCCGACTGGATCAACAGGAGAGACGGCCAGTCTGTACCTCCCATCATGCCTCGATACGCTCAAGGTGCGTCACTTTCCTGCCTTCAGTTCATAGTGATCACATCTGTCCAGTTAAACCAACTCT
>CM031954.1:20418921-20436048 GCA_018749465.1 Paracanthobrama guichenoti
TTACTCGTCACATCAAAAAGTAACCTTATAATGTAACGCACGATGCTTGTAATGTTACTTTACTCGTCACATCAAAAAGTAATCCGTTAATGTAACGCACGATACTTGTAATGTTACGTTACTCGTCACATCAAAAAGTAACCTGATAATGTAACGCACGATGCTTGTAATGTTACTTTACTCGTCACATTGTAATGCGTTACCCACAACACTGTCTCAGACACAGATGGGATTGATTGCGGTGGAAGAAAGGCCGTCTCCTCTGCAGTGGTGAACCCCGGTCAGTAAAGATGCAGCAGGTACGAGCTGAATGAGGAGATTAACACTGCGTCAATATCGACTGCCACATCTATGGCTTTTTTATCAGCAAGTGGTGATGAGGCCAGAATACTGATATGGTTTCAGATGTAAATAAGCCTGGCCATCAGAGCTTTACTAATCTTCTGGGCCCCATGATGGGAGAAGTACATTAGGAACTCGCTCATAAGATGAAGGATAGAATCAGGCGAGGTGTAACGCAATGAGAGAGTTCGGAGCTCGCTGTGAACTTGATTAAAAGCTGTTCCGATCAAAACAACACTGGTTATGTTGAAAAAATAATACTAGGAGTGTTTCTAGCTTTCCTTCAGTAACGTCCCCATATTTTGATTCTATAATGGATATGCGCATGAGAAAAAAAGAGCTGCCTCGGCACTGACAAACGATACAAGACAAGTCAAAAAAGTAATGAATGAATATGGCCTCATCCAGCGCTCTTTCTGTTTCTGTTGTAGAAAGCATTCTGTCACAAAGAGAGAAACCACTGCAAAGGATTCAGTGAGTCAGTGAACAATATATCAAACTGAATTGTGAACCTTTTTGCAAACTAGTTTGAGCGATTATGCATTAACTGATCAACTACATTCTTTCAATGTAATGTAAGTGGCTGTGGATTAAAGCATATGCCAAATACATACATGTAAATGTAGATGCTAAAAGGCTTTTTATAGCCTTAATTATAGGCTATAAAATGTTCATTTCAACAGCCTGTGCTGTGATAGTCTTAGTCTTAGCTCGGTCCTTGGTGGTCTCGGTTTTGCCCGTGCCGGCGGGCCCAGCCAGGGCTTCGCTCATGACCAGATGGGTCAGTGTGATGTAACATCTGCATTTGAGAGGAGAAAAACATGCTTTAGCAAACAAATATAAATATAGACTTCCTCAGATTCAAATGTTTATCCACGGCTAAAGTCCTGTTATTACAGTGTGCTGTTGTGAGCCGTGACCAGAGACCCAGAGGCTTCAAGTCTGAGCAAACAGCCAGAGCTGTTTTACATTAATATGAATAATATTTCTCTTTTTATAGTTTTTTTTTAATCTAATAAATGTAGTCTTGGTGAGCGTTTCCTTTCAAAAACATTAGAAAAAAAAGTTTAAAAAGTTGCCCAGTGTATCATCACATTTAGAGTTTTTGTTTAGCTTGCATTGGTTCAGATATTAATTTTATAATGAGAAACCAAGCAAAATAGCAAATGAAATATTTTTGGGAAAACTAATTTAAAGGTTTAAGAAAACTCTTATAAAATAAGCAAACTATGCACATGAATCACTTTCAGCGGCCGGTGTATCTTAATGGAGCCATCTGTGCCTCCGGTGTCATGTTTTTGCAGACTCTCGCTTCAGTGTGAATGAAAGACAGAAGTGAGACTCGGTCAGCAGAGCTCAGAGACGGACCATATGCTCAGGAAGATGCACTGCCATTTATTTGACCATCAAACAGGAGCGTCTCTGCTTTGTTATGCTTTCAAACGGTTGAGCGCTCAAGACAGATCCTCTTTCAGCATAAGGCCAACTGATGTGGCGGTTACGTTTTAATGGGCTCCTGTCTCGGTGAGGATATTCAAAATGAGTCGCTTTAAACCTAAAGCTGTGTTGGTCAGGGCGTCTCACCTGTCTGTGAGCGTGGAGTGTTGCCCAGATACTCGTGTGAATTTGAGGAACTGGGTGTCACAGATGTTTGCGAAGCAGTGCTTCTCTTTCTCATCCCAGCGGTGCCGGAGTTGGGACAGCCAAAGAAAGGCCTGAGAGTTCTCCACCTGAGAGAGATGATTATGGAGGATTAGTGGGAAGAAAATACCACACCTGAGCTGGATAAAACATCAGTGTGCTTCTAAGCCACTCTACGCAGCTTTCATCAGGACCGTAGGCCTTCAAGTGAGACCAAAATATGAGCAATCACATGAGAGCACATCGAGACTTTCATTATGCTGCCAAATGGTGTGAATAGAGGCAGTATTGAATATTCTCTTATGAGACGCCTGAAGGCCTTTTCACATGACTCAAACTGGTGAACTCAGCGTCATCTTCCATGCAGTGTTTCAGTCAAGCATCGTATACCAATCCTGTATTCAAACCATTTCAACTTCTGAAGGCCACCAATGGCTAATGCGCAATCCTTGACACGTTGCAGAGCAGCGCAAGATGAGCAATTTAGGTTAAAAAGTATATTCATTATTTATTTTTATTTTTTTAAATGACCATCGTTTCGCTAAATAAGACACTATTCCTCGCCTGGGATTGTGCAGAGCCTCTGAAGCCCTTCAGAGAGCTTTAAAAACTGCATTGATTTGGACCTTCAACATTTTGGTTGCCTTGGAAGGCTATGATGGGGAAAAAAACTGTGCAGGCCAGTCAAGTTCCTCCAAACCAAACTCGCTCATCCATGTCTTTATGGGCCGACGCTTTGTGCAATGAAGCGCAGTCATGTTGGGACAGGAAGGGGCCGTCCTCAAACTGTTTCCACAAAGTTGGGAGCATGAAATTGTCCAAAATGTCTTGGTATGCTGAAGCATTAAGACTTCCTTTCACTGGAACTAAGGGGCCGAGCCCAACCCCACCCTATAATCCCCCCTCCACCAAACTTTACACTTGGCACAATGCAGTCAGGCAAGTCCCGTTCCCCTGGCAACCGCCAAACCCAGACTCGTCCATGGGATTGTCAGACAGAGAAGCGTGATTGGTCACTCCAGAGAACACGTCTCCACTGCTCTAGAGTCCAGTGGCGGCGTGCTTTACTCCACTGCATCCCACGCTTTGCATTGCACTTGGTGATGTAAGGCTTGGATGAGCTGCTCGGCCATGGAAACCCATTCCATGAAGTACTGAATATTCTCTTATGAGACTTCAAGCATTCATGCACAAGTTCTCTTTCAGTCTTTGTGAGTTTTTTACAGTTCTAAGCTCAAATACATGTTTTCACTATTTACTGTGAGCAAAAACCCTGCTTTCTATCACCTAAAATACCTTCCAGTGACGCTTCTCATGCAGAGGTCAAAGCCACGTCAAAGCCCTGATGCCAGTCAAGTGAAAAGACCAAGCCAATCTAACTTCTATTCTACTGAACCGTAGGCCTTCAGGTGAGACCAAAATATGAGCAATCACATGAGAGCACATCGAGACTTTCATTATGGAGGCAAATGGTGTGAATAGAGGCAGTATTGAATATTTTCTTATGAGATGCCTAATGCCTCAAGTCCTCTGCAGACATCTGAAGAAAATAACACTCAGTGTAGTGGATAACAATAGGACAGATGATATGGAGACAAACAGCCATACCTTCTGCCCAATGATTTTGTCCACCACGTCTCTTTCCTGTAGCTCAAACAGTAGAGCATGGCGCTAGCAACACCAAGGTCATGGGTTCGATTCCCAGGGAAAGCAAGAACTGACAAAACATAAAAATGTGCACCTTGAATGCATTGTAAGTCGCTTTGGATAAAAGTGTCTGCCAAATGCATAAATGTAATGTAAATGTCTCTCGCATGGACGTCAATGGTACAGATGGTCATGACTTTCTGCCGGTCTCCAGGAGTGAGCAGGCCAATCAGCATGGGGATGAGGGTGTTTCACTGACTCACTTGCTTTTTATAGTGGTCCTTCATTGCATTCTCATTTCCGTTCTCCATTCCAGAGAACGCAGATCTGAGTGCGGCTAAGAGCGACCTGTGGAAATACACACAGACCACTAGTCAACATCTGTCTGTTTAGCATTGTGCTGATTATAACAGTTTGTTTTATTACACATTACATTAATCAACAAAACAATGAGTAAAACGTTTAACACTGATGCCAGGATGTCTTAGTATTTGGTACAGCGTGGGTCAATGACACGTGTGTCCAAGTAAAAAGTAGTAATATATAAGATGCACGCACACACACACACACACACACACACACTCAAGGTGTAAGAAAAAATTATAATAATAACGATGTGATGCATCGATGCAACACATAGAAAATGTATACCTATATATAGTATGCCAGTGAATGCTTTCAAAGATATACGGCATTAAGAAAAAATTCCAAAAAAATGTAATTACCGATTCCAGTTTGGTGTAAGATCTTTGATAGTGTGATTCAGCCCATAGCGCTGTATGGCAGTGAGGTCTGGGGTCCACTCAGTGATCAGAGCAGAAGATCTTCACACAGAATTCTGCAAACTCATAAAACTACTAAGAAAAACACCCAAACTCTTCTATTTGTGCTTGAACGGACAAATACAGACACACTTATTTGAAGATGAAAGAAGACGCATGTGTATCAGTATTGTAACGGACAAAGAAAATGAGAGACTCGCTTAACGGTTGAACTGTGATTTTTATTCCGTGAGCACCTGTGTGGCCGATGCTCTTGCCTCACACACCCCAGCGAGTCCCAGCCACTCCGACCCCGTCCTCACCGCACTGCGCAGAACAGCCCGTGCCTTAAATCCCCACCACCCAGAACACATAACACAGGAAAGAACACACTCGATGTAGAACAGTCTCTAGACTTGCTACACTATATTGGATCCGTGCATAATTGTTTTTTTGTTTAATTTCAAGTAATGTTTATACATCATAATATAACTATATTAAATCATAACCATGACAGACGACATAATTTATGTCGACAAAATTCGACATAAATACATTTATAAATAAATACATGTGCAAATAAATGCATAAACCCACATATTCCTGCATAAATAAATATATTAATAATTAAATGTGCAAGATTATTAATTAGAAAGAAGAACGTCTTTGTTTTCTGTCATAACATTTTAGTTTTACATTCTTCAAATCCCAGCAAATTTTCATTCCCAGGTTTAAATGAGACTTTGAATCCCTTGTTCGGTCTGTGCGATGTTTGCGCCCACTGTATAAAATGAATAATGGTGATTTAAAGACATACATCCACTGCTGGCCCGTTGCTATCAGGCAAATTGCAAACACCCACAAAACAGATTTCATGAGCCTTCATTTCGTACGCACATGCAGACGTACCCTCTGGCTCGTATATAGTAATACTGCCAAAAATATCTCTCAATATCTTAATTATATGCAGCACATTTCCTCATAAATATTCTCTCATTCAGAGAAAATCGGCCTAGGGATGTTTACAAACACTGAGTTAGTGTCTGATTCATAAGTGACAATGAAGTTCAATCCCGCCTCGGCCATCTCATGACGTACAGTGGCACGCATGGTGTCCAGAACACTTCCACCTGAACAAGCACAGCGCCACGTATCGCTACAGTGCGACGAGAAGTTTTGTCAGCAGCCTAATACTGTAAATTAGTTCCACTAGAGGTATATATGCATCTGTCTAATCCATAAGCAGATGTTTGAGGAGCGCTGGAGCAAAACACAAGAACTTCAGGAGCAGGATTCGATCGTGGCGTAATCCACAGCATCCCAACATTTTCTGAAGAAAACATGAGTGGTGTTACTCTAGAGGCAAATCAAAAGAGCACAAGGACCTTCAAAGTTCAGTCTATGGGATTATTTCAGCTGATTTATCGTCAGTCACACCTCTTCTCAACAAAGAGCATGATTTGAGGTGTCATTACAGCGTTGCAAATATCCTAATTAAAAAGCCTTTTGTAAACAGTACGCTGCAGAATAACAACAGAGAGTGTCTCTGTCTCTGTAAACAAATTCCTCTAATTGCCCTCATGATAATAGATGGTGCATTGTGGGTAATGTGTGCCAATGAAGGTGCAGTGGCAGGGCTGACTGAAGGGAACCCACTCCTCCTCACTGAACATGCCCAGCCCCGTCGTGGTGGGTTTGCCGTCTCCGTCCGCTTCAGACTTCACCCTCGCCATACTGTCAGACAACTGATAGATGTTTCTGAACCCGAGGGAGGAAATGCAAGCCTTCACGACTGCACAGCTGCTATTTCGGTCAAAGTTTGTCCTAATGTGACATATGGAAACTTGCAATTACCTTCAAGACAATTTGGGAAGCAGCAATCAACACTGCCATCTAGTGTGTGCGAAAGGCAAATAAATGCCATTGCTGCACTGCAGCTTAGACATAAGCAAAGCTTGCACTTAATGCTGAAACATTTAAGCACAAAAACATGTCAAATGAACGAAACGAGGGCTTTCCGAAGTGGAATATACAGAGTGCAAGTCTTAAGAACAACTCTACTGTAGATCCATGATGCTTTATCGGCCAATAGCTTTAAGAACAATAGCTACACTGCAAAATACTTCGTATTTTTGTCTTGTTTCCAGTCCAAATATCTAAAAATTATTAAATCAAGATGCTTTTACTAGATAAGTAAGATATGACATAAGGTATTTTCTATCTAAATAAAGTGAGATTTTGCTTAAAACAAGCAATGGGGTGAGAAATATAATCTTGTTTCTGTCCCAAACATGATTTCAATCAGAAACAGGACAATCATTTTGCTTGTTTTTGCAGTTTTGTCGACTGTGACTTTAAATGCTCGAGCTCTTTGAAGCAGGATTGATTCTGATTGGCTGCCAATGTTTTTATTGTTCATCAGCTGGAAAGTGATTCCAATGATATCGGTCCTCTGTGTCTTTATCGTTTATAAGTCATCATCAAGGAAAAGATTCTGCCTCATATCTCTTTTTTATGTAGGAAAGAAAAGAATATGAGGAGCTGGAACAACATGAGGGTGACAAGTTTGGAGTGAACTATTCCTCTGACTTGATGACTTGAGAAGAAGAGGTTAAGGTAATCAAATGCAAACCTCTAGTTTGGGTTAGAGCCCAGGTTTATTGGTGGCCTCCACAACGTTCTGCATTTTTCTGGCATCGCGTGTCAGCTCTTTAAAATCAGTATCGATACCTTGAAAGCGTTTGGAATCCTGTGGAGACATTCATGAGAGAATGAGACAACTTCATTAGCCAGAAAAACCTAAAAAAACCTCTCTGACATTCTGAAGAACATCTGTGTCTGGCCCCAGGCGCCCAACAGTAATTACTCAAATGTTTTCGGCCAAAAGCATAAGATGGACATTTTCATCTCTCATCTAGATCTATGAATAGAGTGCCAGAGGGCAGGACAAGATGCTAGTCGCAGTTTACTCTGTTCTCCATTAAAGCATCTTAGATGTCTGTTCCACATTTCCTTTAGTATTCTGGTTGTTTTTACATTCGTGTTGGGTAACTATTCGAGGGCAAAATAAGTTTTCAGTCAAGAATAAATAATACTAGAAACATATCAGCAAAACCAACCTCTGGTTCATGTTCACGTCCAGCTCACGGTGTTTAAATATCAAACGCACTGGCGCATCTGTTCACCCATGGGCGTCTGGTCTGAACATCAGGTGTGTTCAGGAGCATTGTTGGAGCGTTGCTATTGTGAGGAACTGAAAACCACTGACCAACACAAACCTTCTCTAAAGTCAATAGTATTATTTAAGTGCTGACTTATAAGTGCAGTATTTGTGTGTTATTTAAAGGGTGTGTTAGTAATATGAGCCTATAGGGTGTGCACAACACACACACACTCTGATTATTACACACACAGGGACGCGCAGCAGCAGAACACACACACACACACACACACACACTGATTATTACACACACAGGGACACACAGCAGCAGAACACACACACACACACACACACTCTGATTATTACACACACACACACAGATTATTACACACACAGGGACATGCAGCAGCAGAACACACACACACACACACACACACACACACACACACACACACACACACTGGAGAAGCGTTAAGTATCTCCTCATGTAAATAGTGAATCCGCTCATGGTGTGAGCACAACTGGCTTTTAAAGGGAAAGGGAGAGGAGACTCTGATTGGTTTATTGCACGTTTCACCCAAAACACACCCATGACTCATTAAGAGACGAGGGACAACCCTTTTGGACAAAGCGCCGGACACACCGACCATTTTTCCCGTCGTTAAACTAGCAAAACCGGATTCGGACACGCCCTAAGAGCACCTGCGCCGTGCGCTTCAGGCCATGCTCAGATGGGTAAAATAGGGCCCCAAGTCCTCTGCATTTCAACCAGATGAAGATCATGGAGTCAGTCACCGAGAGTTTATTCAAGGGATTATCACTGCTAAACCCAGATAAAGTGATCGGTTTGGCATCAGTACCTGATAATGTGGGAAACCAATGTGCTCAGATAATCGTGGAACAAGAGTGGAGATCCTAAAGACATCATTGATGAGTCTCTCCACCAGATCAGGGAAGCCATCTGAAGCATCAAACTCCAAAGACTGAGGAAATGTGATCTCAGGAGCCGGCAGACAGAGCTGGGCCTCGAAGAGCGGGTCTAATCCAGCCTCCTGGTCTGCATCAGGGGATTGGTGTGCAATTGTTTTAGTGCAGAATATTCTATCTGCGTATTAACGTCTATTACTTTTAGTGAGGCTTTTAAAGAATTAAAAAGCACACCTGTGTTTTCAATGAGAAACTTGAGGGAGCTTTCAATAGCATCAAAGAAACCATCGATGAGCCCTTCATCGACGTATTCCACATAAATCCTCCACTGTGCAGACGATGGGTCTGCTTTGAAAAGGGACAAATTGTCCTGGAATAAAATAAACTGAATGAATGAATTTCTAATGAATTTCTCCTTTAACATGCGTCATTTTAACCCACAGGCTTTTGTCATTGCTTACCTTCAGTAACAGATGGATCTTGGCTCCTGAGGCGTGGATATGGCCATACGTTCTCTCCAGACACTCAGTCTCATCAGCCAGGTTTAAGAGAGTGCCTTTCTTCCCCTCCTTCCTCTCAAAGACCGGAGTAGTCCATCGGTTCACCCCACCAAATACGTAAAGGTGGCGCTGCTAAAGTTCAAAAAAGATTGATGGCTCTGCTATGGAGTTTCAAGCTAAATAAAAAAAATTGGGGGTGATATCTGATGCTAATTTAACATTTGATCCTCATGTGCAGAATATTCAGTGCCAACTTTACGCACTTGGTGGGGTGAACCGATGGGCATAACCTTTTCGCTGTTGAGAAAATTGAGAAATCCATATACAATGTTCAAGAAAGGTAGCAGCCGCATTTTCTCCAGGTTTTGAATTAATGTAAATCTAGTATAAATAAATGTGACTAGTGTCATCTGCGTAAAAATTAAACGCAAGACCAAGGGATCTTAGAAGTTGACCAAGGGGAAAAAGGTACATGCTAAAAAGTAAGGGACTCAAAACCGATCCGTGGGGAACACCAAACTGCACTGAACCCACTTTGGACTGGCACCCACCCAGGGACACAAACTGCCTACAGTCTGCAGAGGTAAGACTTGAACCAGTTTACTACAGTGTCAGTCACACCAAAAACCATTTCCAAACGAGTGAGTAAAAGAGTATGATCCACAGTGTCAAAACCTGCACTGAGATCGAGAAGAATCAGAATTGAAGAGTCAGCAGCAATTAACAGGTCATTAGTGACTTTAGTGCTGTTTCAGTGCTATGTAGTGCTGAAGCCAGACTGGAGGGGTTCAAAAAGATTGTTTATAGTGAGGTGAGTGTATAATTGAGGCGCCACAATTCGCAGAAGCATTTTAGCAAGAAAGGGAGGATTGGAAATTGGACGAAAATGATTGAGGTTTCCCCAGTCTGTGTGTCTTTGATGGAACCGGGGTTACAGGAGCAATTTTGAGTGCATCAGACACAACACCCGTGCACAGGGAGTCATTTATTATACTCAGGACAACAGGGCATAGAGAAGCGAAACATGATTTAAACAAGCAGGCTGGTATTGGGTCAACTATGGAAGTGGCATCTTTCATTTGTAAAACAGAGGTAGACAAGACCAAGTGAGGAAAAGTTTGAGAATAATACGGGTTTGGAACATAACAGTGAACTATTGCTTAAACAAATGACCAAAACAATGCACAAGGAAGAAACAAGTCTTAAACACAGGCTTATTTTTGAGTGTATAAAAAAAAGAATACTAAATATTATCACATAAAAACTCAAACTGATAAAAGTTGTTTGAGTAGAGCTCTATGGTAAGTGCTGTGAACAACATAAAAATAGATATTTTATGGAAAATGTTAGCTGACCAATATCACTGAAATAAGTGTCCTGTGTTGCTTTAGTTTTGATGGAAGGAAGTAGATGTTGAGTCAAACTCTGAGGTCCCTGATGATTGCGTCGCATTAGAGATAGATCTATTAGCGTACATTTAATAGCTCTACCTTGGCTCGCCCAGCAGAGGTTCTCCTTTGAGCTTGGCACGGATATCCGTCAGCTGGCTCTGGATCAGTGGCATACAGTGCTCATTACTTTGTTGTAGCAGTTAGTTGTGAGCTCCAGATTGGCCTATTGGAATAAATGTCAGCAGCCATATCTGTATGACTTCAGCCTGTCCAGCCTCCAAGTACTTCACCTCCCGCAGCACGACACCAGCTACAGGACAAGATAAGAGTCACATTCGATCCTGGCCCTGGCCCATGGATAACAATATTAACATACTGTGTATGAAGAGACCTGCGGGCTGAAGCTGACAGAGATGAGTCTTGTGCCTCGCTCTCGGTATATCAGCGACTTCTGGAGATTAAACTGACACCTCAGCCCCAGAGCCAGTCCAACTGTCATACAGTTTAGAGGAGTATCTCGTAAAAATAAAGGCAGCAAGACAATTACTGGCTTGATGTATGCCAACATTAAGAATAGTTACTTGTAACATAGTTCTTTGTTATGGGAAGGAGGAGGCGGGAACCGGCAAACATTTAAAAGACTTGAATAAATAAACAAACTGAAAGTAAAGGTGGCAGTCCCTCACGGACTTCTCTCGTCCTTCACTGGTGTCGCTCGTCCTTATATGCCTCCGATCTCCCTCATGAGAGGACTCGAGACTCCTCCCACGTCTCTCGCTCGTCAACCTCGCCACATACCCCCATTGCCCCTCGCAGGCCGGGGGGTACACCCGAGACGGCGCCTACTCCCCCCCCGGGGAGCCAAAATGGAGACACAGAGAGTGACCGGACAAGAGAGTGGAGAGAGGAAGAAAAAAAAAATTCTGGTCCAGTTCTCGGACACACTGCCGCTCAGTCCTCAGCCAGCCAAGAGGATCTTCCTCGTGGTGCCATGCGATGGTACTGGATGCTCGGTGGACGGCTCGATCCTCCTCTGCCCCCTGGCGGCCGGCGGTGGCTCCTCTGGTTGAGGGTAGCCGGCAGCGCATCCCGTGCTCCCTGCTCCTCCCCATCATGGCGGATGGCAGCAGGCACCAGCCCACGGCGAACACTGGCAACTCCTCTGCTCCCTCTTGGATGGCCACCACCCCACCTTGACCCAGGGGCACGACAGCGAGGTCTCCGTCCCACCGGTCTTCACTCACTCCAGCACCATCACCTCGGGCAGCCACTCGTGGACTTCATTCATCCGCGCTGCCCGAACTCCTCAGCACCACGATCCCCCTCAGCAGCGAGGGCTCTCCGACAGCATGTCCCTCCTTCCTCCCTGGTTTTGGCACCAATGTAACGTAGTTCTTTGTTATGGGAAGGATGCGGAACCAGCGAACATTTAAAAGACTAATAAATAAACAAACAAACTGAAAGTAAAGGCGGCAATCCCTCACGGACGACTGCCGCACACATACATAACAAAACGTAAATAAAACACAACGTAAATTCCAGGCCTGGTCCTCTCTCATCCTTCATTGGTGTTGCTCGTCCTTATATGCCTCCGAGCAACCTCATGAGAGGACTCACTCACTCCTCCCACTCGTCAACCTCGCCACATTGCTCTTCATACATCAAACGCTGCTTTAATCCGCCAAAATATATATTTCTTTTGTAGATTTTGTAAAGAGTTCCCCTCTGTGCCATACCTCAAGACTCAAAGGCTCATTCATTATGCGGCTCATTATGTGGTTCTTTTGTTCTCTCAGGTGTGATTCACAGTATTATTCATGATCATTCATGCCTCTTCGCATATGGGCTTTGTAAAGAAAATGTGTCTCACTGAATTGTAATCAATATATTGTTTTATGTGAATGAGTATGCTCAATGATTCTCTCATGAGTTTGCAGCAAAAACTCTAGGCAACATCACCCATTAGTCAAGTCTTGTGGACACATATCTATTGTGTGTTTTGTGGCCTTACTTCAGTATCTTAAATTTTGTGTTTTTTTGTGTTTTTTTCAAAAACCATGCATAAACGTTATTATCTAAAGAATACAAGCATGTACATATTGCTCACATATTATGGTAGCCGGTTTGTGCTGAATACAGTGTAATGACACTTTTGCTATTAATAGGTTTATAAGCAACTGGAAAAAAGCACAGACGTCAGAGCATGTCAAAACTTCTAAAGGGCCCCAAAACTGTGCAGACCTGGAGGGGTTAAAAGTATGAGCAATCCATGCAACTTAAATGTTTTAACTAAAGCTACACAAATCAGAATTTACGCTGGTCTACAGTGGGGGTCTCAAATCCTTGATGTCAAGCATTGCACAACACACCTAAAGATAGCATTTCTGCATCAAACACAGTCGCAAATTAGATTTTCCATCTGCACTGGAGGGAAAGGTAATCAGAATGTATATAGACCACTTTTATGATGCTTTGTTTTCCTTGTTAGAGCACTGTTGGATTTCTGGTTACACTCAGTATGATCCGGGTCAAATTGACCCTATTTGGATTCAATGCAATTCCCCATAAAATTGTAAAATTCCCCATGCAATTGTATAAAATACAATCAGGTACAAATAATTAACATTTTAATATCAATATTTTTCACAAATTACAAAGAATAAATATCTGAATTTATGATTTACACAATTTTTAAGACTGCCCCTCGACACTTGTGGGACACTATATTTTACCATTATACATTTATAATAATAATAATAATAATAATAATAATAATAATAATAATATCTTAGTCTAAACCTGAAGTAATCTTGACAAACTATATAGCATTTGAAAGCTTTCAGACTCTAATTTTCATATTTGGTGACAGAAAATGACAGAGAAATGACAGAGCAATAGATGGTCACCGGTGGAGTCTACATGTCATCTAGTGGAAAACGTTGGTACTGCACACAAAATAATCTTACTGAAAGTACTATTTTTGAGATATCAACCTAAAATTTGGCACAGAGCTTGTTCAGATATTTAGCTTTGACTTTCTTGAAGTTTTAGAGTTGAACATGTTTTTGTAAAATGTCTATTTTATATAAATGTAAAAATATATTTTTACGTTTCTATAAACTTAAACTTTACTTTTACAACTTTCATTACTTCTACAATGATCTGTGAAGTGTTCCCTTTAAAAAGATACCAAACTTAACTCTTAACTTAAGATTTTTAATAATTTAAGTCATATTCAAGTCTATGCTCAGAAAGTGGGACAGACAGTTAACAGGTAAAACTCAGCAAGACATGGGCACTTCAAGAGCACATACAGCACAGAAGTGTTTTGTGCCTGTACAGTTGCTTTTGAACATCTGTCTATATGGGTCAAACTGACCCACGAACAGCAGGAGTGTACACTCACCTGTCAGGATTATTAGGAACACCATACTAATACTGTGTTTGACCCCCTTTCGCCTTCAGAACTGCCTTAATTCTACGTGGCATTGATTCAACAAGGTGCTGAAAGCATTCTTTAGAAATGTTGGCCCATATTGATAGGATAGCATCTAGCAGTTGATGGTTGATTAGATAATTGCATTAATGAGAAATTGAACAGGTGTTCTTAATAATCCTTTAGGTGAGTGTATAACGTTTCTGTATGCACATTTCACAACGGATCAGCATGTTGAAACTTTGCATGAATGTTCATGACCCTAAATGAGAAAAAGTCACAAAATTTCAAGAAAAACAATGCAGGTTAGATAGTATTTCAGATAGATTGAAAAACTAAATTATAGCTCATTTTTACCATACAAAAAATATTTCTGTATTGAAATAAGTGGAAAAAGCTCCTTTTTTAGTTTCATAGGTTAGTAAAAAAAAAACTAAAATAACAAAATATAACCAAGAAATGTTATTATTTTGGGTCTCTACAGTTACCATAGAACATTAAAATATGCGGGTCAAATTGATTATTTCCTAAACAAAACAAACAGGTTAACTGATATTTCTGACAACTTAATCAAAATGGGTCAAACTGACCCGCAACAAAGAAACGAGGGATAAATCAGCAGCCGCCTTCACCGCCTGGAAAAGAGCAGCTCGGACATTTTCTCAAATGTCTTCTTTTTTTGGCTTAGTAAATTACAGTATTAGATAATGTTGTTGAG
Source organism: Paracanthobrama guichenoti (assembly GCA_018749465.1). Classification (NCBI taxonomy): domain Eukaryota; kingdom Metazoa; phylum Chordata; class Actinopteri; order Cypriniformes; family Gobionidae; genus Paracanthobrama; species Paracanthobrama guichenoti. Next base: position 20,433,445 of record CM031954.1, read on the forward strand.
CTATATTTATTTAAAGGAACGTTGAGGGATTGGGAACGGGATACTGTGAACACTTCCACAGCAAATGCATCACATCTCTAAACAGGCAAATTCTATTCAAATCAATCTTGAGCATATGTACAGATTACACTCCACCATAAAATCATTATCGAAGTAGGATTGCATGTGTGTGAGAATGACTGAACGGCCGGTCTCTCATCATGAACGCAGGTCAGTCCCTGTTCTGTTACAGTAATCTCTTTATAGGCCGTCGGTGAGAGACTGTACACTCTGGCCTTTATTGGATTTCTGTGCAATTGGTATGGTGTTGATCATCTTATTACAGCTGCAGAGCTGCGGTCCACAAAATAAAAAATAACTCTTTGCTTCGCACAAGTCGTATGTCTCAGTGTGATATGATGACAAGACATAACAATAACCGCTCCGGCTAAATTGTGTTCACACACCACCAGTGATCATCATCTAACGAGGGGGCTTAATTTTGACTGCAGAGAACGCAGATCTGGCTCCTTGGGAAATGTATCATTTGTTTCTCATATGAAGGGAAATGCATGCAAAACACACACACACACACACACACACACACACACACACACACACACACACACACACACACACACACACACACAAACACACACACACACACACGCGCACACACACACACACACACACACACGCACACACGCATAGAAGTCCTTGGTTACACACACAGACGCTCATGTAACACTCTGTGGGCAGTCGCATGCGTTCCTGCGTTAGCTACGCTTTACAGAACCATTGTTCATGCCGTGCTATGGAAGCATTGCGCATAATTGGAGAAAATGAGACCCTGAAGTAATAATCTACAGACACTAGCACCTTAAATGAGCAAATAAATCATGTTTATTTGTTTATTCCATGTAGAGCCTGAAGGTTCCTCAGCAATACCACCCTATCTTCTACTTACACCTTGCCGCTCACGCTTGCAGCAGAACGTAGAGGTCCTCCAATAAAAAGGCCCATTTATTTTAACAAAGGTGGAACATGGTCTATATATTGGATAAATAAAAATTGTTCATCTGGGTTTAGACTATCAACTGGGACATACGGACACACAATGGAGATAAACAAGATTAGTAATAGGAATTTAAGATTAATTGAACAAAAACAGACTTTCAAAATATTTATGTAAATGCATACACACACACACACACACACACACACACACAGAGATCAGGCATTACATTATGACCTAATATTGTGTTGGTCCCCCTGACCCGTCGAGGCATGGACTCCACTAGAGCCCTGAAGGTGTGCTGTGGTGTCGGCACCAAGATGTTAGCAGCAGATCCTTTAAGTCCTGTAAGTTGCGAGGTGTGGCCTCCATGGATCGGACTTGTTTGTTCAGCACATCCCACAGATGCTCAAATTGTTGAGTGAATCCCAATCAAGGTTTCTCAACAAACACAAAGCATAAGATATTTACAACCTGAAGTTGTTGTAAGGGATCTGTATGCGTTCCTACAATTGCTGGACAAATCTCAATCCTCCAGCAACCACAGGCATGTTCTTGAAGATAAGAGAGTGACCAATAAACAGTTAAAAATGCTAGATAATAACAAGCACTCCAGTGATGTTACTTGTCGATAATGAAGAGGAAGACCGAACCCTTGGTTTCCTCTTGAAACATCCCACTTCCTCGTCAAACATTTGGATCAGCCTGGATCTCTGGTCTGAGCACCGCCTGCTACCAGGGCTCGGTCCAGCAGTCTGAAAGCATGTCTCTGCTTGGCAGGTCCTGGACTCTATGAAACTGAGTTCTTTGTTGAGAGAAGAAAAACACTAAACACAAATGCTTTCCTACTTCCAAAGACATGCTTTTTAATATTATGGTTCAGTGCGCTATCAACTGCAAAAATCTGTAATGAAAATATGTTCCAGGGTGAAATATTCTGCTATAAGTACACCTCAAAAATAAAAAGGACCCTGAAGCGTGTTTTCTTCTCCTGCAGGGTTCAAACTGAGCTCTGTTAAAGATCTCGAGTCCGTGGAGGTTTGTGTGCATTCCAGTCTTATAATTCAGGCTGCGTTCCGGATTGGGATGTGATAATACACAGGTATAACTCATTACAGACAGAAAAAAGCACTGAAACTATCTATGTATAATGTCCTAAGTCAGGAGCACATGTGCAGCTCCACACCAAATAAACGCTTGTGACACCATGAGCTGGAACTCCACTAAATCTGCAAACAGGCACCCTTTAATCGAGGAACGTCGACCTGTCATCTGTGATTTTGTTGTGTTGTTGAAGTTTCTCACTTACCAAATTACTAGAGTTACTCTCTGAGAAATGTCTGTATTCCTCCAAGAAGAATTTAAGTAAGCACTGGACTTGATGGCTAAGAGACTTCCCTTGAATCCCTCCAAACTCGACCTTCTCCAGCTTCTTCCTATCAACAAAGTCTAGACACTGACAATTAAAAAGAACCAGATAACATTGTTTTTGTTTTTTTTCCTTTACATAATTACCCAAAGTTACCCAGAACGCCTGTATAATTTCAGGTTTAGGGCCCAAACATACTCCATTATGCACATACACCGATCAGGCATAACATTATGACAGG
>CM031954.1:20455591-20485591 GCA_018749465.1 Paracanthobrama guichenoti
CTCTTTGCAGGGCTTTGCAGTCATGACTGGTGCTGTTCCCATACCACGCTGTGATGCACTGAGTTAATACACTTTCTATCGCCCCTAAATAGAAAGTTTTCAGGATAGCTGGTGAAACCCTGAATTTCCTCAGCTGGCGCAGGTGGTACAGTCTCTGCCTGGCTTTTTTCACCTGTGTCTGAATGTGAGCAGTCCAGGTCAGGTCCTCTGAGATGTTTACTCCCAGGTACTTGAAGCTGCTCACTCTCTCTACTGGTGACCCGCTGATCATGAGGGGGGAGTATGTCCGTTGCTGTCTCTTCCTGAAGTCCACAATCAGTTCTTTGGTCTTGCCAACATTCAGAGAGAGACAGTTGTCCTGGCACCATGATGTTAGATGCTCCACCTCGTCCAAGTATGCCGTCTCATTGTTGTTGGAAATGAGGCCCAGGACAACCGTATCATCAGCAAATTTGATGATAGAGGTGGAGCTGTGTGTGGACAAACAGTCATGTGTGTAGAGAGAGTAGAGCAGGGGACTCAGGACACAGCCCTGTGGAGCTCCCACACTCAGGGTGATGGAGGTGGAGGTGGACTGGCCTATTCTCACCACCTGAGGCCTGCCAATGAGGAAGTCCTCAATCCAGTGGCAGAGAGAAGGATTCAGGCCGAGATCCAGGAGTTTGGAGGTTAGCTTAATGGGAACTATGGTGTTAAAGGCTGAGCTATAGTGGGAGGAGTGAGGGAGGAGTGGAGGACATGAGATGGCATCTTCAGTCGATCTATTGGGACGATAGGCAAACTGAAGAGGGTCCAAAGTGTCAGGAATGAAGGAGCAAATGGTGTTTTTAATGAGTCTCTCAAAGACCTTCATGACTATAGACGTGAGAGCCACTGGACGATAGTCATTTAGGCAAGAGGGTTTACTGTTCTTAGGGACAGGGATGATGGTGGATTTTTTGAAGGAGGTGGGGACCACAGATGTAGCGAGGGACTCATTAAAGATAGATGTAAACAACCCGGCGAGCTGATCAGCACAGGACCGCAGAACACGACCTGAAATACCATCCGGCCCGGCAGCTTTCCTGACATCCACACGCTTGAGTGCTCTCCGAACTTCATCCTCCGAGACAGAGATCACGTGATTGTTGCTGCTCTGAGTGATTCCCTCTGACGCGTCACTTGGCGGAGTCGCGTTGCCGCGGTTACAGTCAAAGCAAGCGTAGAAAGAGTTTAACTCGTTCACAAGCGACGGATCAGCGCTCACCTCTGCAGAGGATTTAGATCCAAACGAGCAGATGGACCTCAGACCCTGCCACATGCGCCGGGAGTCGATGAGTTGGAAATGAGACTCCACTCGGTCTTTGTAACGGAGCTTTGCGGCTTTAACTGCTCGTCTGAGAGCATAGCAGGACGATCTGTATTCAGTCATGTTCCCTGAATGGAGACCGGCGTTGTAAGCGGCAGTGCGTGTGTTCACTGCAGCGCGGATTGACTTGTCCACCCACGGTTTCTGATTTGAGAAGGACGTTATTGTTATTGTTTGCGTGGCTTGCTCTGTAAGCGTGTTGATGAAGCAAAGCGCCACATCCGTGAACTCGCTGACGTCAGCTGAACTCGCTCGGAACATGTCCCAGTCGACGTCATCAAGAGCTGCCTGTAGCGCGGTCTCTGAGTGGGGTGACCAGCGCTTAACTTCCCGCCTCACCGGGGGTTCCTGAACGAGCTTTTGTTTGTATTCGGGAGTGAGGAAAATGGCGGCATGATCCGATTTGCCAAACGCTGGAAGTGACCGCGCTTCATAGGCGTTCTTGAACGGAGAGTAGCAATGATCCAGTGTGTTTGCTCCTCGTGTAGGACAGGAGACGTGCAGGTGAAAGTTTGGCAAGACTTTCTTTAGGTTTGCTTTGTTGAAATCGCCCGCGACAATGAATGCCGCGTTGGGATGTTTGTTTATGGTGCCGCTGGCAACATCATGAAGGCCAGATAAAGCCAGCCCTGTGTCTGCCTGCGGTGGGATGTAAACGGCAGTGGCGATGACCGAAGAAAACTCCCTCGGCAGATAGAATGGGCGGCAGATGATTGTTAAATGTTCCAGATGAGGCGAGCAGGATCGCGAGAGAATGGTGATGTTCCTGGGATCGCACCATTTCTTGTTGATCATGAAGCATACTCCACCACCTTTGGATTTACCGGCCTCGGGTGTTCTGTCCATCCGAAAAACAGAGAAGTTCTCCGATGGCGTCACAGCTGTGTCCGGGACCGCAGACGTGAGCCATGTTTCGGACAAACAAAAGATGTTACAGTCTCTCATGTCCCGTTGAAAACTTATCCTGGCTCTATGATCGTCCATCTTATTCTCCAGGGATTGGACATTTGCTAGAAGAATGCTCGGGAGAGGAGGGCTGAATGCCCTTTTCCTCAGTCCTCAGTCTGAGAGTAAAAGAAAGTAAAATAGTAAATAAAAGCATAGTCTTTGCGGAGCGACCTGAACGGCAACCGAACATGGCGGCGCCATTTTGTGTTTGGGGTCAGATTTAGGCCCGTTTGTGGTCAGATTTAGCCCCGTTTGGGGTCAGATTTAGGCCCGTTTGTGGTCAGATTTAGCCCCGTTTGGGGTCAGATTTAGGCCCATTTGTGGTCAGATTTAGCCCAGTTTGTGGTCAGATTTAGGCCCGTTTGTGGTCAGATTTAGCCCAGTTTGTGGTCAGATTTAGCCCAGTTTGTGGTCAGATTTAGGCCCGTTTGTGGTCAGATTTAGGCCCGTTTGTGGTCAGATTTAGCCCAGTTTGTGGTCAGATTTAGGCCCGTTTGTGGTCAGATTTTGGCCTCTGGGCGTCAAACCAGATCCACCCACGTGCGGCGACGCCTCGGGGCGAGGGGAACCTGACCCGTCCATCTGAACCCGCTCGTTACACTGCGTACCTGATTTCTTGACAGCGCTAATGAATTAATAATAGGAGGCGTAATTGCTCATGCATTTCCATGGCAGCAGGAAACTTCTCTGTAAGGCGATCCTGTTCAGAGTTTATCCCGACTGCATGGATAACTCGGTGAATTCACGGTTAAGCACAGTTACATAAAATACCTGTTTGACGGCTATTACAGTATTGTCATCCATTAATGACGTTCTTCAGGTTAATTCTCCAGTACATTGGGATGGATTGTGTCTGTCCCGCTCGACCTGTTCCCAGTGTTCCTGTCCCGTTGTGTGTTTGCTGTGATTGTGAAAGAGCGTTTAATGGCTCAGATGTCCTGAGACACAATAGCAGGTGTGGCTCTCCTGTTCGTCTGGCAGGTTTGCCGGGGTTTGTAATGAAGTCAGAAGGCTCTGTTTGCAGTGGAAACACCGGATCCGGGTCTGGAGGAAGACCATCCCAATGAAAAGCGTGCAGGGGAAGATCCATAAAGTTTAAATATGAATGAACTAAAGCGAAAGCCAGAATTAAAGCGCTTCATATTTCAGAAGAATAACCAGAACTGGCCAAAGGAATCATTTTCTGACAACTCTTTATTTCATAAAGATGAAGTGTATAAACCTAAAGTATGTGCAAGTTAAGAACACAGACGTATAACGTGTATAAAGTGCTCGTGGGTTAACAGCTCCTCAGCCTTCCGAAGGGAGCTTTGGGTCAGAGCCGCTGCTTCTCTTCTTCAGGTCAGGGTTAGTTCTGGAATTGGGAAGAGATCCCAGAGCCTGGATTCACACAGCACTATAGAAACATAAATCATGAGTATTCAGTAATTATTGATTAGTTTGATGTGCTCTAATATCTTCTGGAACAGGTAACTCATATCTGTAAAGCAGCAACACATCAGCATCAGTGTGTTCATAACCCTAATCATAACCATAACCCTAATCATAACCATAATCCTAAATCTATAACCATAACCATCAAATCATAACCTAATCATAATCATAACCTAATCATAATAACCTTAATCATAATCATAATTTCCTAACCTAATTAATCATAACCCTAATCATAATCATAACCTAATCATAATCATAACCTAATCATAATTATAACCTAATTATAACCTAATTATAATCATAACCTAATCATAATAACCTTAATTATAATTATAACCTAATTATAACCTAATCATAATTATAACCTAATTATAATTTTAAACCTAATCATAATTATAACCTAATTATAATCATAACCTAATCATAATTCATAACCTAATTATAACCTAATTATAATTATAATTTTAGTCATAACCTAATTATAATTATAACCTAATCATAATAATAATTTAATCATAATTATAACCCTAATTATAAATTTTAATCATAATTATAACCTAATCATAACCTAACCTAATTATAATTATAATTCTAATTATAACCTAATTATAACCTAATAATAATATAATTTTAATTATAATTATAATTTTAATTATAATTCATAACCTAATTATAATTCATAATTATAATTTTAATTATAACCATAACCTAATCATAATTATAACCTAATTATAACCTATAACCCTAATTATAACCTAACCTAATCATAACTATAACCTAATTATAATTTTAATTTTAATTATAAACCTAATTATAATAATTTTAATCATAACCTAACCTAATCATAATTATAACCTAATTATAACCCAAATCATAACTCTAATTATAACCTAATTATAATTATAACCTAAGTATAATCATAACTCTAATCTATAACCTAATTATAATAATAACTCTAGTCATAACCTAATCATAATTATAACTCTAATCATAATTATAAACCTAATTATAATCATAACTCTAAATTATAACCCTAATTATAATAATTCTAATTATAACCTAATTATAATTATAACCTAATCATAATAATAATAATTTCTAATTATAACCTAATCATAATTATAACCTAATTATAATCATAACTCTAATTATAACCTAATTATAATTATAATTTCTAATTATAATCATAATTTCTAATTATAATTATAACCTAATCATAATTATAACCTAATTATAATCATAACCTAATCATAATTATAATTCTAATCATAATAATATTTCTAATTATAACCTAATTATAATTATAATTTCTAATTATAATAATAACTCTAATTATAACCTAATCATAATCATAATTCTAATTATAATTATAACCTAATCATAATTCTAATTATAATAATAATTCTAATCATAACCTAATTATAACCTAAGTATAATTATAATTTCTAATTATAATCATAACCTAATTATAATTTCTAATCATAATAATAATAATCATAACCCTAATTATAATCATAACCTAAGTATAATAATAACTCTAATCATAATTCTAATCATAATCATAACCTAATCATAACTCTAATCATAATAATAACTCTAATCATAACCTAATCATAACCCTAAGCATAATCATAACTCTAATCATAATCATAACCCTAATCATAACTCTAATCATAATAATAACTCTAATCATAACCCTAATCATAATCATAACCCTAAGCATAATAATAACTCTAATCATAATCATATCTGAGCCGACAGGAATAAATAATTTCTGCGTTTGTCTCCAGTGTTCTGTGCTCTCAGAATAAACCGGTATAATATTAGGCTTCCCGTCTCGTTAAATCGACAGCCGCAGAGCGCGCGGGAGCGCGTACCGGTTCCGGTCAGAGGGCTCGTTCCCGTCTCCCGTAGAGCTCGGGGTTCTTCAGGATCTCCAGCTCCACCTTCTTCTCATCACAGCCTCGCTCGTACGCCGCGTTGACGCATCCCTCCGAGCCCGGGCTTTCCCAGGTGATCCGCGTTGTCCTCTTCTTCACGGGCTCCGCGCTCGTCTCTCCGGGCTCCCGGGGCTTCCGCGCGCTCCGGGACAGACTCTCGGAGAGTTTCCGCGCCCAGTGCGCAAAGCTGCCCAAGCTCCTCTTCTCTAGATCCGCGGAGGAGACCGTGACATTCCCCGTGTACCACATCACCCACCAGAACAGGCTGAGGAACACCGTCAGTGAGCCGCTGTAGATCAGGAAGTCTCCGTAGAACCGGCCGTCCCGGCGCAGATTGGCGAACACACCGACCAACAGCAGGGCGAACCCGACCGTGTCGAACGCGATCCCGAGGGCGAGCAACGCGGCGCAGCCCATCCCGAGTCCGGCACACACCTGCCCTAAACACACTCGTTCTGGCATTACACCTGTGAGAGACACCTGCGCGTGACGTCAGCAGAGCGAGCGGAGAGTGCGCATGCGCGCTCGGACACGCGGAGTTGTTTTGAGAAGCGTTCCGCTGTAGCTCGGGCACGGCTTCGATTCGAGCACTGACGGATGAAATAAAGAGTGGACCAATCATAGTGTTCATTTTGTGCGAAAATTATTTTTATCCACAAACTGTCCTGACGTGTTTCTGAGATGAATGTGTGAAGAAAACCATAAATATATCACATCTGATCGTTAGCTCAGGTCCTTTTGATAAAATAATAAATGTAAATCCCCTTGCGGTTCAGGGTATTTATTCCCCAGTTATTGTCTAGTGCAGTCCCGTGGTGTTGTGAACTCATCTGCCCCACAGGCCTAATCTGCCCCGAACTCATCTGCCCCACAGGCCTAATCTGCCCCTAACTCATCTGCCCCACAGGCCTAATCTGCCCCTAACTCATCTGCCCCACAGGCCTAATCTGCCCCTAACTCATCTGCCCCACAGGCCTAATCTGCCCCTAACTCATCTGCCCCACAGGCCTAATCTGCCCCTAACTCATCTGCCCCACAGGCCAGCGTATGACAGATTAAATGTGCTCTGACAGAAATATACAAGATCAACTAAAATATTGTCAATAAAATACTATCAACTTTTTCATATAAAATAATGCCATTTTTTAATAATTAAAAATAAACACAATTTGACAATAAACACCACAAAGCACAACTATACATCATAGTTCAAAACTAATAATAATAATGATTTCTGAACATTGACTCTTTATCTCATGGTTTCTCAATAGAAAGCATAAAAGTATAGAATATAATATCACAGTTCTAATAGGAGCTCAGTGTAACAATTTGCCCCGCCCACTCCACTAGGATTAACCGCTGCTCCGCTGGGATTAACCGCTGCTCCGCTGGGATTAACCCCTGCTCCCTGCTCCACTGGGATTAACCCCTGCTCCACTGGGATTAACTGCTGCTCCACTGGGATTAACCACTGCTCCACTGGGATTAACCCCTGCTCCCTGCTCCACTGGGATTAACCGCTGCTCCCTGCTCCGCTGGGAGTAACCACTGCTCCCTGCTCCTCTGTGATTAACCCCTGCTCCCTGCTCCACTGGGATTAACCGCTGCTCCCTGCTCCGCTGGGATTAACCCCTGCTTCGCTGGGATTAACCCCTGCTCCCTGCTCCGCTGGGATTAACCACTGCTCCCTGCTCCGCTGGGATTAACCACTGCTCCGCTGGGATTAACCACTGCTCCCTGCTTCGCTGGGATTAACCCCTGCTCCCTGCTCCGCTGTGATTAACCCCTGCTCCCTGCTCCACTGGGATTAACCGCTGCTCCCTGCTCCGCTGGGATTAACCCCTGCTCCGCTGGGATTAACCCCTGCTCCCTGCTCCGCTGGGATTAACCACTGCTCCCTGCTCCGCTGGGATTAACCACTGCTCCCTGCTCCGCTGGGATTAACCGCTGCTCCGCTGGGATTAACTCCTGCTACTGTCGGATCCGCATTAAAGAACATCTCAACTGTTCAATAACAGATAGATTACAATAATATCAGATTAGTTTTATTTTAAATAAACACAAAAAAGTAACCATGTACTTTTGCTATGGTTAAATTAATGTTCCGAAGATTTGGTGTTTCTTCTGGATATAGTGTTGATATGGAGGTAAATACACTAAGCTCGTCTGTCGTGTGTGGAAAGCTTTAAACCACGTGTGTTAAACTGACCCTAACCCGCTCACCCCTATTGTTAGAATGTTTATGGTTGGCATTTAATTGTGTTGTTTTAGCCTATGCTACAAACATGCTAGCCATTAAATCAGCTATAGTGAAACAAAGGTCTAGGCTATTTTACCTAAAGATAATTCCCTGTTATGTCTGACTGAAGCCTGCGCCGGAGGGTTGTTGACCGGCAGATGGCGCTAGAGATCTTCGCGTGCTGCAGACACGCACATGCGCAGTGTGATATCATCTCATCTCAAACATGGCACCACACAGTGAGCAGAATCATTCATCTACACACCGGCTTCCACTGTATGAGTAAATATTAGACATCATAACCCCTTCTAACTGAACGCATGTCAGTAATGTTTGCATTATTGTGAGAGATGATGCAGCCGATCCAATCTCTGACTAGAGACGAGCGTAATGAGGCGTTGGAAATAATTATGTCCTGGGGGACCAAAGCTAGTAAAAGCTTGTATTTTTCTAAACTGTTCATGGAATGCATCCATGAGACGAATGCTGAACGGATCATAGTGTGAAAGAAAGAGACACACAGTCAAAGATGTTGAGCTTTTCCCCACAGCAATATTACAATTACAACAATAAACACAAGTGTTAATGTGCGAGTGACTGATCCTGGAGTTAATACAGCACTGAAGTCAGAGAGAGAGGCTTAGGTAGGTGGTACGTGTCAAAGTAACATCCACATGGATGGCAGGACCCAAGGTTTCCCAGCAGAACATTGCCCAAAGCATCACACTGCCTCCGCCGGCTCGCCTTCTTCCCATAGTGCATCCTGGTGCCATGTGTTCCCCAGGGAAGCCACGCACACGCACCCGGCCATCCACGTGATGGAAAAGAACACGTGATTCCTCAGACCAGGCCACCTTCTTCCATTGCTCCGTGGTCCAGTTCTGATGCTCACGTGCCACTGTTGGTGCTTTCAGCGGTGGACAGGGGTCAGCATGGGCACCCTGACTGGTCAGCGGCTATGCCGCCCCATACGCAACAAACTGAGATGCTCTGTGTATTCTGACACCTTTCTATCAGAACCAGCATTAACTTCTTGAGCACTAACAGGTGATGAAGAGCTCATCAGTGTTATTCACCTCACCTGGTCATAATGTTATGCCTGATCTATGATTTTTCACAGCATTAAAACTTCTTGTAAGATCTAAAATTGTTGTACATTGTGATCGTGAGCGCACATCCCATTCTTCCTCTGATTTCTCATGAACGATTTTACAAGATCATAAAGCCTATTGGAAATTGTGTCAAATATTTATTTTTCCTCAAACAGCTTTTGTGCAGAACAGATCTGCGCTGCGTAATTCAGCGTCAGAAGATGAATGAAGACACGGCGCTGATCTCATTACAGGAGAGACTCTCAGAGCCGAGCTCCAGACGAGGCCTCCGAACGGACCTCCGTTTACAGCAGGCGGTCCAAAACTTCACATTTCAAAATGTCAGATCTCAGTGCTTAGAGCTGGGGATCTTTCCAGAGAGTCTGCCTTGATTTCCCCAAGGATCTGTAGTCCTGACACGCTTGAGCTTTCCTGAGCATTTAAGCAGACATGCCTGTTCTGCTATCAAAGGCATCGTTGCTCCCGCCTCACTCGCTCTGCCTCTTACCTGCAACTTTCACAAACCTGGCCATATTTTCCGAAGCGCATGGCAGTCTCTGGAAGTAATCCGCAGAATCCGGTGATCCCCAGGACGAGAGCTGCATCAAACACCAGTGAGTCTGGGCTTCATATCAACGTCATTCGAAGAGCAAGTGCCATTTCTGGATCAGACTGCAGGCAGTTTTAGGGTCAAAGTGCACCGGCTCTCAGCGTCAGTCCTTCTGCCTCTTCAAGGTCACTTGTTTATCGCGGATGACCGTGCGGCTCCAAGCGTCATCGTGGCTAATCACAGCTGAACGTTTCATCACCTTCAGTATCAGCCGTGCCACAGTACAATCGTTCAGAGGAAAGCAGTGGGAAGGGATGGAGGCTCATTTGGTTTTCATTATCCTTCTCAATGACGGCTTACTGGGTAGGGATTGTGTGGTTGTTGAAGAAGTCCTTTAAATAATAATAACTGTACTAAGTGCTGTACGTATGGATGCCAGAGCCGTGTATCATATCTGGCAGTGACTCTTCTTCTCATGTTTCTAATCAAGCTGAAAGATGTGCTGGTGTCCCGTGACACGCGTGTTTCAGGTAGACACGGTACGCATCAGACGCAAAAAAACATGTGGTTGGGTCCTCCCCGAGAAAACTAGAGTAGATGTCATATACAAGTGCAAATAGCCCGCCTTATTGGCAAATTACGGAAGAACCTGAATAAATGAAAGCAGCAGTCGTGTAGGGGTAAGGTGTGGCGTGACAGAACGCTTTGACGCAAATCGACCCGAGGTTTGAATCCGCCCTTTTTCCGAACTCACTCTACTCCCTTTTCCCATTACATATGACTCCCTTTTAGAAACGGTTTCTATTTCTGTGACGCTGCGGCTGGAACAACAACACAAAACATGGCAATGATGATCTCAGGTAGTGTTTATGCGCTTAATTTAATGTTCAAAGCGTGTAATATGACATTGAATATCATTTAGTGCTCAGCTTTGTAACGTAGTCGTACTAAAAGCAACAATGGATAATTCACCTCAGATCCTGAAATTAAATGGAAACAAGAAAGTGTATTCTATGACAAAGATTGTTTTAGTGTCTCAGTATGTATTTTAGTAATGTTTAAAAGGTGTAATATTTGTGAATTTGATGATGTACTTCTTATCCATTTCCTTGCGAGTGCCGTCCAGATGAATCTCTGGCGCGAGAGCCTGCCCACACGCTGTTCTGATTGGCTGTTGTTTTTGATTGATTTGTCGCATCTTGTAGTTGCATCGCGTCTGGTGTGGACAGACAAATCGCTTGACGCTGGATTGTTATCGGGTCGCGTCTAGTTGTGACACGGTGTAACGTGTGTTTAATAAGAACGTGTTTATCGGTTAGGGGTAAACAGACATGCACTGAATTAGAGATGGTAAAAGTGAGTGGGTCCAATATCATTGGTCTTAAAAAGTGGGTGGGTCTTGTCCAGCCCACATACAATGGTTCCGACGCCCTTGTGTGTTCGGTCCACAGCTCGTCCCGCACACACGAGCTGATCCTCCGCAGCGATAAACACGAGCCCTGTAGCTCGAGGACAGACAGATCGTCTTATCTCGCCCAGCAGATCCTCACACAGCAGGTTTATCTAAACACACAGTCCATTCATCCATCTGTGCTGATTATGATTAGGTCGTCATTCCTGGCTATTCTTTTTAATGCTCTCTGTGAATTGTTTAGCTGCATGTGTGCTGATAAACCCCATCCATACAACATGGCAGATGTGATCTGTGTTGTGTTGCTGAAACCACTGCTTTCATCAGGAGCCAACTTCAGTTTACAACCTGTTAAACGGAGAAAAGAGTCGGTTTATCAAGACGACGAGGCGTTCTTCAGAATCTCAGCCCATTAGGGGAGGGGCATCCTCATTCCACTGAGCATTTGATTGGACAGAAATCTGCGTAGTGCAGGATGGGTCATCAGTGTTCCTGCTCCGTTTTTCCGGAAGGGAACGGTTGTACATGTTTAATGTGTGTGTGTGTGCTGAAAGTTAATTTTACACTATTGTTACTCCAGGATTTTCTGATGTGCCTTGCATTCTAGCATATAGACGGCATCAGCGCTGTAGATGTGGACTAACACTGTAAATCTGCAGTCTTCAGTGCCGTTATTAAAGGTTGCTCAGTCTTGCCTCTTCATCTTATTTCTCTGAGGTAAAGGAACCTTTTACCGTCTTCTGGCTGATGTTTTGTCAGGCGCTCGACACCGCATGGGTTCCCATGAGACATTTGCTATTGAAATGGCATTATATTCTTTATTATAATCTTTGTAATCACAAAACGTCTCCCCTCAGAGACAATACAAGTTGACTACATTAATTTTCCAATTGTCAGAAGTGAATTTCCTGACATTGGATGTTTTGTCATTTTGAGTATTGCAGGTATTTTGTTTTATTTCTTTGTTGAGTCTCTGAACAAAACAGGTTTAGTTCCATCGCTTTAGGCCATTCTGTGCTGGGGCTCAATAACCTGAGCACTGTGATGATGTTTAAGTTTGTTTCACATGTTTTCAGGTTTTCAACTTTTCATTAAGGGCATAACATTCAGCAATCTCTGGTTAGGGAAGCATGATATATTAATACCATACCAGTTACCGTATATACACCGATCAGCCATAACATTATGTCCATCTTCCTGATATTGTGTCAGTCCCCCTGACCGGTCGAGGCATGAACTTCACTAGACCCCTGAAGGTGTGCTGTGATGTCTGGCACCAAGATGTTAGCAGCAGATCCTTTAAGTCCTGTAAGTTGCGAGGTGGGGTCTCCATGGATCGGACTTGTTTGTTCAGCACATCCCACAGATGATCGATTGGATTGAGATCTGGAGAATTTGGAGGCCAAGTCAACATCTCAAACTCGTTGTTGTGCTCCTCAAACCATTCCTGAAGCATTTGTGCTTTGTGTCAGGAGCATTATCCTGCTGGAAGAGCCACAGCCACCAGGAAATACCGTTTCCATGAAAGGCTGTACATGGTCTCAACAATGCTTAGGTAGGTGGTACGTGTCAAAGTAACATCCACATGGATGGCAGGACCCAAGGTTTCCCAGCAGAACATTGCCCAAAGCATCACACTCAATTTGAGCTCCAGTAGCTCGTCTGTTTGATCGGACCACACGGGCCAGCCTTCGCTCCCCACGTGCATCAATGAGCCTTGGCCGCCCATGACCCTGTGTCCGGTTCACCACTGTTCCTTCCTTGGAGCACTTTTGATAGATCCTGACCACTGCAGACCGGGAACACCCCACAAGAGCTGCAGTTTTGGAGATGCTCTGACCCAGTCGTCTAGCCATCACAATTTGGCCCTTGTAAAACTCCTCAAATCCTTACGCTTGCCCATTTTTCCTGCTTCTAACACATCAACTTTGAGGACAAAATATTCACTTGCTGCCGAATATATCCCACCCACTAACAGGAGCCGTGATGAAGAGATCATCAGTGTTATTCACTTCACCTGTCATAATGTTATGCCTGGTTGGTGTATTTATTGGTATCAGCCAGATTTTAATATCAGTGCCCTAACGCGGCTGAGATTCATTTACTGATCATCTGAAAAATACAATGATCAATTGGCAGTCAAAAGAGCCGGACACTTCTTTAATAGCTGGACCAGTCTGGAAAACATGTTTTTATGATGATTTGAGCTACAGAAGCCGCATCTAACCCATTGTTGTCA
This sequence comes from Paracanthobrama guichenoti, assembly GCA_018749465.1. NCBI lineage: Eukaryota > Metazoa > Chordata > Actinopteri > Cypriniformes > Gobionidae > Paracanthobrama > Paracanthobrama guichenoti. The sequence goes on from CM031954.1 coordinate 20,468,795, forward strand.
GGTTTTATTGCTGACTTGAAGACATTTGATATCAGGATGAAGCCCTGACAAACAATCTTGCCCGTTCAAGAGTGTAAGAGCAACACTTGTGTGTGTAATGAAAACAGTCGAACACACGGACAGTGTGACTGTGATCGGGTGGATCTTCCTTTGAGCCACGGCGCCATAGATCGGCTGCAATTTTTATGAGTTTCTTCACATTCCGAAAAAACAAAACAATGATCAACATCATACTTGCCTCGAATGCATAGATGCTAATCTGATTGGACTAAAGTGTGCGATCTGTCGTGTGAAAGCATCAGTATGAGCTAGTGCTTCACTGATCTGTTATGAGTTGTTTTAGCTGTTGTATGTTTAATGAGTCTGCAGAACAAAGCTCTTTTCATTTATTTGGGGACTATGGGATCTGAGCATGAATAATCACTTCATAAGTATGATGGTAACAAAAGGCATTTGCTTTATATGTATTCCTATCCACACATATACTCTAGTTGACCCACAGATCAAGTTGTTTCAAAGCACACGCCACACAATGCAATTGCGATTCTCCATACGGCACTGTGAGAAATCTCTGCGCTGGTTTCTGTGTGTCAAGGACGTGTGGCAAAACCCCATCAGGAGCGGGCCGAAGGTCTGGCATAATGAGATCTCGGGCAGCATTTATGAGAGACCTCACTGTCAGAGACTCACCCGAGTCTGACGCAAACAGCATTCACGTCTTCAGACAAGCCTTCTTTGTTTAGCTGCGACCACCTGGAGTTGTCTAACTGTAAAACAAACCCTCTGACGGCTCAGAAGACACGCCATCGATCACATTTGTGCTCTGAAAGCATGCGCTCCTGGCAGGATGGCTGGATGAGAGCAATTTGTAGCCCGTAGCGCATGCCAAGACCCATTTGTGGATTTGGCCTCATTCAGAAAAGTTTCCCTGCTACTGTTACTGATGCTAATATCAATAACTGTGTCCGTCCTGGATCACTGCATATGTTTTCGCCAAACCATTGCATCATTGCTGCGCATACAAATCACTGCCGTGTCCGGGTGAGATGTGCTAAAAGTATTACTTTAATTCCCACTGAGACAAATCAAGATTGCAGAAGATGGTTATCAGTTAATAATGTTTTAATATATATTTAATAATGTCATAATTGTCATATGGCGTAAACTTGGTTGTCGAAGTTGCACATGTCATTAATATTTACATTTGATGAAAATCAAACTCAAATGGACAAGGTTTTTGACCAGCGAATGACGGATATATTTTGTCTGTCACTGGAACAGCCGCATATGAGGCAGTAACTGCATCCCATTATGGTTTCATCAACGTACAGGATATAAAGTTTATTGTCACTATATGGCTGCTCATTTGTAATCTCATAATCAAAATCTCATGATACTAAAGAAGAAGCGCTATGCACAGGATATTTAAAACCATTTAGACAGCAAAGATTAAGACTATTCTCTGCTCTTCAAATGCAAAAAAACATTAGCCTTTATGGACAAAATGTTTCTTGAGTACAGAAAACGCTGTACTTACTCAAACATCAGTTCTTTATTTAGCCTTGCATTGCAAACAAGCAGAGATGTCCGGGTCCAAACACAGGTTTGACTGACAGTTTGATGAGCCAATGGTGTTACGAGGTGTAGTCACAGGCTCTTTTAAATGCTTTTTATTGGGGAATTTTTTGTAAACCACATGCAGACATAAAGGATGACCAATACCATTAATTTTATCAAACAAAAATGACAAAATAAAGAGATCTGAGGATTGCTCCTACAGTGCAATGATAATTTTTATTTGTAGCATTTATATTGACTTATTTTTTGGAATTTGATGTCCATGGTACACCTGACAACACTAGTGTGGCGCAGCACAGTGGTTGGCAAACACTGTAGATAATAACAGGTTTTTAATTTTGCATGAAATAACTCAATGCAAACATTCTTGTTTTTCTGTAGTCGCTCTAAACACAGCTCTAGATCAGCCGATGGGGTTGAGTTTTGCACTTACATTTTCATTAATAATTACAGTAGTATTAGTGGTTTAAAAATCAGTCAGTACGTTCAGATTCAGATGGGATTCATTTCATACACAAATACACAAAGAATTTGCTGAGCATAAATGCACTCAAGACTCCATCTAGATGTATATTGCTTTATTATTGTTATTATTTTTATTCTTAATCCTGCTTATTTGCATTTGATTTCTAATTAGCAGACTTATGTACATTTATGCACATTCTGTACTGAATAAATTTGCATTTGATTTAAATGCTGAACAGTTAATTCATGCGTTCATGAGCTCAAGGCTAGATTACTGTAATGCTTTACTGGGTGGTTGCCCTGCTCGCTTAATAAACAAACTCCAGCTGGTCCAAAACGCAGCAGCTCGAGTTCTTACTAGAACCAGGAAGTGTGACCATATTAGCCCGGTTCTGTCAACACTGCACTGGCTCCCTATTAAACATTGTATGAATTTTAAAATCTTGCTTATTACTTACAAAGCACTAAATGGTTTAGCTCCCCAGTACTTGAGCGAGCTCTTAACGCATTATACTCCATCACGTCTATTGCGGTCTCAAAACTCTGGCCAGTTGATAATCCCTAGAATATCAAAATCAACTGCAGGCGGTCGATCCTTTTCCTATTTAGCGCCTAAACTCTGGAACAGTCTTCCTAGCATTGTTCGGGAAGCAGACACACTCTGTCAGTTTAAATCTAGACTAAAAACGCATCTCTTTACTATGGCTTACACATAAAACATTATCAATCTCTATTATTCAAATCAGTAAATGATTGTTAGGCTGCATTAACTAGGTCAGCCGAAACGGGAACAACACCCATAACACCTGATGTACTCGTTATATCATAAGAAGAATGGCATCTACGCTAATGTGAGTCTCTCTGTTTATCCCGAGGTTTACTGCAGTCAGCCAGATCCAGGCCGTATCCAGATCAGATGGTGGACCTGCACCTGGACATGACCAACGCATTCCTTTCTGTCCTTCTATCCGTGCAGACGTGTTTTCTCTCTGTTCCCTGCTGGCTCTTGCGCTGTTTTGTTTTGTCTAGTGTTTCGTCTCTTCTCTTCTCTGACTGCTGCTTTGCTGGACTCTTGAAAATACTGAAATGGAATTGATTAACTGGTCAATCAGCGCAATCGACAAGATTTTCTCACTAAGGAAGGGTGCCCCGGGAGAACCCACCTGCCCGGACGGGACCTTTGCCGCAGGGTACGTGAGGGACGCATGGAACAACTGGCAAGTCCTGTGCCTGGAGGCTCTGTCCGTGGAGGATGCGGAAGATTTATACATGATTGGATTATTGATGGCGGGGTTCCTATTCTTTGGCTTTGGGATTGCCCTGACCTATCGGAAGATTGGTAAGACAGCTGCAAGCAAATTCACCCAGCCGCTGTCTGTGGAAATTAAGGAATGCTTCGGGGTTGTGTGTGACCGTCTGAAGGAATTAGATCAGAAAGTGATAGGAATTGAGGAACTGAACCGTAACAACGCAGTCCGGACTGCGGATACGCAGGGAAGAGTGGGCTCTATCGGGGGTCAGATCGGTGAACTTTTACGGACTGTAACCGGTCTGGCCATGAGGCTGGACGTAATGTCTAGGGAAACTGCACAGACCGGACGCGAATGCTGAGGACCAGATCTGATTGATTGATTATGATCCGGACAAATTACCGAAGATCATCAAATGGATTAAAAAATAATAAATTGTATTTGCCTGACCTAATCAACTAGCCCAACGAACCTCACTTGGTCCCTATCTCTCGGTTGGGATTTCAGCCTGACAGCTTTGTCTGCTATCTTCCCCTGTGCACTGCCTTATCTCCCTTCAAGGACAAACCATAGAACTGAACTCGAAAACATCTGAAGTTATGGCTAACATTCTCACACAACACAATCTCAGACTCACTCGCACCATACACAACCTACCCGATCCCACCCCCTCCAACCGTCTGCCTGTTTATCTATCTCCTCTCCCACTCCATACAAAAAATCCCATCACGTGACCACGTGTACTGTGTCATGTTTATGTTTATGTTTATGTTTTGTTGTGTTTGCTATGTAATGCTTGCTAAATTGCATTCTTGTATTTCTGGAGAGCGTAGGGCGGCGCCTGAATAATCGGCTGCGGCCCGGAGGCTTGCTCCAAACTTCATTTCGTTATACTGTACTTGTACATGTGTAATGACGAATAAACTTCAACTTCAACTTCAACTGAAGTGTCTGCAGAGAGCGTATCAACTAGACTCTTACCCGTAAATGCTGCATCGACACGACATCCTCATTAAACCCGTCTCCGGCGTGACGACTCCAATCTTTCGAATAATCTTATGAATATCTATTTACCTAATATGACTTAAGACCTGAAATGTTGCCAGAATTATAATCATACACTGTTTGTTCGTCAGCCAGAGGAGAACTGGCACCCCGACTGAGCCTGGTTTCTCCCAAGGTTTTTTTCTCCATTCTGGCCCTGAAGGAGTTTTGGTTCCTTGCCACCGTTGCCTCTGGCTTTTGGCTTGCTCAGATTGCCCACATTGACACTATATGATACTTGAAATGAGCTGGATAACATCACCGTTTTTTCTGAGAATTATTGCTTAGCACACATACTTAACATTTTCATAGACAAAAAAAAGTATAATATTAAAATATTTAAGCATCTAAAAGCGAAGCATTTCCCCCCGGTTTCACAGACAAGGCTTAAGCTAGTCTCAGAATAAATGAGTTTCAACTGAAAGCGTATCTTAATGTGTCAGTGCCATTGTTTTGTCTCGAGATTCACATCAATAATGATTTTTCTAAAGCACGTTTATAAAAATGACTTAAACGTCCTAATTGAGCTAAGGCTGGAACTAGTTTAAGGCTCAGCTGTGAAACCAGGCCTTAGTCTGGGACTAGTTTAAGCCTCGGCTGTGGAGCCAGGCCTTAGTCTGGGACTAGTTTAAGCCTCGTCTGTGAAACCAGGCCTTAGTCTGGGACTAGTTTAAGCCTCGTCTGGGACTAGTTTAAGCCTCGGCTGTGGAGCCAGGCCTTAGTCTGGGACTAGTTTAAGCCTTGGCTGTGGAGCCAGGCCTTAGTCTGGGACTAGTTTAAGCCTCGGCTGTGGAGCCAGGCCTTAGTCTGGGACTAGTTTAAGCCTCGTCTGTGGAACCAGGCCTTAGTCTGGGACTAGTTTTTCGCATGAAATGCTTGTGTACCTCGGAGTAGTCCAGTGAGCTTGTGTCCAGCGAGCATGTCTGAGGTTCTGTTCTGGGTTTGAATCCAACATCGTATAGTTTTGTAGTTTTCCTGTAGATTCCCAGAGAAAGCAAGAATTGACAAAATGTAAAAATGTGTTCCTTGAATGCAATGTAAGTCGCTTTGGATAAAAGCGTCTGCCAAATGCATAAATGTAAATGTAGTTTAAGCCTTGTCTGTCAAACGGGGGGTACTGTGGCCTCAGTAAATCTATGATAAAATGTGCAGTTGTTTAATGAATATGAGCGAACACGAATGAGATCAGACTGGCAGTGTTTCATCGGATCTGCAGCAGTTTGACCAGGTTTCCATTTTTTTAGTTTATCCATATGTGCTTGTCTTTACATTCCTTTACTTCTAAACTTGAATTCTTGTGTTTGTGTTGTGATATTGTTTGCGGCCTGTCATGAGCATAAATCAGCAAATCCAGCAATCAATGAAGCTGAGCAACGGCCCGTTCCCCTCCAGCGCTGACACGCAGCTCCAGCTTGGCAAGGAAAGGTTAGAGCAATTACCCGAGTCATTGTCATCGCACGAGCCGTCATTATCAGCGCACGTTTCCCTGATTCACGCCACCCGCCTCACAGTGTGGGGCAAACGCGTTTTATAACGACCAGCTCGGGTTTGAGCCAACAAAACGGATGACAATTCAGTGCCATGAATTATTAAGACGTAGCAGAACCCGATGATTTAGTGCTTCCAGCCTCAGCGCTGCGGCGTGTGTGTGATATATAAAGCTGCAGCAGACGCTGTGTGTGTGTGTGTGAGATATATAAAGCTGCAGCAGACACTGTGAGAGGCTTAGCTTGCTGGTCAGGTTTCAGAAACTCCTCCGGCGTGTACCTGAGTTATCTCGCCCAGCTCCACCTGGCCTCCATGAAAGGCCGTCGTAAGACACAAATATTGATAGGCGTTCAGAGCCGAGTGTGTGTGTGAGTGTGTGTAGGCCTGCAGCGTTCAGAGCCGAGTCTGAGGGCCAGCGGGTTTGAAAGCTATGCCGTGTTTTTCCCACTGTCTCTAGCCCTCCATGCCTCCGCGCTTCAACACAGACGCGATTAAAAAAGGGAGGAAGAATTTGTTGTACCTATAAAAGATTTTGTTGTTTGGTCGGGCAGCAGGAGGGTCCGGTGGAGCCAGAGTGTGTAAGTGTGTGTGTGAGTGAGTGAGTGAGTGAGTGTGTGTGTGTGTGTGTGTATGTGAGAGTGTGTGAGTATGTGAGAGTGTGTGTGTGTGAGAGTGTGTGAGTATGTGAGTGTGTGTGTGTGAGTGTGTGTGTGTGAGTGTGTGTGTGTGAGAGTGTGTGAGTGTGAGTGAGTGAGTGAGTGAGTGAGTGTGTGTGTGTGTGTGTGTGTGTGTGTGTGTGTGTGTGTGTGTGTGTGTGTGAGTATGAATATGAGTGTGTGATTGTGTGTGTGTGAATGTGAGTGATTGTGTTTGTGTGTGTGTGTGTGAGAGAGTGTGTGTGAGTGTGTGAGTGTGTGAATGTGTGTGAGTGTGAGTGTGAGTGTGTGAGAGTGAGTGTGTGTGAGTGTGAGTGTGTGAATGTGTGTGTGAGTGTGAGAGTGAGTGAGTGAAAGTGTGTGAGTGTGATTGTGTGTGTGTGTGTGTGTGAGAGAGTGTGTGAGTGTGAGTGAGTGAGTGAGTATGTGTGTGTGTGTGTGTGTGTGTGTGTGTGTGTGAGTGTGTGTGAGTGTGTGTGAGTGAGTGAAAGTGTGTGAGTGTGAATGTGTGTGTGTGTGTGTGTGAGTGTGAGAGTGAGAGTGAGTGTGTTTGTGATTGTGTGTGTGTGTGTGTGTGTGTGAGTGAGTGTGTGAGTGTGAGAGAGTGTGTGTGAGCGTGTGAGCGTGTGAGCGTGTGTGTGTGTGTGTGTGTGTGTGTGTGTGTGTGTGTGTGTGTGTGTGTGTGTGTGTGAGTGTGTGTGTGTGTGTGTGTGTGTGTGTGTGTGTGTGTGTGTGTGTGTGTGTGTGTGTGAGTGTGTGTGTGTGTGTGTGTGTGTGTGAGTGTGTGAGTGTGTGTGTGTGTGAGTGTGAGTGTGTTTGTGTGAGTGTGTTTGTGTGTGTGTGTGTTTGTGTGTGTGTCTAACCTTCAGGCCTATTGAACAGATTGAGCTGCTGAAGGCGACGCTGTAAACAGTTCCAATGAATTATTTTTGTCTTTGCCCTGACAGTCGTTGTTGAGAACAGGATCACACACTCGGGGAAATGAATGTTTTGCTGAAGTAAAAAGCTTTAGAATGTTTTGAAAGCCGCTGATGTCACGACATATGCATTAGATGCTTTTCCAGCATATGCGTTCATTGTATTAGTGCTCCTCTGAATCTCTATTAGGCTCCGTAATGACGTGTCCTCTGACTCGGGATGGAGCGTGTCCCAGTCGAGCCAGGAAAGGTCCCGTCCACCTCTCCCAGATTAAAGGGAGAAGCTTTTAGAGACAGCCGTGCATTAACTCTCCCTGGGCTCAGGCTCATTGTGATTGCCGTGGCTGAGGGGCCGTCTCTCTGTTCAATCCAGGCCTTTCGGCTGCCAGCGAGATCAAGGCATCCCAGATTTATGAGCATGCCGAGAAATGGATGGCTAATTCAATCAAGCCTATTATTCCTCCGGCTGAGCTCTGTTATCTGCAGCCCTGTGCAAGCGTTTTGATGCATGGCTTCTCTTCGGAGCGCAGGAGAACTCTGAAATCAAATGGAGCCTGTGGTCCAGGAACAGAAGGAATGAGTCTGTGTCCTGCGGGATCACTCTCCCACTGACCCTCACCGACACACACACACACACACACACACACACACACACTAACATCCTGACGACGCCCCCAGATCACTGCACGTTAAAACATCACACTCTTACTAGATCTGGACAAACTGAGTATCATTACAAAGACTAAAGACTTCAATATTTGACCCGTGTTTGTGATGAAACTGGGATGCAGTGACATTCATTTCTTAATTTTTGTCAGGAGTGCAAAATAATCTGTAATGTAAGATATTTTGAATATTATATCACACAAATATGAATTCTCTCTCGTCTGCAGCGGTTCAGTTGTGTCCACACAGCTGCTCTGAACAGCGTTCGTTAGGGCTCTTAGTTCAAAAGAGCGCTTGGAGAAATATTGATTTATTATCACGTTTGCAAAATATTTTGCCATACAGAATACCATTTCTATTAATTTCCCACTGAATTATCCGATCTGAAGAGCTGAAAGCATGTTCACAGCGGGCTCTGTCCCTCCTCTTCCTGTTTTGTGTCAGATATGAGTCATCACGCGTTCATTCGATGTCTGGAGCTGTCAATCATCTCACATGCCCATAACTCCACCTTTCTGCATGACGCTACTTCCTCATCCAATTCTCAGTGAAGAACGAACTAAAGAAACATTTCTACACGTGAAATAAGAAGCTAATAAACACACGATAACTATGGCTTATGTTTTGTGTGACTTTTCATGCAATTTCAGCTATTTTTATATCAATAATGGATGTTTACATTGTAAATGCTAAGCCGGTGTAGCGAAAGTGTAATTTTAATCTTTTTACTAAAAGACTAATGTTAGTTGATGCTAACTGTAGCTCTAACCTGTTGCGCTAGGAGCTAATCTATTTCATGATCTGTTTTATTACAATAATTCACATAAGGTCCCCAAAATAATGCTTTTTAGTTTGTTTGTTTTCTATTAAGACTTCAGATAATATGTGGATTACTGTAAAAGTGCTGTTAATGAGCAATAATGGCTATAATGGCTGAATACAAACAAAAGAATAACAATAAAAGAATAATGAGGATTAAGTCTCATACTCTCAGAGGTGTAAAACATTCGTGAGAACAGTAGAGCTGTTCTCCTCGCCAGACATTAGACAAAAGACTGCAATGGGTGCTTACAGGCCAACACCATATCTGATTAGCATCTTATCTTAGCCTTCTCTTCATGGTCTGACAAAATGCTTTGTAGGATTCATAATTTTACAGATATCATCCTCAGATTTGAAATGGAGTGTGACCATACGCATGGATTCACTTTAGTTGTGGTTAGAAGTTGTTATACTACATTCACATAATATTTTTATACATTTAAAAATATATTCTTAATATTTTTTATTTTTGTTTTTATGTTTGAGCCTATATATCTCCATATTAATAACAGTCTGAGTAATTCTGAGTATTCAGCTGTGACCTCTCAAGTGTGTGCTTTCTAGATATATGTTGGTCAAGTGTCTGTTCAGAATGACTTGAGCAGCAGTTCTTTTCATTTTGGGTATGTCAAAATGGGGGGTAGGGGGGTGGGTGGGTTGTTTTCTTAATAATATTAATAATAATAATAATAATAATAAATGATTTTATTTATTTTTTTAAATAAATAATGTTGATCATTTTCCAGCCCTCTCTGTATCTCATGCCTCAGACACTCTTAGATCCTCTTGTGTGTGATGCTCGAGTGTTTACGGTGTGCTGAAAGGATTTTATTAGCAGCTCATCCATTGATTTGCAGTGTGACCTCCATTTTATGCACTTTGGTTATCATAATTGATGCGTCAGTGTTCAGCATGAAGTGTACACTTCAGTGCCCATAATTACTGATTATTCCTTTCACAGGAAGCCTCATTAAGGGCAATCTCCTCTTCCAACAGCAGTAAATGTGCTCCCAAGATATATGACAACATTCACTGAGTGTGTGAGCGTGTGTGTGTGTGTGTGCGTGCGTGTGTATGTGTGAGTGAGAGTGTGTGACCGTGCTCATGATCACATCGATCGGGAATCATAGGCAGAGATATGGAGTGGCCGCAGAACTATAGGCCCCCTCTACTGTAGTTACTGACAGTGTGTGTGTGGAAAATCATTCACTTAAATACAACAGATCCATTTAATTTTCTCCATTAATTAGAATAATAATGAAACACTCAGTCTAAGTCCAAGCACTTTCCCTGTGAGTGTAGCAGAAAGCAGACCTCAGCATTTCAGAGCACTGGTGGAGTTCATGAAGCCACAGTGTGTGATGGATTTGCCTCTCATGAGAGAGAGAGAGAGAGAGAGAGAGAGAGTGTGTGTGTGTGTGTGTGTGTTTGTGTGTGCGAGTACATGTGCATGTGTGTGTGAGACAGACAGAGAGAGAGAGAGAGAGAGACAGAGTGTGTGTGTGTACAATTGCATGTGTGTGTGCACGTGAGACAGACAGAGAGAGAGAGACAGAGTGTGTGTGTGTGCGATTGCATGTGCAAGTGTGTGTGAGTGTGTGTGTGTGTGCAAGTGCATGTTTGTGTGTGTGTGTGCGCGAGTGCAAGTGTATGAGTGTGTGCAAGTGCATGGCGAGTGTGCGAGTGCATGTGTGTGCGAGTGCATGTGCAAGTGTGTGTGTGTGTGTGTGCGATTGCATGTGCAAGTGTACGAGTGTGAGAGTGCATGTGCGAGTGTGTGAGTGCGTGTGTGTGTGTGTGTGTGCAAGTGCATGTGCGAGTGTGTGCAAGTGTGTGTGCGCGAGTGAGAGTGTGCGAGTGCATGTGCAAGTGTGTGAGTGTGTGTGTGCGTGTGTGTGAGTGTGTGTGTGTGCAGTGTGTGTAGTGTGTGTGTGAGTGCAGAGTGCATGCAGTGTTCGAGTGCATGGGTAAGTGTGTGAGTGTGTGTGTGCATGCAAGTGTGTGTGAGAGTGCATGTGCGAGTGTGTGTGCAAGTGCGTGTGCGAGTGCATGTGAGTGTGTGCAAGTGCATGTGCGAGTGTGTGTGTGTGTGTGTGTGTGTGAGAGTGCATGTGCGAGTGTGTGTGCAAGTGCATGTGCGAGTGTGTGAGAGTGCATGTGCAAGTGTGTGAGTGCGAGTGCGTGTGAGAGTGCATGTGCGAGTGTGCGAGAGTGCATGTGCGAGTGTGCGTGTGAGAGTGCGTGTGTGAGTGCGTGTGCGAGTGCATGTGAGAGTGCCTGTGCGAGTGCATGTGCGAGTGTGTGAGAGTGCATGTGCGAGTGTGTGAGAGTGCATGTGCGAGTGTGCATGTGTGAGTGCATGTGCGAGTGTGCGAGAGTGCATGTGCGAGTGTGTGAGAGTGCATGTGCGAGTGTATGTGCGAGTGCATGTGCGAGTGTGTGAGAGTGCATGTGCGATTGTGTGTGCATGTGTGTGTGAGAGTGCATGTGCGAGTGCGTGTGCATGTGTGTGTGAGTGCATGTGCGAGTGCGTGTGTGTGTGTGAGAGTGCATGTGCATGTGTGTGAGAGTGCATGTGCGAGTGTGTGAGAGTGCAAAGTGAGAGTGTGTGCAGTGTGTGTGTGTGTGCGAGTACATGTGCATGTGTGTGCGAGTGCGTGAGAGTGCGTGTGCGAGTACGTGAGAGTGTGTGAGAGTGCATGTGCATGTGTGTGCGAGTGCATGTGCGAGTGCGTGAGAGTGCATGTGCGAGTGTGTGTGCATGTGTGTGTGAGAGTGCATGTGCGAGTGTGTGTGTGTGTGTGAGTGAGTGCGTGTGAAAAGTGCGTGAGTGTGTGTGCGAGTGCATGTGCATGTGTGTGCGAGTGCGTGAGAGTGTGTGAGAGTGCATGTGCATGTGTGTGCGAGTGCATGTGCGAGTGCGTGAGAGTGCATGTGAGAGTGTGTGCATGTGTGTGTGAGTGCATGTGCGAGTGTGTGTGTGTGTGTGAGTGCATGTGCGAGTGTGAGAGTGTGTGTGAGAGTGCATGTGTGTGTGAGAGTGCGTGTGCGAGTGTGTGAGAGTGCGTGTGAGAGTGCGTGTGCGAGTGTGTGAGAAGTGCATGTGCGACTGCGTGAGAGTGTGTGTGAGAGTGCATGTGCATGTGTGTGAGAGTGCATGTGTGTGCGAGTGCATGTGCGAGTGTGTGTGTGAGTGCATGTGCGAGTGTGTGAGAGTGTGCGAGAGTGCATGTGCGAGTGTGAGAGTATGTGTGTGTGCGAGTGCATGTGCGAGTGCATGTGCGAGTGCATGTGAGTGCGTGTGAGAGTGCGTGTGCGAGTGTGTGAGAGTGTGTGTGTGCAGTGTGTGAGAGTGTGAGAGTGAGAGTGTGTAAAAGGGTGTGTGTGCATGTGCAGTGTGAGAGTGTGTGTGTGAGTGTGTGTGAGAGTGTGTGAAGTGCGTGTGTGAGTGTGTGTGTGAGAGTGTGTGTGAGTGAGTGAGTGAGTGAGTGTGCAGTGTGTGTGTGAGAGTGCATGTGTGAGAGTGTGTGTGAGTGCATGTGCAGTGTGTGAGAGTGCATGTGCGAGTGTGTGTGTGTGTGTGTGTGCGTGTGTGTGAGAGTGTGTGAGTGTGAAAGTAGTGCGTGTGCGAGTGTGTGTGCGAGTGCGTGTGAGTGTGTGTGTGAGTGCGTGTAAGTGTGTGTGTGCGTGTGCATGTGCATGTGTGAAGTGTGTGTGAGTGCATGTGCGAGTGCGTGAGAGTGTGTGTGTGCGAGTGCATGTGCGAGTGTGTGAGAGTGTGTGAGAGTGCATGTGCGAGTGTGTGAGAGTGCATGTGCATCTGTGTGAGAGTGCATGTGCATGTGTGTGTGTGAGTGCATGTGCATGTGTGTGTGTGAGTGCATGTGCGAGTGTGTGAGTGCATTTGCGAGTGTGTGCGAGTGCGTGTGCGAGTGAGTGTGAGTGCGAGTGTGTGAGTGCATTTGCGAGTGTGTGCGAGTGCGTGTGCGAGTGAGTGTGAGTGCGTGTGAGAGTGCATGTGCGAGTGCGAGTTTGAGAGTGCATGTGTGAGTGTGTGTGCGAGTGTGTGAGAGTGCGTGTGTGAGTGTGTGTGCGAGTGTGTGAGAGTGCGTGTGCGAGTGTGTGTGTGCGAGTGTGTGTGCAAGAGTGCAAGTGTGTGAGTGTGTGCGAGTGTGTGAGAGTGTGTGCGAGTGTGTGAGAGTGCGTGTGTGCGAGTGTGTGTGTGCGTGTGTGTGTGCGAGTGCATGTGTGTGTGAGAGTGCATGTGTGAGTGTGTGTGCGAGTGTGTGTGCGAGTGCATGTGTGAATGTGTGCGAGTGCGTGCGAGTGTGTGCGAGTGTGCAGAGTGTGTGGAGTGTGAGAGTGTGAGTATGTGCGAGTGTGTGTGCGAGTATGTGCGAGTGTGTGAGAGTGCATGTGCATCTGTGTGCGAGTGCGTGTGCGAGTGCATGAGCGAGTGCATGTGCGAGTGTGTGCGAGTGTGTGCGAGTGCGTGTGCGAGTGCGTGAGTGCGTGTGCGAGTGAGTGTGCGAGTGTGTGAGAGTGCGTGTGTGAGTGCGTGTGCGAGTGCATGTGAGAGTGTGTGCGAGTGCATGTGCAAGTGTGTGAGAGTGCATGTGTGAGTGCATGTGCATCTGTGTGAGAGTGCATGTGCATGTGTGTGTGAGAGTGCATGTGCGAGTGTGTGAGTGCATTTGCGAGTGTGTGCGAGTGCGTGTGAGAGTGCATGTGTGAGTGCGAGTTTGAGAGTGCATGTGTGAGTGTGTGTGAGAGTGCATGTGTGAGTGCGTGTGAGAGTGCATGTGCGAGTGCGAGTTTGAGAGTGCATGTGCGAGTGTGTGTGCGAGTGTGTGAGAGTGCATGTGTGAGTGTGTGTGCGAGTGTGTGAGAGTGCGTGAGTGTGTGTGTGAGTGCATGTGCGAGTGTGCGAGTGCGTGAGAGTGCATGTGCGAGTGTTTGCGAGTGTATGTGCGAGTGCATGTGAGAGTGCATATGTGTGTGTGTGTGTGTGTGTGAGTGCATGTGCAAGTGTGTGAGTGCGTGTGTGCGAGTGCATGTGCGAGTGTGTGTGAGTGGGATTGTGTGTGTGTGTGTGTGTGTGTGTGAAGTGTGTGTGTGTGAGTGTGAGTGTGTGTGTGTGTGTGTGTGTGTGTGTGTGTGTGTGTGAGTGTGTGTGCAAGTGCGTGTGCGAGTGCATGTGAGTGTGTGTGTGTGTGAAGTGTGTGTGTGTGTGTGTGTGTGCGAGTGTGTGTGCAAGTGCATGTGCGAGTGTGTGAGAGTGCATGTGTGTGTGTGCAGTGCGAGTGCGTGTGAGAGTGCATGTGTGAGTGTGCGAGAGAGAGTGTGCGTGTGAGAGTGTGTGAGAGTGTGTGTGAGTGTGTGTGAGAGTGCGTGTGCGAGTGTGTGAGAGTGCATGTGCGAGTGTGCGAGAGTGCATGTGTGTGTGTGCAGTGTGTGTGAGTGTGTGAGTGCATGTGTGTGAGTGCGAGAGTGTGTGTGAGTGTGTGTGTGAGTGCATGTGTGAGTGTGTGTGCGAGTGCATGTGTGAAGTGTGTGAGAGTGCATGTGCGAGTGTGTGTGCATGTGTGTGTGAGAGTGCATGTGCGAGTGCGTGTGCATGTGTGTGTGAGTGCATGTGCGAGTGCGTGAGAGTGTGTGTGTGAGAGTGCATGTGCATGTGTGTGAGAGTGCATGTGCGAGTGTGTGAGAGTGCGTGTGCGTGAGAGTGTGTGTACGAGTGTGTGTGAGTGCATGTGTGTGTGTGAGTGCGTGAGTGCATGTGTGCGTGAGTGTGTGCGAGTGCATGTGCATGTGTGTGCGAGTGTGTGTGTGAGTGCATGTGTGAAGTGTGTGTGTGTGTGTGTGTGAGTGTGTGAGTGTGTGTGTGTGTGTGAGTGTGTGTGTGTGTGTGAGAGTGTGTGTGAGTGATGTGCATGTGTGCGAGTGTGAGAGTGTGTGAGAGTGCATGTGTGTGTGTGTGTGCGAGTGCATGTGCGAGTGCGTGAGAGTGCATGTGCGAGTGTGTGTGCATGTGTGTGTGAGAGTGCATGTGCGAGTGCGTGTGCATGTGTGTGTGAAAGTGCATGTGCGAGTGCGTGAGAGTGTGTGCATGTGTGTGTGTGTGTGTGTGTGTGTGAGGAGTGCGTGTGAGAGTGCGTGCGTAAAGAGTGTGTGAGAGTGTGTGTGAAGTGCATGTGTGTGTGTGTGTGTGTGTGTGTGTGTGTGTGAGTGTGTGTGTGTGTGTGAGAGTGCATGTGTGTGCGAGTGCATGTGAGTGTGTGTGTGAGTGCGTGTGCGTGTGTGAAAAGTGTGTGTGCATGCGAGAGTGTGCAGTGTGCATGTGAGAGAGTGCATGTGTGAGTGTGTGTGTGAGTGTGTGTGTGTGTGTGAGTGTGTGAGAGTGCGTGTGTGAGTGTGTGTGCGAGTGTGTGTGAGTGTGTGCGAGTGTGAAAGTGTGTGCGAGTGTGTGAAGTGTGTGAGAGTGTGTGTGCGAGTGTGTGTGAGAGTGCGTGTGCGAGTGTGTGAGTGTATGCGAGTGTGTGTGTGTGTGTGCGAGTGTGTGTGCGAGTGTGTGTGTGTGTGTGTGTGCGAGTGTGAGCAGTGCGTGTGTGAGTGTGTGTGTGTGAGTGTGTGTGCGGGTGTGTGAGAGTGCATGTGCGAGTGTGTGTGTGTGTGTGTGCATGCGAGTGCGTGTGAGAGTGTGTGTGCGAGTGTGTAGTGTGTGAGTGTGTGAGAGTGTGTGAGAGTGCATGTGTAAGTGTGTGTGCGAGTGCGTGTGCGTGTGAGAGTGTGTGTGCGAGAGTGTGCGTGTGTGTGTGTGAGTGTGTGAGAGTGCATGTGAGTGTGCAGTGTGTGAGAGTGTGTGCGAGTGTGCAGAGTGCATGTGCATGTGTGTGAGAGTGCATGTGCATGTGTGTGTGAGTGCATGTGCATGTGTGTGTGTGAGTGCATGTGCGAGTGTGTGAGTGCATTTGCGAGTGTGTGCGAGTGCGTGAGTGTGTGTGAGTGCGAGTGTGTGAGTGCAGTGTGAGTGTGTGCGAAAGTGTGTGAGTGAGTGTGAGTGTAGAGAGTGTGTGAGTGCGAGTGAGTGCATGTGTGAGTGTGTGTGCGAGTGTGTGAGAGTGCGTGTGTGAGTGTGTGTGTGAGTGTGAGGAGTGCGTGTGTGCGAGTGCGTGTGCGAGTGCGTGTGTGAGTGTGTGCGAGTGTGTGAAGTAGTGTGTGAGAGTGTGCAAGAGTGTGTGTGTGAGAGTGTGTGCAATGTGTGTGCAGTGTGTGTGTGTGTGCATGTGTGTGTGAGAGTGCATGTGTGCGAGTGTGTGCAGTGTGTGAGTGCATGTGTGAATGTGTGTGCAGTGCGTGAGTGAGTGTGTGCGAGTGTGTGAGAGTGCGTGTGCGAGTGCGAGTATGTGCGAGTGTGTGTGCGAGTATGTGCGAGTGTGTGAGAGTGCATGTGCATCTGTGTGCGAGTGTGTGTGAGAGTGTGAGCGTGTGATGTGCGTGTGTGTGTGTGTGTGTGAGAGTGCGTGTGAGTGTGTGAGAGTGCGTGTGCGAGTGAGTGTGTGTGTGTGTGTGAGTGCGTGTGTGTGTGCGAGTGCATGTGAGAGTGTGCAAGTGTGTGAGTGCATGTGTGAGTGCATGTGCATCTGTGTGAGAGTGCATGTGCATGTGTGTGTGAGAGTGCATGTGCGAGAAAGTGTGTGAGTGTGTGTGTGTGAGAGTGCATGTGTGAGTGCGAGTTTGAGAGTGCATGTGTGAGTGTGTGTGAGAGTGCATGTGTGAGTGCGTGTGAGAGTGCATGTCTTGAGTGCGAGTGTGAGAGTGCATGTGTGTGTGTGTGTGCGGAGTGTGTGAGAGCATGTGTGTGTGTGTGTGATTGTGTGTGTGTGTGTGTGTGTGTGTGTGTGTGTGTGT
>CM031954.1:20493091-20498091 GCA_018749465.1 Paracanthobrama guichenoti
GGAACACCCCACAAGAACTGCAGTTTTGGAGATGCTCTGACCCAGTCGTCTAGCCATCACAATCTGGCCCTTGTCAAACTCCTCAAATCCTTACGCTTGCCCATTTTTCCTGCTTCTAACACATCAACTTTGAGGACAAAATGTTCACTTGCTGCCTAATATATCCCACCCACTAACAGGAGCCGTGAGGAAGAGATCATCAGTGTTATTCACTTCACCTGTCAGCGGTCATAATGTTATACCTGATTGGTGTAATTTGTGTCTATGGAGCAAACCTGTTAGACTGACAGATCAGATCTGAAGACGTAAAGCCTAATTTTCCTTACATTAACGACTAGCTGCTGTCCTGTTATTCCTTGAGCTCCATAAGATGATCGTTGGTCGTTTTGACATGAACCGCATATCCCGAAGTTCTGCCTGTCTCCGGCTCCGGACCCGGGACACGAGGGACCGAGTTCATCTGAAGGGGCGGTTCGAGTGTCCCGAAGGTCAGCTCAGTGTCTTATGTGCTCAAATAAAGGTTTGGCAGGACGTGAGGGTAAGTCATTTTTCAGAGAGAATATGTACTCTCAAACCCTTTTCGGGGCCAGGGACGGATGAACACGTCATCGGGCCAGTTTTTAAATCTCTGAAGACGAGATCGATGAGCATTAAGTATTTCTCAGGGCTGATAAGAAGCAATCTTGACCCAGAGATGAAGGTCTGGCTGAAGTCAACCATGACTTTTATTCATTGGTCTGTCAGGAAGCAATGGTTTGTTAAAGGTTTAAAGACAATCTTTTGTATGAGAGATCCTGAGAAATTGTTTAAAGGATTAAATTATCTTGCAGAATCCTTATGGAGGACTTTCACCCACGTGGCTTTGCGACAGAGAATGGGCTCTTACTCGCGCTGTGTGAAGTTTCTTCAACTTGAACCTGAGGCCAAAGACAAATCTGAGGCGCTGTGAAGGCAATCTCCGACTTTAAGAATAAAATGAAGTACAAGGACACTTTTAAGCCAGTACACTATGTTTTTGGATTTGTGAATTAATCCTCCTCTTTATTATGAAACTGAAGTGCCTGCAGGAGCCGGCCTGGGATTTCCGAGGTTCTCCTTAGACTTGTCCTGATATCTTTGAGCAGATTTCTGTCTGCGTGGCCTTGATAAATGACTGAATCCCTGTAATCTGTTTTGGTTTGTTCCTCTTTTCCCTGCCTCGCATCCATGCGCTCATGTGAGGAACAGTCTGAGGAAAGCTCCCATATATAACCTCACGACCGGCGGAAACACCTTCAGGTTTCACATCATGGACTTGTTCATTTTGTTCATCCATCTTCTCATATTTCAAAGCATGAATATCCGACCCGAGAAATGGATATGGTTTCTTTCTCCACTGGGGAGCTCTTTCGAATGTAATACAAATGCGTCAGTCGTTGCCCTGGTAACGCAAGAGTTTGACGATATGAGATGTAAATAGCAACCGCGTTATGGAGGATGATCAGATATTTATTTTAATTGTATTATTAACTTGTGTTTACTTTGCTCAGAACTGGCAGAAACTGGCATCCCGGCAACAGACAACTGACCAATCCTGAGTGCCGACGTCAGTACTCGCGTTACACCGGCGGTTCGGCACGGAGGGAATTCTGGGAGCGGTTTATAATCCTGCCGAATCAAGCTCAAGTAGAAATATACAATTGTAAGAAAATGTGAACTGCTTGCAGAATCTGTGAAAGTAAGAGATCATGTAAAATCTATTAAACAAGGCTCACACATTCCCTGACCCTCCAGAAGGAGATAACGCATTCAGAGCCGGGGGTGAACACTTTTGCACAGGAAGAAGTCAAAATCAAAATGATTCTTATTTTGCTTAAATATACTTTTTTCCGTTTAGTCTTGCCTTTGGAAGCAATGGCAGTTACTCACATTGTAAGGGTGGATCCTCTACAGCGGTTCTGACTGCAGGGTTGCCGAATGACTAAAGAAACGTTATCAGCAAGATGATAGAAAACTGTACATTTCTCGTCTTTACCACCCACTGCAGCTTATACCAACGACGGAAATAAGCGCAGTTACAATAGCTAAACATGTGGGAGAGCGTTGCTATAATGTGACTATATTGTATTGCAATAGGTAACACTTCAAAGTCAATACCAAATCAAAACTAGTTAGCACATCATTTGTAGTTGAAAGAATTTAATGACAAAATCTAGTTATGGTTACACTTAAAATAGTTACAAAATAAATGTATGAGATGATGAAAACTTATACCATTAATCGTACCCAGCATGAATTTTACCTGAGAGAGAGAGAGAGAGAGAGAGAGAGAGAGAGAGAGAGAGAGAGAGAGAGACAAAGAAGAGAAGAGAGCAAAGGCAAGAAGAGCCAAAGAGAAGGCCCCAAGAAGAGAGCGCCAGAGAATAAAAGACATCTTTTATCTATTCCCTGACCATGTGACTTAAACCCTAACGTGAGCCATTCAAACTGACCAATCAGACCAAACTTCCCCCACGGTGTTACAGGTGTGACACACATTTGGCCTACAGGCCTTCAGCATTTCTGTGTCTTTAGGAATTCCAAATGGCCCTCCTGGAGAGAGATGGGGGTTGAAAACAGTAAAGCAAATGTCTTTGTTCATTTTACAAAATCAAATATCTTTGATTATTTTCAATTCTTTCAGTCCCCTCTTGGCACCATTGGCCACAATCATTGAGAACAAAGGTGGCACAGTCCACAAAGACATGCTTTCTGTTGTGTATAGATGTCATCTTCAGACTTCTCGTCCACACTTGTTGCAAAAGCAGCTGGTCAGTCTTCAGTCTTTGTTCTCATCTCAGTCCTGCATGAGAAGGCTCCATCAAATGGTGTTGCACCAATCATTGATATGCAAAACGTCCATTGAATCCTTCACACCTTGAGAACAGTCACTGAAGGTTAGAGCAAACGCTTGTCCCTCTTTCTGAGGACACAGGATGTGAACTTGTGCAGCAGGGATCCTGTGATTAAAAGAACATATAGCACAACAAAGAACAAAAGCATACATGGTATTTGTCATTGGTCAGAAGTTTGATGTGGTCAGATTAAAATAGTCTCTGGCAATAAGCCATTAAATCGATGTACTTAATAAACTGGTCAAGGCTGAGAATAAAAGAAGATCTCACAAGCTCTTACATTGTTTCTGGAAACATTAAAAATAAATTGCATTATAACAAAACAACAATCATTGTTGGCTTAAATCCCCCTTTTCATGAAGAGTATCAGCAAAAATATTCAGTGTAACCAAATACAGAAATTCAATTCCATAGATGTCCAAAAACATTGTTGCAAGTCAAATGGACAAAATACAAAGACTCAGAAATCAAATAAGTTCAAAATCAAATGCATTGTTACAATACAATGATAAAATAAATGTTTGCACTTAGGTAAGAATGAGAAATGCATAAATTCACGTAAATTTTTGATATTTAACTTGGTGAGACACATAATAACTAACTGATTTAGTAAATCTGAAGAAAAACAAAAACAATAACTGGGAGAAATTCACAGTTATAATACAGTCTAGATGTAAAGACTTAAATAAAATAGAATACATTTTGTGAGGCTGATGTAGATTTGACTTTGTCTGTGAAGATCAAATCTATGTGGCTGCATTTAGCTGTGGCTATGTGTAAATCATGCCCCAAACACGGCAAGGAGGTTTACAATTGTGATGCAAATTTGGTCCTGTTGTAACAGGAAGCCAGCATGAGAATGTGAGTGAAGTGTGGTCTGGCTCAAACCAGTGTTTTTGTTAGGAGCATGATAAAGTGCAAAGGTCAAAGGTACTGAATCCTGCTGTGATGAAAGCATTTTCATGGTTAATGCAGTTGTAAATTACACTGTAGCCACATGGCAATTCTGTGCTCCTGTACATGGTTTTACTGCAGCTATATGGAAAATAGCAGAGTTTTCCACTCAGGAGACAAACAAATTCAACATAGAAACACATGAAACTGAAATGGCTAAACAATTCCAGTATTCAAGTTATTCAATTTTCACAAGATACATGGCCTAGAATGCAAAGCATCAACAACCTTTATCCTAAGTGTTTCATACAACACTTAAAGTAAAGCAATCATGTGTTTTAAAGAATAAACTTAACTAGTCTGTGTGTATATATTAACACAAACAACTATAATGTGTGTTCAATGCGCACAATGTGTTTAGTACAATTACAAATTTGAAAATACAAACAGGATCATTGCAATTTAGATGTTTAACTATTAAACTCACTGCTATGAGGCTGCTAGTCCACTAGCCAGTGAGGTTAATAGCTGAAGGCCTTGCATGAACACTGCGGTTAACTCACTAAGAGTTTTACCTGCAAATGAGCGCTGATCTTTACTCTTAGAAAGTGATTTCTAGTTTTCTGAAAATAAGGCGGAGGAGGTCGAGCCTTACCCAGTGACCAGCATCTCTCCTCTGAATGGCCTATTTTCCTACAAGAACTGCAAACCCTGTTCTCTTTGCCATAGGATTGAATGCTATGTTCTCCTGGAGTTTGAGGATTTTCATGACTCTCTAATGCTTGTACACCATGCGCACTGGTACATGACTCTGCGCTATTACGGTACTGCATCACCTTAAGAACTGAAATGGGCACACTTTCTTGAGTTGCACATGCATTTTCTGAACTAAACGTTTTCAGATTCATTAGAGCAAGTCAGCTCATCTAAGAAGTGAACATGCTTTTTAGTCCCATCGCTGTTAAGCGTTTTGGGAGACATGAACTTTTAGCATTTAGCATAGCCTTGAGATCTGCAATGGTCTCCTTGTGATTTTTACACTTTTCAGTCAGGGGCTAACTGCTCAGCTAGTGATTTATCTAGCTGTGCTTGAAGATCTTGAATCTTTGCCTCAGACTTTTCTGCTTCTGCATTTTTAGAATGCACTTCTTTACATTTCTCATCTAGACTTGATAATAGAAATGGTATCACATTATGTAGCCTTTTAAAACTTATGAAGTTTAAAGCCTCAAT
>CM031954.1:20510591-20523091 GCA_018749465.1 Paracanthobrama guichenoti
GGAACTAAGGGGCCAAGCCCAACCCCTGAAAAACAACCCCACCCCATAATCCCCCCTCCACCAAACTTTACACTTGGCACAATGCAGTCAGGCAAGTCCCGTTCTCCTGGGAACAGCCAAACCCAGTCTCGTCCATGGGATTGTCAGACAGAGAAGCGTGATTGGTCACTCCAGAGAACACGTCTCCACTGCTCTAGAGTCCAGTGGCGGCGTGCTTTACTCCACTGCATCCCACGCTTTGCATTGCACTTGGTGATGTAAGGCTTGGATGAGCTGCTCGGCCATGGAAACCCATTCCATGAAGCTCTCTACACACTGTTCTTGAGCTCATCTGAAGGCCACAGAAGTTTGGAGGTCTGGAGCTATTGACTCTGCAGAAAGTTGGTGACTTCTGCGCACTGTGACCCTCAGCATGCGCTGACCCCGCTCTGTGATTTTACGTGGTCTACCACTTCATGGCTGAGTTGCTGTTGTTCCCAATTGCTTCCACTTTGTTATAATCCCACTAACAGTTGGCGTGGAATATTTAGTAGTGAGGAAATTTCAGGAATGGACTTATTGCACAGGTGGCAACCTATCACGGTCCCACGCAGAGTTCACTGAGCTCCTGAGAGCGAGCCATTCTTTCACAAATGTGTGTAGAAGCGTCTGCATGCCTAGTGCTTGATTTATACACCTGTGGCCATGAAGGGATTGAACACCTGAACTCAGGGATTTGGAGGGGCGGCCCAATACTTTTGGCAATGTAGTGTATAAATAGGGAGGTAAGATCCAGTTCACTCCAGTCTCTCTAAACAAAGAAAACATTGCTTAATTCAGAATAACATACTAGCATATTATTGTTGCATATGCTAGAATGCTATTCAGCCATTGTGTTTTTCTCATATTTAATCCTTATATACTGCTGGATTACAGTCCATATTTGCATGTAGTGTGCATAACTGTGTATGGTTGCCTTTATTTATCGGTCCGATAGCTGCAGATGAATTATGTTGGCAGTATAAAATGAGGCAGTGCTGAAGTCGCTATCACTTGAACAGCCTAGATAAATGTAATATTAAAAAGTGCAATGATTCAGAGTTCATGAATAATACAGCGGTGAGAGCTCTGCTAACTCTCCTGAACGCTTTAACAAACATCCAATTGTATTAGCATACTAGGCGCTAGTCAGCGTGAGAACTTTGCAGAAGGAAAATAAAAATATGTCATGGTTGCACAGCGCAAAACCCGTCGCTAGAAAGAAACTTTCATGTGATTTTTTTCTTCTTCTTCTTTTTTTTTTTGTATTGCAGGAGACACTCGTGTTATGAAGAACAGATACACCGACCAGGCATAACATTATGACCACTGACAGGTGAAGTGAGTAACACTGATGATCTCTTCATCACGGCTCCTGTTAGTGGGTGGGATATATTAGGCAGCAAGTGAACATTGTGTCCTCAAAGTTGATGTGTTAGAAGCAGGAAAAATGGGCAAGCGTAAGGATTTGAGCGAGTTTGACAAGGGCCAAATTGTGATGGCTAGACGACTGGGTCAGAGCATCTCCAAAACTGCAGCTCTTGTGGGGTGTTCCCGGTCTGCAGTGGTCAGGATCTATCAAAAGTTCTCCAAGGAAGGAACAGTGGAGAACCGGCCACAGGGTCATGGGCGGCCAAGGCTCATTGATGCACGTGGGGAGCGAAGGCTGGCCCGTGTGGTCCGATCAAACAGATTGGTTTGGAATGCTTTGAGGAGCACAACAACGAGTTTGAGGTGTTGACTTGGCCTCCAAACTCCCCAGATCTCAGTCCAATCGAGCATCTGTGGGATGTGCTGAACAAACAAGTCCGATCCATGGAGGACTTAAAGGATCTGCTGCTAACATCTTGGTGCCAGATACCACAGCACAACTTCAGGGGTCTAGTGGAGTCCATGCCTCGACGGGTCAGAAAAAGGGGGACCAACACAATATTAGGAATTAGGTCATAATGTTATGCCTGATCGGTGTATAAACGGTTTTATTTGTGCAGGATTTGTGCTCAGTTTTTGATGTTTCTGATGACTGTGGCTTAATTAAAGTTTGATGTAACAAACAAGGTGACCGACACCACCAGCTCTTTGAAATGCATCCGTGAGAGAAGCAATAAGCAACTCTTCTATCTAACAAAAGGAAAAAAAAAACATCATTACCGTGCCAAGACATTAAACCCAAGCATTGGATTTCTGTGTGTTTGTCCAATAAAAACAGATGGTCGGATTTGGCAGTCTAAGTAAGGTGGCTAATAAATTCCTCCTCGATTGATTTGAACATTTTTCACATATTGTCGGAGAAGCATACGAAGGGGAACCAAGACGTATGGAGAAAATGCCAAACTGTGCTTTACGGTGGCAATTTGTTTTGAGCCATCTGTTTTCATTAGAGGTGTTGCAGCCGTAAGTTCAGATGAACCTGGAAGGAAATTCCAAGGTTAGAAAAAGCGGTATTTACATCACACGGCTCCAGTGAAGTACAGAAATAACAGCGAGAGCTAACTTCATGTGCCAGTCAACTCCAGCAGATACTGGAGAAACAGAACTTTGTCTTCTCTTCTCTATTGTGCCGTATATAGAGTGGAGCGCTTCTCAAACAAGAACAAATGTAGGGCGGGGCTTGCTTTTGTCTGTGGGAAATTGATTGGATGGTTGTGGTTTGCTATTGGTGGATCTCATGTGAGTGACAGGTTGCCCCGCCCTCGCTCCAGTAGGGTTGAGTTGTAAGATGAAAGGCCAACCTTTACATAAAGAAGCTCTATATTACTGAAGGGACAGCGATCAGTCTGTGTCCGAGTCAAACCGAACCAGCACCTTTACTTTAACCATTAGCTTCTTGATTAAAAGTGACAGTGTGGACACGCTTTGGCTCTTTTAGTCTCCAACTTGCGATGGCAAAGTAATTGAACCGCAGTGGATTCTGTTTAAATGAGTCTCTCCAGAGGATGTGTTTGAATGAAGCAGGACGGACACACATTCATATAGCTGCGTTAATTTACATCTGTTTCTCACACAAAGAGACAGCCTTGAATATATAGCATATATTTGGATCATTTGGATCACTTTGAAGACATTTTTAAGGTGCGTTTACATAATTTTTGCAGCTTTAAATCTTCAGTCCCCATTCATTGCATTTTTGTGGAAAAGAGCAGCAAGAACATTCTTCAGAATTCCTCCTTTTGTGTTCACAGGAGGAATGAAGTCATGCTTGGAATGACATATAGATGATTAAATTATGTTTAATATTATACTTGAATATTAATTTAAAATCAGTGGAAGCCTTCATAGCTTCTTCAGGACTACAGCATCATGGTTATTACAATTTGAATCATATTGAATGATTTCTGCTTCTCTCTATTGATTATAAATAATCACTGCGACATTGGCCCACTGGTTATTTATCCTTTTTTGTAATTTGACAGATGATCTGAAAACACGTATGTCCGAAGACCAACACGTATGTCCACCGTGAAGTTCTGCGTATAGCCAGTCTGTGTTGCTTCTCGAGACCGGCGGCGCTGAACGAACCTTCTCACTGACGAACTGTAATAAATACAAACATAAATCTTGTCTGTACTGTTTGCGATTGTGGTTGGTGAATAAATTTGACATAATTTGGAATTAGGATTTTCACTGTTTTAGCTTTTGAGAGAAGCTTCTTAAGGTTTTACCAGTTTTCATAATGTAAAGTGGTAGAAAACTACATCTGTGTGCAGTGTTTAGCCATTTCAGAGATGAAAATGACTAAAAGAAAAAAAAGACGAGTTTCATTCTTTGCAGTCCGTTCGTACAAAGTTGCAAATATCTAATATTTAATGCGAAGCCAAATTACGAAGCACTCACTGAAACGTGCCTGTCTTATTGATGGTAACTAGTGTTCAGTTTATTATAACTATAGTCAATGTTATTTTTTGTATTGATTTTCTGTGTGATGAAGCGATCATAGTTTGTTAAAGGGGACATATTATGCAAAATTCAGTTTTATAAGGTGTTTGAGCACAGATGTGTGTCCACAGTGTGTGTAAACACCTGGTCTATAATGGTAAAAATCCACCCAATACTTTTGTTATAATCCCCATCAATCATTATCAATCTCCCTCTACTTCTGTTTCCCTATACTTCCCTGTCCTTCTGAACGAGCTGAACGCTGTACGCTAATGTGGCTAAAGTTAGCATCATCTCTGACTGTATTCACAGAGACTAGAGCTGTGCCGTTAGTTTGATCCTTAAAACACTCACACAACTCCACAACAACTGGCGTCACATAAATGATCCACTGAGCGTTCAGTGTGAAAGTGTGGAGCTCTTCCTGAGTCTCTCATCTGTGTCGACTCCGGCTCAAACATGTACGGCTGCTCCACAACGGCTTATCTCTGACATTTGTCTGAGTGAGATTGGCCTGTTTTGTTGTTGACGGAGTATCTGAAGCTTGTGTAAAGGCTCCGCCCTCTTCTGGAAGGGGGGCGGGGAGCAGCAGCTCATTTGCATTTAAAGGGACACACACAAATGGCGTGCTTTTGCTCACACCCAAATAGAGGCAAATTTGACAAGCCATAATAAATGATCTGGGAGTATTCTGAGCTGAAACTTCACACACTTTCTGGAGACACCAGAGATTTATATTACATCTTGTGAAAAGGGGCATAATATGTGCCATTTAAATTAATTAATAATCTTAATTATTTTTTGAGCAAAAATAATGGTGATTATCAGATCAAGTATCGTGCTTCTCTAATGCTTATTCTTCCCTTACAAATGATCCACCAGTCACGGGCATTTGAGTTGTTCCTGTGTAACGTTTCCTCCTCAACCTTGAGAATGATTTGAGAAGACACCAGCGGATTAGTATTGTTGTGTCAATCCTGTTTATGGCTGAATATGCTCTGCTGTACATAAAAGAGACATTGATCCTTCTGAGTTCAGTGCAGCGTCAGCTTTATGCAGATTGATGAAACACACTGAGTTCTGCATTCCTGAACATGTTTTATGCCCTATTGGTTTCCTTTAGGTGTCAACAAGCACAACCGTTTTCCTCTCCTCTTCACCTACTGCGCGTCTGGCTGATGATAGCGCTCATGTTGAATCTGACAGGAATTATCCGTCTTCTCTCATTCCACAACTGGCCGCAGTGTTTAACGTGTTTCCGCATGGATGCGCAGAAGGACGGCATCAATTCAGAACGCAGCTCGGACACGACAGGCTCCTGCAATGCATTTGATCATAAGTGATGTCTCAGTCGAGCTGCTGTTTAATGGCTGTTCTGTGCTGGAGTAAAGGAGTCGGGCGCGTGGCCTTGCTCTCCGGAGGACAGCGGTCACGTGGAAGAGGTTGCGCTCCGGCCGCTGATCAGAGATCAGTGATGTATATGAGCTTGGTATAACACCTGTGCTGGGGGAATTCAGATCTGCAGGCCTCAAGAGACACAAACACAGGCTTATTTGCAATAAACAGTTAGTGTGTTCTCATTAGTTAAGGGTAAGTCAAAATTGTGAACTGGGACAGAATTCGAGATCTCATTGATTGTGAAAATGCACGAGACTAAGACTGTAGATTACAGACAAAATAATTGTGTAGGAAAGGACAAAAGGCAAAGCTGTGGCTGGTTAGTGTGGCTCAGACTAAACAATACAGACAAACGCAGCTTCTCCAATGCCGTTTCATCAAAAGCAGTTACTAGCTGTTATAAATCCGTAACAATCAGCCTGGCCAACCTAATGTAAATTATGAACATGCACTGTAGTCATTTAAGAAAGTCTCTGTTTAACTTATATTTCCTCAGTGTGGACTGAGTTTACTACAGAACGTCATCTCGACTGTAATATGAAGAACTGGAAACCAAATCTCATGAAGTTCGTCTGGAAAAGACGGTATGTAAGATGTATGTCTTTATATTAATGTCAGAAAACCATAGAATAACCCACAGGCATTACTGTATGTGTAACACAAGCAGATGTTCATCCTGTAGAAATGTTCCCCGTCCTCCTAAAGGATGGTTTACCGCAGACAACAGTTCACATGACAAATGGGATTGTACTGAATAATTCAAGATTTCAAATTTCTGTTTTCAAACCCTGCAGATCTTTGTCCCGGTCCGGTCACACACACATGCTTCTGATAGCACTCGTTTCACCTGGAGCATGCCTTTAAATCCAGGCACGGGAACGGGAAGAGGACGTGAAAGCATTGTGTAAATGAATGATTTAACATTCTGTCTCATGGAGAGACAGAGAGGCTAACATGCATTTTCAGTCCTGAAATATGTGCTCGTCTTCGCAGCTGTGACCCACTTAATTCATTCATGCACAGTCGACGTCAGGAAAGAGGAAAACAGTGGCAGCTGTAAGAGTATTCCTCTGAGAGACTCATGATTCATGTTCGCCCGTAGCCATTCCTATAACTCTCACGCTTTGCGTTTCTCTGGCTCTCGGTCACTGATGTGAGGGAATGATGGATGTTGTGAAAGGCTTTAAATAAGGAAGGATTGATGCCGAGCTGTTGTGTCGTCTGATTTCAGAGCTTCAGTTGAACTGGCTGATGTTTGAGATCCCCTTCATCTCCATCCGTTCAGACGGATCTCTCCATGTTTGTGTGTTTTGTGATTCTAGCACACACTCATTATGTGTTTTATATAAACGTGGCACAGTTACATCACTCGTATATGAACGATATTACAGACGTGCACGTTTACAAATTCTGTTAATATTGAATTCACATAATTATTAGATTTTTTTCACATTATTTAACACATTTAATTTAATTTATTTTGTATTTTTTCACCAAGCCTAATCTTTAGAACTGTTAATATAATTTATATATCTAAATAATATATGATTTATATTAATGTAGATTTTTGGGGCTTGGGAAGATTTTTTGAAATAATATAAATGTTTCTGAGAGAGTCTCTCCTGCTCATGAATCTGCTCATAACTGCAGTAGATCAGTGTAATACTCCTCCAGTGTAAATCAGCTGTTCTCTGTGAGAATATACAGTAAAGTGTGATTTATTCCTGTGATCAAAGCTGAGTTTATCATCATTACTCCAGTCTTCAGTGTCACATGATCCTTCACTGATCATTCTCAGATGAGGATCTGATGATCAACACACATTTATGATTATTATCAGTGATGGAAACAGTCGTGATACACTTTATTTCTCAGGCTTCTTTGATGAATTGAAAGTTCAAAAGAACAGCATTTTGATTTTATCTTTTGTCACATTATAAGTGTCTTTACTGTCACAGTTTGTATCCTTGCTGATAAAAGTATTAATTTCTTTCAATATATACACCGATCAGGCATAACATTATGACCGCTGACAGGTGAAGTGAGTAACACTGATGATCTCTTCATCACGGCTCCTGTTAGTGGGTGGGATATATTAGGCAGCAAGTGAACATTGTGTCCTCAAAGTTGATGTGTTAGAAGCAGGAAAAATGGGAGAGCATAAGGATTTGAGCGAGTTTGACAAGGGCCAGATTGTGATGGCTAGATGACTGGGTCAGAGCATCTCCAAAACTGCAGCTCTTGTGGGGTGTTCCCGGTCTGCAGTGGTCAGGATCTATCAAAAGTGCTCCAAGGAAGGAACAGTGGTGAACCGGCCACAGGGTCATGGGCGGCCAAGGCTCATTGATGCACGTGGGGAGCGAAGGCTGGCCCGTGTGGTCCGATCAAACAGACGAGCTACTGGAGCTCAAACTGCTCAAGAAGTTAATGCTGGTTCTGATAGAAAGGTGTCAGAATACACAGAGCATCTCAGTTTGTTGCGTATGGGGCGGCATAGCCGCTGACCAGTCAGGGTGCCCATGCTGACCCCTGTCCACCGCCGAAAGCACCAACAGTGGCACGTGAGCATCAGAACTGGACCACAGAGCAATGGAAGAAGGTGGCCTGGTCTGAGGAATCACGTGTTCTTTTACATCACGTGGATGGCCGGGTGCGTGTGCGTGGCTTCCCTGGGGAACACATGACACCAGGATGCACTATGGGAAGAAGGCAAGCCAGCGGAGGCAGTGTGATGCTTTGGGCAATGTTCTGCTGGGAAACCTTGGGTCCTGCCATCCATGTGGATGTTACTTTGACACGCACCACCTACCTAAGCATTGTTGAGACCATGTACAGCCTTTCATGGAAACGGTATTCCCTGGTGGCTGTGGCTCTTCCAGCAGGATAATGCTCCTGACACAAAGCACAAATGCTTCAGGAATGGTTTGAGGAGCACAACATCGAGTTTGAGGTGTTGACTTGGCCTCCAAATTCTCCAGATCTCAATCCAATTGAGCATCTGTGGGATGTGCTGAACAAACAAGTCCGATCCATGGAGGCCCCACCTCGCAATTTACAGGACTTAAAGGATCTGCTGCTAACATCACATATATATGTGTAACCACCGGTCGAGAGCTGTAGCTCAACCACACAAGTTTGCGAATGTTTGTTCAAACTGGTTTGGGAATCACGGTATCGTTGAACTGAGTTGGTAATGATGGAATGTGATGATAGTTTGCTAAAGATGCTTTTAAGAAACGCAGCTCAGTTTACATGTGTTCAGCTGACACACACACACACACAAAATGGCTGAGTTTTGAGGTGTTTGCACTAAACCTTGCGTTTCTACATCCAAACCTTTCCTTCCAAACGTTTCCAGTTTTTTCAGTTTTTTTCTTCACAGTGTCTAGAGCAGGTGTGATGTTCTCTGTCTGAGTGGAGACACTGAACCTGTGAATGCTGTACATGTGGATGTTTTGGCAGTTTGTGAAGGTCTGTCAGTACAAATGTCAGTACAGTACTTGCGTGATATTGCTGAATATAGACTCATTCACACACACACACACACACACACACACACACACACACACACACACACACACACACACACACACACACACACACACACACACACACACACACACACACACACACACACACACAAACACAACCTATTATTTCCAGACAGATGCGTGGTGACTGTAGAAATCACAAAGATGAGATCACATTATCTGGGGTTTGTCTTTAAATAGTGCGTTCAGTGCTGCCTGTAACCCAAATGATAAGTCACTCAAGCAAGACACAAAGCTACAAATTATGAAATTCTGTCCACAGCTGAGGCCGAGTTGCCTTGACAACACCTGTGTGACTCAGAGAGCTCGTCCTGGACGGCGAGAGAAGGGTTTCTGTGACGCTGGAGTCTCCGTCTGTGTGAACATCACTCATGTCACGCTGACTGTGCTGGACGTCTCTCATGCTTCATTATAACTTTACACATGTATTGAACTGACCTGAATCAACTGTCTTGATCTGAATAATAACTCTCTTGTCTTCTGTAGAGCTGCTTTATAGCAGAATCTGAATTTGTCTCATATTTGATGAAGTTTGCGTCATTGAATCATTATTTTGTGAAGCTGCAGTGAAATGACCCGCACTGTATAAAGCGCTGACGTGACTGAAGAATGAACCGTTGTGTTTGTGGAGAATGAAAGATAATGCATTATATTTCAGGAATGAATGATTACTGTGATCATATCCAGTGACGACATGCAATATTCTTCCCTGTTTTATTAGCATTTTAATTATATGGTCTTATATTCCCGGACACTTGACGGATGAGGTTACAAGCGTCATGACCTTCACTCGCGTCAGTTTTCTGAAGATACGCTCTGAAGTAAACGAGGGCCTTTCAGGAAAGATGTTGTTCGCTTGTGATTTAAATGAGCGAGTTTATTTGGGCGGTTCTGTTTATCGGCAGCTTTGATTCCAGATCCAGCATTAGGAAACAGCTCAGTGCCACACGAGAGGATGTCGGTGTGATAGAAACATCATTCATTGTTTGTTAAATCTCTTGCAGTTTACTAGCCAACTAGGAATAGCTCACACTAGCATGCTAAATCTGACCATGATGTAACAATTAGCAGAAAGAACTAGTAAAGTAATGTACACTATATTGCCAAAAGTGTTGTGACGTCTGCCTTCACATGCACATGAGCTTTAATGCCATCCCATTCTTAATCCGTAGGGTTTAATATGGAGTCGGCCCACCCTTTGCAGCTCTAACAGCTTCAGCTCTTCTGGGAAGGCTTTCCACAAGGTTTAGGAGTGTGTTTATGGGAATTTTTGACCATTCTTCTAGAAGCGCATTTGTGAGGTCAGGCACTGATGTTGGACGAGAAGGCCTGGCTCGCAGTCTCCGCTCTAATTCATCCCAAAGGTGTTCTATCGGGATGAGGTCAGGACTCTGTGCAGGCCAGTCAAGTTCCTCCACACCAAACTCGCTCATCAATGTCTTTATGGACCGACGCTTTGTGCACTGGAGCGCAGTCATGTTGGGACAGGAAGTGGCCGTCCCCTAACTGTTCCCACAAAGTTGGGAGCATGAAGTTGTCCAAAATGTCTTGGTCTGCTGAAGCATTAAGAGTTCCTTTCACTGGAACTAAGGGGCCAAGCCCAACCCCTGAAAAACAAACTTTACACCAAACTTTACACTCGGCACAATGCAGTCAGGAAAGTCCCGTTCTCCTGGCAACCGCCAAACCCAGACTCATCCATGGGAACACGTCTCCACTGCTCTAGAGTCCAGTGCCTACTCCTATTGCACAGGTGGCAACCTATCACGGTACCACGCTTGAGTTCACTGAGCTCCTGAGAGCGAGCCATTCTTTCACAAATGTGTGTAGAAGCGTCTGCATGCCTAGTGCTTGATTTATACACCTGTGGCCATGAAGGGATTGAACACCTGAACTCAGGGATTTGGAGGGGCGGCCCAATACTTTTGGAAATATAGAATGTCACACATCCTCAAGATAATCACAAGCTCCACAATGACATAACAGAAACTCTTCTAAATCCCTTCCATGAATATTAAACTCTAACGAGTCTTTCCCTTCTTCATCTCACTCAGAGACGCATTTAAAATCACTTCATTTCAACATTTACTCTTCCCATCCAGTCCCATGCAAAGCATGCTGGGAACTAGAAATCCCCTGTCCATTTCAGCAATGCTGCAATAACACAACAGAAATTATTAATGTAGTTCTAGGGAAAGCCTATTATGTAAACTTCTGTTTTACAAATTTAAATAGATTGCATAAAATAACATAAAATCTACAAAACCAGCAATTTTCAAACTTGAGACTTTATATAATATAAGGTAGATGTTTTATACACTTACTGAATCTGACACTTCTGAGCTTGTGCTTTCTGCTCTCCTGCCTCCAGCATTCAGACGAAACTCTCGACGAAGCACTCTGTCCACAGCGCGCACACACACACACACACACACACACACACACACACACACACACACACACACACACACACACACACACACACACACACACACACACACACAAAATTACAGTTACAGTGTATCAAAACTCACAAAGGTGAAGGAGAACTTGGAACAGGAACTTTTAATGAACAAACTCACAGGGATCACTCAGAAACACCAGTATACGTAGACATCGACAGACAAACACTGAGGGGAAACTGAGGACTACATACACAGGACTATCAAGGTGATTAACAAGACACAGCTGGACAGAAGGAACTCATAATGACAATGATGAGGGAGTGTTGTGTTTCCATGTTTTATGGGGACATTCCATAGGCGTAATGGTTTTTATACTGTATTTTCTATCCCCCTACACTGCCCCTACCCCTAAACCTACCCAACACACACACACACACACACACACACACACACACACACACACACACACACACACACACACACACACACACACACACCTTACCCCTAAACCTACACATCAAGTCAAGTCAAGTTAAGTCACCTTTATTTATATAGCGCTTTTAACAAGTCCAATTGTTTCACAGCAGCTTCACATTGTTAACAGGAAAATAATGCAACAGAATTTGTACAGCCGTTCTGGTGAAGCGGTGATGTTATCCAGCTCATTTCAGTATCATATAGTGTCAATGCGGGCAGATCGGTAATATAGATGAGATTTAGGAGTCCCCAACTGAGCAAGCCCAAAGCCAGAGGCAACGGTGGCAAGGAACCAAAACTCCTTCAGGATCAGAATGGAGAAAAAAACCTTGGGAGAAACCAGGCTCAGTCGGGGTGCCAGTTCTCCTCTGGCCGACGAACAAACAGTGTATGATTATAATTCTGGCAACATAGCAGGTCTTAATTCATATTAGGCAAATAGATATTCGTAAGATTATTCGAGAGATTGGAGTCATCACGCCGGAGACGGGTTTAATGAGGATGTCGTGTCGATGCAGCATTTACGGGGAGTTTATTTGACACGCTCTCTGCAGACACTTCAGGGATGCGTTGGTCATGTCCAGGCGCTGGTCCACCATCTGATCTGGATACGGCCCGGATCCGGCTGACTGCAGTAAACCTCGGGATAAACAGAGAGACTAACATTAGCGTAGATGCCATTCTTCTTATGATGTAACGAGTACATCAGGTGTTATGGGAAGTGTTCTCGGTTCCGGCTGACCTAGTTAATGCAGCCTGACAATCATTTACTGAT